>JAVYIG010001826.1:20000-295571 GCA_035222895.1 Strongylocentrotus droebachiensis
TGTTGTTCATACAGCAGCTGAGGAGGGTCTGAACCAGGTAGCCGATGGCCGGTATTTATATAGTCGGCAAGTAGCGCCAAGCGGCGGCAAGTTCAAACCAATTTGGCGACCTTTGGCACAAACTAATCACCAAGTGGCGCAAAGTAGCCGTCTATTGGCGCGAATGGCGCCAACAGGGTGAATTTTGGAATCAAATGGCCGTGTAATGGCGCGAACTGGCGCAAACTGGCGCAACATTTTGGAGCAAGCCGGGTGGCATTTGGCGCACGCCATATGGCACCCAGTTTATTCCACTTGGCGACACATGCCGAGCGGACATTAATTCGCCGCCACAGCGAGCCACTACGCGCCAATCACATAATCTTTGGCGCGAACTGGCACCAACTGGCGCTGGCCCAGTGGACTCCTATCATAACATAAATATATAATTGATAATTTAATAATAATACTCAAATGAATTTTTATTTAATTTTAACCTTAACAAATAGAGCCTTAAATCATTACTGCATGGTTTCCTGAAAGGAACTATGTCCCGTTTGCAGGCCCCCCCCCCCCCCCCCAAAAAAAAAAACACACAAAAAAATAAAAATGAAAAGGTCAGATCCCAACGGCATTTTAAAGATAATACTAATTTAGAACTTCCCTCAAAAAAGAAAGGGCTTGAAAAGGTCTTTTGTGGGAAAATAACGACCGTTAATTGTGGAATAGACTTAAGTGATTGCAATCATTTTAGTAATGGTCTGATTTTCAGACCCTGGTATCAAATGGTCGTACGTTTTGTGCTTCGCAAAGATTCAATCAGTTTAATTTTGGCTCTTACAAGAAGTGGGTTATTGGTGTAGACACATGCTCATGCACCTTTACAGCTCATTTTATGTTTGTTATTACCAAAGAAAAAAAAAGAAATCAGTCAGTCACTCAATAGTGTCTGACGGTGAAGTCTAGAAGGTAATTGGGTTTCCTGGCACAATTTGAATAATATGACACTGCTAACGTTTAAATGTCAAAGGTAGGTGACATATTCATAATTCCTGCAAAGTTCTTCAGAATTAGATGTTGGCTGGAAATGGGACATAGAACCTTTAAGTGGTTGATTTGATATAAAAATAATCTTAGGATGACCATAATGCCTTGCTAACGTAATCTGCACATGATCATCATTCCATGTCACACAATCATTATTCGTTCTCCTTGTGCATGACTTATATTTCATCAACACGTTCGGTAGCTTACAATGGAGACACGCACAGTAATTGAAATACGAAAATGACCAATATTAAGTACTCCAGTCATTCAGAATCATTAGTTTTCCGTAGCGGAATGCAAAAGTTCTTATTCCTAGGGGTTCTGATTGCGCGGAAGAGACCAATACAAATATTGTATACTGTTAATTCCTGTATGGACAACCAGGGATAGTCGATTATAATGTTGTATAATATTTTATTATGTATATTTTTTAATCTGTGGTAAAAATTGTGACCCCATCTTTAATTCTCCAGACTGCCCCCTCGATAAGTTTTATTCGATGGTATAGATATCAAACTCTGAAATTGATGATTCATGTCATTGAGCAACATATCAGAAATATAATGTTTTATAGTACAAATTTATAGCATCATGCGACTGCTTGTTTACGTGAAAATATTGTTTGAAGGATATTTGATGCACGATTTATAAAAGGTGTGTTGACATACACCATATACGACAGTTTTCAGCAAGTACATATTCGTACATGTCTACACATTAAACAAAGGCATCATGAATTTGGCAGAAAAAAAACAGGTTGAATTTGAGGGATTAAAACTGTATTTCTCTCACGTTTCTTAATAACAAACATGATGTTATTATATAAAGTCACATTGTGTTATGTTTAACCCAACAAATACAATAATTTCTGCCTTTCGAAACATACCTCATAAAAGTCAAAAGCACATGACAAAATACCTGGCTAGATAATGTCTCAACGTTTACTGCATGATGTAGGCCTCCTATCTGACATTCTTCAAGCTAAGTGTTTGTATTGTTTGTTAAACGTTTGTAATAAAATATTGATGAAGGGAACAGGCATCCGTGTCTTTTTCTGAATGTTTTCGTGTCATAACAGTCTTTGCTGGGATGAACATGAAAATTAGTCTGATGACTGAATTTGTGGAATTTCTGTGCAATCTTTATAACTGATTCCCTGTTTTATCTCATTCAATCTTAATAACTTACTTCCTCAAAACCAAATAAACATTAAAACATCAACAATCTAGAATGTCGAAAATTTTTAGAATTTCATATATGCAAACCTGATCACGAAATATAAGTTTTAATTTTTGTCACATTCTATTATCCTCAGGACACGTACTAAGCATCTGGTACGAAGTACATTACACAGTCATTTATTAAAATATACATTATGATATAGAAGAAGGAAATATAATATACTACAGTAACCCAGTAGCTTACGTTTTGAAATTTTGTGCGACAAAGTGCTGAGATATTATATGAGGCCTGTACTTCATAGGAAAGAGGAAAATCGTCGGAATTAAGGTATTTCATCAATCACAATTTTTTTTTAAATCACCCCCAAACATTTGGAAGTGGTTGGTAGATCATTGGAGTATAACAAGAAATTTGGTGTTATATATGCTTCTATCATTCCAGATATCTACAGTAAGAAGATCTCGGCAAAATTGACTGTTGAGCAATGTCGCGCAAAGTTGGAGAATAAGTACGTAAACGAATTGTGCAAAATTCAAATGAAGCCATGGGATCAGAATTACCATGCCGAGTTCGAAGATATGCACACGGTTGTTACAATGGTGGAGAAGGACGCTCTTGGACAAGACACGGACAAGAAGGAAATACTTCAGGGTTCTGTTACTGAAATATTTTCAACGAAAGTAAACGGAAGACTGCCAGCTCGAATCCTCATTTCGGCCCCCGCTGGAAGAGGGAAGACCACAGCTGTCGCTAAGATGGCTTACGACTGGGTCCACAGGAAAAAGGGGTCACCATTAGAACTACTGCCACTTCTGTTTGTTGTTAAATTCCGAAACACAAGTGAGCTTACATCGATCGGAGAAGCTATCAAATCCCAGCTGTTAAGTGATGTTGAAGATCTTACACCAGAGGGTCTGGAAAGTTTCATTAGAGAGAATCAGGGAATTTGTCACATCATACTAGACGGACTAGATGAGTATGCTGGTATTTCCTCCGAGAGCAATATGGTCAGTATCATCCGCTGGAAGGAATTTCCAGAGTGTAGAGTCCTTGTAACAACACGCCCTCACCTAGAGCACTTCTTCAATCAAGGTGTTCTTCCTACGGTATACACAAAGATGTGGATCGAAGGATTTTCGCGAGAGAGCTCACGTGAGTACATCGACAAGTTCTTTGCTTCGACTTCGAATCCTAATTGTCATGGAGATGGTCTGAAGGCTTACCTTGATGACCAACCACTCATTAATGAACTTGCTAAAACACCTCTATTTTGTCTCATGGTCTGTCTTTTATGGAGCGAGGAGCTTTTGAACACTGAAATTGCAACTCAAACAGAACTATTAGACAGCGTGAATGTTTTCTTGATGCACCACGCCAATGCCCGATCAGAATCGGAAGGCAACATAACGGTCAAAAATCTAGGAGAAATCGTTTGCAAACTAGGTAAGGTTGCTCTAGCTGGTCTACTCGGTGATTCTAAAAAGCTAGTCTTCACGCCCCATGATTTTCGAAGAGTATCTGGTATCCTTGATAGAGCATGTGAGCTTGGGATATTATCCAAGACGACGACTGTTACAACGAAAGATTTCCCACGATCTCACAAGACCACTTGTACTACAATTGAGTTTTATCACAAACTCGCTCAGGAACACTCGGCTGGGAAACACCTTGCTGCTAAATCGAAAAATAGTTTGTGGCCCTGGCAGACTTCTATGCTGGACAGCGTTCTGCACAAGATCAACGCAAACATTGGTGACTATGAAAATCTCATCCGATTCGCGGCTGGCACGGATACCAGCCTCTGTATACGAATTATGGAGGGGCTCCTTTCCAACGACTTTTTGGATGAGAGCGAGCGATATCGCATTCTCCTTGACTGCTCATCGGAGAGCAAGCGTATTGAAGGAAATGTGTCTTTGTTGGTTCAAAGATGCATGACTGCACAGAGTATTGTTCTAAAGTCACCGACTGTCTACACTGTCGTTGGGATTCAAAACCTTCCAGAGCAACTGAAACGTGAGGTATGCTCATTTCCGAATACGCGTCTATATGACAAATCGTATTTGTTTACAACATACTAAAAGAAATATCAAATTGTAAATATTGTTTATATTTCATTCCTCTTGCATAAATGTAATTCAAAGGAGCTACATTTATTTTTGTTTTTCATTCTTTATTCATTTATAATTAAGAGCGTTAAGCTTATCAAACTTTACGAATAAATAGACGCATACACTAAATGTACTATTGACAGACTTTATTCTTTTCCGGAACCTTATTTGAGATGTGTATGATAAACCACATTGCGTGATATAGACCTCGTGATCAAAATAGTTATCATTCCAAGTTTTGGCCAACTGCGGTCTCAATTAAACTGCATTCCAGAAACAAATAAAATAATACACAAATAATAGAAATAGGTCGTAGGGCCTACTCATATAAAGGAAATGACGAGAAACACTCAATAGAAGCATGCATGAAGCCCATGTACACCGAGGAGTTTTAGAGATGGAGTAATATCTAGCTCATTCCCTTTGTACCATCTTCGATGCCGCCATGAGAAAATATGTCAGGCATGTGCTTAACTTGATCTTCCTTGCAGAGTATGTAGATAAAGATTCCTGCCTAGCTGCAAACTAACGGGCCACTTTCAAAGGGAAATATGTTTATGTAATGAGAATTACTTTTCGCTACCACTGATAAAACGAGCATTATACAGTGCTTACCCAATGCCTCAGTCACACCTTTGCGTATGATGCTGCGTATTGCTGCGCTGTACGGGGTATATCAATACGCAGCCGTTCCCAGCAATACGCGGCAAATTTGAAGGTAGCAGTCACACTATTGCGTATCTAGCTCGTAGGTAGCTCGTATGCCGCTCGTACTAAGACTGCCTACGGTTGCCTATGACCACGCTATAGCTCGCTGTTGCTCATAGCAGTACGATTCAATACGCAGTTTGCTCGCCACGTTGCGTATGTAACTGGTTCTTTGCTCGTTTGCTGCTCGCTAGCCGCTCGCAGCAGTACGTCTCGTTGCGTCTCACTGCGTGTTCGCTCGATTTAGCTCGTCTGTTGTTCGTATTGCAGCGTGCCAGCTCGCTCTACAGCGTACCAGCTCGCTTGGGCTGCGACGGCGTATAAATAAAAGTCATTTGCGGGCTTCTGACGAGTCTACATCTACAAGAAAAATCAATCTAATGAAAAAAAATGGCCAAGCAGCCAAGCTCTGCCTTGCAAAAGCTTAAGCTTTTGGTTCAGCTGGAAGAAGCAGAGGCGAAAGATGTTTATTTATTAACGTTATGAAGCGCAGCGACGGTGGTTGGTGCTAGGCAACTAATCGCAGTGAGAGAGAGAGCTAAAGCGAACGGCGTACGAGCTAGACTCGCAGCGTAGCGAGCGGCAATTGCAACGGTTCTTGCTGCTGCGAGTGGTAGGCGAGCAATAGCGCAACAATACGCGCAATCATGCGAACGACAACGAGCTCTGGCGAGGTAAATCATGCAGGGAACGCAGCTATAGGCAGTGACACGCGCTCCAAAAAAAAGAGGTGCGTATGGTTGCGTATACTTGCGCTAAGCCACTCGCTGTTGCTCGCATTCACTGGTTGCCACTCGTATCCGCTCGTAGGTGATTTGACCTTGCGTTTGCTTGCGATAGTTTAGAAAATTTTAAAACTAGCGAGTGGCAAACGCAGGCCTTTGCGCTAGTCTGCGTATTGAGTACGCAGTGAGCACGTTTCGTTGCGCTTTATTGGGTATGACCGCCTATGTCTGCGTTCGGGCAATACGCAGCAATACGCAAGCCCAATACGCAAAGGTGTGACTGAGGCAAATGGAGCAACATTTCCTGAAATACTAATCAAAATTACTCGACTGGGCATGTGTGGGCACTAATCTGACATGTAACATCATAAAGAACTGTATTTGAACAAATTCACTTTTTATTGTCAAGAGCCTGAAGTAATCGAAAAGGTGTCAAATTGCAGGTTTTAGGATTTTACTATTTTTCACAATTTAAAACTGCTATTATACAATGTAGGCAAATTTATTGACACAATCAGGCTTTTGAATTCATATTTTATCAGCTGTTCGATTTTCCCCTTGTTATTTCCTATAAGAAGTGAAATATCAACGATATTTCTTTGTGAAAAAATCACTACTCAAGCTTTCCAATGATATTGGCGGCTTCGAACCTCGGACATCAAAGGTAACATCATACCTGTAGATTATATTGTGCAACCGTAGAACACGGCAGCTGCTTGAATAATTTGTTGCCAATTGGGTCTCCAGCTCTTACAACTCCTTGGTACATCGAAGGGTTTGTAGATCCTATATGGAAAACAAAATCGATTTGAAGATTACTTATTAATGTTAAATACACAAGAAGGGGAGGGAACTTCCATTACTTACCAAATATTCTCAGGCAAGATCAGGCCAAACTCTTGATTGCTTTAATAACCATCACACACAATAATGACAACAAGATGATGTTGTTGTATCTGTACATTCTGTCTTTAATTCTCTCTCCTTTTTTTTCACTCTCTTTCTTTCACTCTCTCTCTCTCTCTCACTCTCTCTCTGTCTTTCTCTCTCTCTCCCCTACTCTCTCTCTCTTTCTCTCTCTCACACACACTCTCTCCTCCCTCTCTCTCTCTCTCTCTCTCTCTCGCTTTCTCTAAATCTCTCTATCTCCCTCACTATCTTAACAACAGGTTAGGACAGTAAAATTCGAGGGGTCTACTCTAACTACCGACGTGACGAGTGGACTATGGTCTTGCCTCGGATCATTGTTGATGCTACATACTCTCACCATATCAGACTCCTCTCTCAGTTTCCCGTCATCTCCTCCTATACTTCCATCCGTCACAAAGCTATCAGCAGATGGAGTGACGTCACACAGCTATGAAGGTCTGCTCTCATCGATTTCTTGCTTGGGAGAACTCGATATCACTTTCAATGATGCAGAGAAAGACATACCTCAGATCACGGCTGGTCTTCGTAGGACCGAAAGACAGCAGCTCACTCGCATCAACCTTACAGCTGCTGCACCGTCACCACTCGACCCACCAGAGAAGAAAAATGTATCGAGAGAGACGCTAGAAGGACTTGGTCTTCTAATCCGAGAACACACTAAGAACCTGCAGCTGATAGGTCTGTCCGGGATGGAGTGCTTAGACGAGGAAGGATTGGTAGAACTTGTCGAGTCGTCAACATTTTTGAATTCATTTGATATTCAGTGAGTTAGGCTATTATGTAAATATGCATATATATATGAAATTAAAGTAGAACAAATAAACAGAAAGTCTAACTGTAAACTATTAAAGGCCAAACAAAGTTTTTTTCATCTAATTTCATTAAATAAAGATGTAATGGTCTTTGAATGTAGTACAAACTATCAAATCAGCATCACTAAATGAATTCAATATACAAACTATGTGGCATGAAGAAACTATTAAAAAAAAGTCAGTTTGATAATTTTCCATTGGAATCCTCTACTCTGTACCAGCCAGTTCCATGTCTTATCGCGGAGTACGGAGGGGGGTCCTTACGTTTTTCTTAAATATTCCTTTTAACTTGAATCCCTAAATGACCAAGTAAACATATAATTATTTTTCGACTGTTATTACAGGTTTTTCTTTTAATTAACATTTTTTCATGGTGATACATGTAACGCCTGGCATTGTTCGTCGTGTCATGTTTGTTTAAAATCTGAAAGATCTCTTTATAACAAAATGTAGATTTATCTCACTTTTGACCTCTGTGCATTTAAATATCATACGGTACTCACAGGCCGTGTCTGATATGTGGAATATTATGTCATGAATCCCACTTAAACATTTACACAAACATTTCTCGTGGTGTCTTTTATCGCCTTCAACTATATTCTTGAAATACTATAGGACCACTAATGGTGGATCTTTTCACTGCGAAACACAGTCGGATGTCGAGGTAAGCAGATTCTTTTTAACTAATACTATACGAAATCTAATAGTAAGGAAAGCCAATTTACTATTTTCGCCTAACAGGAAAACACAAAGGATTTTTTTTTCAAGCATAATTATTTCACTTTCAATCATTTGTCGATGGTTATACTGACCAAATGGTCAAACTAGCGTATTTGTTCTTCATACGTATATACAAGCAACCGTACACGCACCGATTGACATATCTGCGCGTATTTTTACAAGAAGACTAGACGGCGCGAGATATAATTTTTTGTAACGATGTGCAACTTGTCAAACTAAAAGGGGCAATTATCAGAGGCGGTAAAGAGCACTTATAAGAATGTGGAGTTGATCCTATTAGAAAGAAAAGATGGCACTTATCTGAAGTAAAAGGGGGTCGTAATTAGTATATTCCACTTCCAGTCATTAGTCGATTTTCATATTGACCGTATATATTAGCGTACTTCTGCGTGTACAATATCCCCTCCGAGCATGACACAACTGGCTGAACTGAATACATATTTTTTTGATCAGAAGGATGTTATATTTTCCGTCGTGGTAATTTTCGCGCCCTACCAGTCAATATCAGTATACTATTTTCACGTCCACAGTGAAGCTTAAAGGCATAGTTGAGTTCTGTTGCATAGGGCGCTACACAAAATATTTTTTTGTGAGATAATGAAAAACGGAGTGTCAGATTTGAAAGAACATAATATTTAAATGACAAAATCATCTTTGTTTGATCAAAATTGGTTCAGAGACTGCTGAAATATCCATAATAATTTCTAATACTCTACCTTCACAAATATTCGATAATTTGCAAAAGCCGTTGAAAAAAATTAAATAGCGCCTTTTACGTCGTATTTCAGCCAATGCCGATGTTGGCTTTGTTGTTGGCATTTTCGTGTTGGTTATATTACGCACAACTAGCCGGCCCATGTTTAGTTATTTTTAATTAATTAATTAATAACCGGTCGCCATATTCTTTTGAGCTGAATTGGTATGATCGTATTGGCTAAATTTACACATTTTGGAGTCTAAAGTTTCCTTCATAATTCAAATTCAAATTCAAATTCATTTTATTCATTTCCATTTTCAATAAAAACAATGCAAAGGTTTATACAATGATAATTATAAGCATTTGCAATATATAAGAAAATTAAAATAGGGAACTAAAAAATAAGGCCAAATGGCCTTGTGGAGGCATAGTTCCCCGAACAGTAGTTACGAAATTTACAAACAAAACTAAAAAAAGAACCTTACATGACAAAACATGACAGGGACATTGTTCATGACAGGTAATACAAAATGGAGATAATCATTACAAAATCATAGCAATTTTAGGTCCTAAAAGGGCACTAGAATAAGAATAAGAGCAATAACCATGCACTTTGAAGACATTTGCGGTCTGAAAACAGAACTTAACTATCCCTTTAATCTTAAAGGGGGGGGGGTCTTAATTTTTCACCGGTTTCGCATAACATGATTAACGTGGCTGTATCAATCTAGTCTCTGTTTTTCATTATCCGTCCTTCAGGTAACGAAATGTCGGTTATCTACTGAAATAACTGCCAGGATGTGGTCATGTCTGAGATCCTTCATCTCATTGAGACATCTCACCATCTCAGACTCCTCTCTCAGTTTCCCTCTTTCTGCTCCTGAGCTTCCATCCGTCACAAAGCTATCAGCCGAGAGAGTGACGTCACAAAGCTATGAAGGTCTGCTTTCATCACTTCCTGGCTTGAGAGAGATCGATATCACTATCGATGATGCAGAGAGAGACATACCTCAGATCACGGCTAGTCTTCGTCGGACACAGCAGCTCGCAGGGATCAAGCTTACAATACCGTTTTCACTCCCATCAGAGAAGAAGAGTGTATCGATAGAGACGCTGAAAGGACTTGGTCATCTAATCCTAGAACACACTAAGAACCTACTGCGAATAACTGTCACCGGGGTGAAGTGCACAGACGAAATAGGCTTGGTCTACCTCATCGAATGCACCAGACATGTGAAGACGATGTCAACCGTGTGGTAGGTTCTTCTTCAAATATTTTATAAAATAGATTAAAATCTTATTAGATGATTCTATTCAGCTGGTCTGCCGTGCTGCAGCCTAATGGTAAAAATGCATAAATGGATGCAAAAGCTTACACATGGCTGTAACCTCCCAAGTTTGGACTGAACTTTAGGTTTGATTTGTTGTAATTATATCTCCTAATTTTATTTTAACATCTTCAATCTGCAGACGACATGAATATGATTTAAGTAAGATAATTACACGTATTATTATTATGAACCGTCTGAAGCTTAATAATGTAATAGTCAAGTTGACTTCATTTGAAAAAGATATTACATGTGTTATTATTATATATCATTATCAAGAGTATTGTTATTAGTAGTAGTAGTATCATTATTATTATTAATAATACTATTACATTATACTACTAATTCTATATTATCACTTTTATCAGCATCATCATCATTATATGCTTCATTATTATTATTGTTTTTTTAACATAGGTTAGAAGTGTGTGGGTGTAAAAGGGCCGGACAACTGCATGATCATCTGTCGAAACTTAATGATGACTTAAACGGCACACTCTCTGTGGTGGTCAGCATAGTACGTTTGTATATTCCATGTGTATAACGACCATAATAGTGCTAACCTTCTTCTAACTTATTCGTTTATCTTTTCTTTAATTATTGGCAAATTCTTTCTCAATGTTTCGTTGGTCCATACCTTTTAGTGTGACCTTTTCTGCAATTATATAGCATCTTATTCTGCTCCGTTATATTTCCGAATCGTTCTTTTTCCCTCATCTCATAATATTTTGTCCTCACTTTCTTTGTTTTCTATTTAATACCATTGTCTACAACTGAATTCTCAACGGAAAAGAGAAACGTGGCTTAAAAATATATATGTTTTAATATTTATGTAATTCTTCTCTAAAATACAATTTTCTTTAGTTATCACATTAGTTTAAAGGGATAGTTGAGTTCTGCTTTCAGACCGCAAATGCCTTCAAAGTGCATGGTTATTGCTCTTATCCTTATCTATGACATTTATAGTGCCCTTTTAGAACCTAAAATTGCTATGAAGGTAATTGTGTGAAATTTAGCGAATACGATCATACCAATTCAGCTCTATTTATAAAAAAAACACGGTGACCGTTAATTAATTATTTAATTAAAAATAACAATATATGGGCCGGCTAGTTGTGCGTAATATAACCAACACAAAAATGCCAACAAAAAAAGCCAACATCGGCATTGGCTGAAATACGATGTTAAAGTCGCTATTTCGTTTTTTTTTCAACGCTTTTTTCAAATTATCTAAATATTTGTGGTGCTTCACAAGTATTAGAAATCGTTATATTTATGAATATTTCAGCCGTCCCTGAACCGATTTTGATCAAACAAAGATGATTTTGTCATTTTAATTGTATGTTCTTTCAAATTTGACACTCAGTTTTTCATTATCTCACAAAAATATTTTGTGTAGCGCCCTCTGATCTGCAACAGAAGTCAACTATCCCTTTAATTTTATGTCTTCTGTCTGAATTTGCGTTGATATTTCTGTCTTTGTTTCCGATATCATTTTGTTGATTCGATTCCATGATTACAGTTTGCTTTATTATTTTGTAAACATCACTTTATTGTTCAAACTTGCACAACAATGGAGAAGATACAATAGCCCAGGACAAGTACATTTTACTGTAAAATGCAGGGCATTACAAGCAGGCGCGGATCCAGGATTTCTTAGGGGAGGGGGCCCAACTTTCTTCGTTTTTTTTTGCTCCCGAAAATTTGAAAATCGCGCCGGCCGAAAAGTCGCTCAGTGGGGGGGGGGGGGGGGGGGGGGGGGGGGGGGTAGTGAACACATTTTTTTATTTTTTTTTTGGTCCTCGAAATTTTTTCGATTTGCACCCCCCCCCCCCCTTTTTGGGGGCCCAACCCCCCAAAAAGGTAAAAATCACGTGATTTTACATGATTTTTTTCTCAAGGGGGGGGGGGGGGCCCGGGCCCCCCGGCCCCCCCCCCCCTGGATCCGCCACTGATTACAAGTACATATACTGTTATATAACAACAACAAACGAAATTAACTAATTTTACAACATGTAGTGAAGACTGAGGAGTTATGGACATTCCTAGCTATACACTATTTGCATGTGGCCATGCCTTGAACCATAACGCATGGCCATACAGAGGAATTTTTCCTGTTAGGGACCGGGGGGGGGGGGGGAATGCAATTAATTTTGGATAATTTTTTTGCATTTTCTTTGTTTTTTTGTATTTATGGGGACGGCGACGTACCCTAGCCCCAGCAGCGTACAACCATGATTCAGCGGCTAAGCAAATATCTCGTAGATGTGAGGCCCGGGGAGTAAAACCGTGTCGATGTGCTTATATTAGTGCCCTTTTGTGAGGCATTAATCGTCATTACTGCTAGTTATGACTTATGGACGTAGGTCCCCTAGTTTATAGGCATAGTAGCACACACATGCTTTAGCAGTCACGCAATTATTATTTAATATAATCTGAGAATGTATGCTATTATCTAGATCTATTAGGAATAAATCAGTGTCAAAATCATTCCATAAATTGGGGTAAAAATAATTATTCCACCTTTATGACCAACAGTGTATAATAAATCAAATCGAGTCTCCAGTTACAGGAAAATTTAATTCTATGGAACATTAGGGGGAGAAATTTCTATCGTTTACAATAATCATCACCTAGACAGAAATAGGAAAAAGAACAGGAGTTCTTTAAAAAACTAACATTTGTCAAGGCGGTCAGTAAAGCCAGACTGATCCCAGTGGAACATTTTCGATATCAAAAGACTGAAGCTCTCGGTCTTATCATAACCCTGAGTTTAAATTTGTTTTCCATCATTTATATTGAAAATCGAGTGAATGTGTAAACGAGACACTTCTATGTCATTTAATATAATTAATTCAATCGTAATATCATTTTGTTTTCTGGTTCAGGGTGACGATGATGATTTTGATCCGTATTTGGTGTTCTACACAATACCCCACACTGATGGAGCTAGGTAGTACAGCTGCAGCTGACATATAGTGCATTAATTGCATTGTACCCGACATCATTTTTGTTCTGACATCGGTTGAGTTACAATGATGACGACTCACTATCTGGTCAAGTTGACATGCTGCATCGTCTCATGACGGATATACCTGATCTACTTCGCAGTAATTCTTAACCCATTTACTACTGGAACCGGGTTATTTCTGTATTAAAGCTATGAGGAATATGTCAAATCAAGGAGTTTTAAAAGCTGGAGTCCCAACTTGCAACAAATTATGCCAAGCAGCTGCCGTTTTCTAAGGTTGCACAATAGAATCTACAGGTGTGCTGATACAATATCATTTGAAAGCTTGAGTAGTGAATTATTTCACAAATAAATATCGTTAATATTTCACTTTTTATTTGAACTAACAAGGGGAAAATCGAACAGATTTTAAAATGTGAATACAAAAGCCTAATTATGTCAAGAAATTTGCTTACATTGTATAATAGCAGTTTGAATTTGTGAAAAAAATAGGAAAATATGTTACAATCCTAAAACCTGCAATTTTACACTTTTCCGATTACTTGCGGCTCACGAAAATAAAAAGTGAATTTGTTCATGTACGGTTCGTTATGATGTTATATGTCAGATTATTGCCCACACATGCCCATTCAAGTAATTTTTATTAATATCTACAAGGGGACTATTTTCCCTAATCTTTGTACAAACATGATATATGGGATGATTTTAATGACGAAATACTGAAAAAAATGCATGATTATAACTGTTGTGGATCTTTAAACATGTTATTTTACACGCTCTCAACATTGAGTACCCCCCCCCCCCCCCCACCCCATTCGACTGGGGAAGAGGTGAGTGCGTTGGGAGAGGTGAAGGAAAAAGAACGTGAAATAATACATGCAGTATATTTTCGGGCAAGAGGCCCTCCTGGTTTTCACACGAAATTGTGCATATATGTCTATCTGTAAGAGGGATAGAAAACAAATACTATTTTGGATTGGAGTGACGCGAAACTTTTTAACCCATATAAAAAGGTGCTGTGACAAACAAAACAAGTTGAAAAACTGATCCAATATAGACTAAAGAAAGACTGATGACCACTGCCCCCCCCCCCATTACTGAGCCGACGCTACGCCACTGGTAGAGAATACCTATTAAATCGTTTGCTGTATATGCCATATTCTCAGCATACACTTCAATTCTTACTACACAACCTAGGGTACCATCAAAAATATTCCTTGGTTTGCACATTGATGAGCAAATGAGTTGGAAAATTCATGTAAATCATCTCTATAAGACATTGTCAAGAAACAGTGGTGTAATTCATGAATTGAAATCAATTTTACCTAAAGGCATCATTCTAATAATGTACTCAACATTAATCCTTCCCTATCTTAATTATGGTGTTCTTGCTTGGGGTAACTCTCTTAAAACTAACCTTGAAAAATTATTCTTGATTCAAAAGAGGGTCTTAAGAATTATTTGTAACGTTAGCTTTCGTACGCACACTAATCCGCTTTTTTATACGCATAGAATTTTAAAGGTGCAAGATATTTATCACCTTCAACTGGGTTCTCTAATGTACGACTTCGATTCTGGTGTCCTTCCACAGGCTCTAGTCAGCATTTTAAAGAAAAATAGTCAAGTTCATGACCATGCTACACGAAATGCCTCTGCGTTTCACTTACCCCAAGTAAGGACAAAGTTTACTTTTAATACTTTGGTTTTTACTGGACCTAGATTTTGGAACTCTCTAGGCTCTAGCGTTAAGCAATCTGTTAGTCTCCCTTCATTTAAGTGTACACTTAAGTTTTATCTTCTCGATAAATACTGTGACTCATAGAGTAGTTCATTTTTGTAGTTATTATGGTGCTGCAAGATCTATTATGTATTACTATAAATGTAAATTTTCTTCTTGATATTAATATGTGTCTAACTGAATATTTTCAGATTGTCAACCTCTTATTCCCTCCCCCTGTTGTCTTGTGCCCGTTGTGTGCTGTGCCTATTGTCGATGCTGTGCTCTTCTATTATTTCTCTTTTCTCCCGTCTTGTCTAGTCTCGTCTCTCGTTTTGTTGTTGTTGTTGTTGTTGTGTGTGTGTACACTTCTTGTTTTTTTTTATACCCCCTTTTCCCTATTGTATTCTTAGGTAGTCACAAATATGAATTCATCATGTTTATCCGGCTCAGAGGGGACCCTAATAATAACAAGCTCTGCTTTTACCAGGGTCTCCTCGTCTTTCTTTTAGTTAACTTTGTTTTTATCATTGCCATAATTTGTTATTTTGCATTGTAAATGTGTAATGATCCAATGTTATGCTCTATATGTCATTTGAAAGAAAGACGAATAAATATCTTATCTTATCTTATCTTCCCACTTTTATTGAAACGACCTCCTCTCTTCTGAATCACTCTGAGCTTTTTGTAATATTCCAAATTAAAGCCCCTCCAAATTGTTGGCAGCCCCTAAAATTGATGGCAAAATCTCTTAAATTGTATCATAATGTAAAAGTGGATGTCATTTAAAACTCATTTCTCCAAGGATTTTCAAAACAAATGTGTTTGAAGTCGAATATTGATGGAAACATTCAACATTTTGGTTTCTGCATGCAACAAAAAACCGAAACTATGTTTTCCTTCATCAATATTTGTCTTCAAACTCATTTTTGGGGGTAAATTTTGCAGAAGTGTCTTTAATGACGTCCTCTTTCACATTATGATGTGAAATTTTGCCATCAAACTTTGGGTGAATTTGGGGGTCCCAACATTTTACAGGGCTGTGAAGCTTCTTAGTAATGTTAGACTATTGAGCAGCGTTTGACACTATTAATCATCGTTCTTTGGTTGAACGCTTCTGCCACACTTTTGGGATCGGTGGCACAGCCTCAAAGTGGTTTACATCATACCTTGAACATAGAGAACAGAGAATTGTAATCAACAAAAGTATATCTGACCCTTTCCTTCTTTTGCATGGCGTGCCCCAGGGTTCGGTCCTCGGGCCGCTCGAGTTTATTTTATACACAAGTCCACTCAGCGATGTAATAATTGGACATGGAAACATACACCATGTAACATATACGCAGTTGTATGTAATTCCTGAACCCCGTCACTGGTCGGTTAGCTTGATGTGAAATGTTGGGCACAGAAAAGAACAGAAATCTTAAGCTTATCTCTAAAAATGACATCATTAAACTACCATCTCTAGAGTACCAGTCCGGGAATAAAACGATTCAAGCCATGTGAATCTTCATCTTGGTGTAGCAAATGTTTTCATTGTAAATAAAGGAATATAATCTTTTAATACATGTAGCTTCATTGTATCAACTGTTCAATATTTCAGAGGCATCATATTTTGCATACTGAAAAAACTAAATAAGCCAATTTTTTCCCTCTTAATTCTGTTACTAACATTACTCACGGGTGCCTTCAAATATAATGACAAGACTATCTATATGTTTATATACATGTAAATCAATATGAATATAAAAGCTAATCAATGCCAAGCAAATGAGCAGCAAAAAAAGGAAGAAAGATGTCATTCCAATACACTGCCCATAATATTAGCATCCAAAGCGGCCTACATGTATATTATGTAAAGTAATGACAAAAACACTTTGATATCATGATATTCTTAAAAGAAGTAGGATTCCACTTGAAGATGTATTTTAGAACAAGAACATTGAACATGAAAGTATAAGCGATAAAAGATAAAACCAACACATGTAAATGTTTACTGGTAGTGAAATACATGTACTACATACAATTTCTTTACATGCAATGAATAGCATTCATGATTCATCTATGATAATGAACAAATGACAATATTTCCAATGTCTCACAAACATAATCTTCCAGAATGATCTTTATTCTGATAATCATAATAAGAGGTGTCATGATCTAGTAGATATGTCACAGGAAAGTACTGTGCATCACATGGTTTGCAGTTCAAGTTTCAGCCCAGAATTAAAGTCCTTTGGCAAGAAATTCATCTAAATTTGCCACTCTCTATCAAGGGGGGCGTTTTTCACAAAGATCCTAAGTCGAACTTAACTCTAAGTTGGACTTAAACAGGATGAAGAGCCATTTGTAGCTTTAAAATAAAATATATTCAAAAGCAAAAATTGAAATATTTTAGACTTTTCATAAATTCCACATCAAGAATATAAAATCTCCTTCATAATAAAAAATATGAATGATTTGAATCAACATTTCATGCCTTTTAAAATAACTTTTACAAAATACTTTCAAAGATGCTAACGGCTTTCCATAATTGTTAAGTCCAACCTAGAGATAAGTTCAACTTAGGATGTTTGTGAAACACCCCCAAGGTGTAGTAAATGGGTACCAGATAGGAATTTTCATCCTTGAATGTTTCAGGGCCTTGGAGCAGCTGGGCTAAAGCCAGTGTAATAATTTTACTTTGCAGGGGCTCTGAGCATCGCTTAGAATGGATCTGTGTGCGATATAAATGGAGCTTTCATGAATGATCATGATAGTGATACAAAATAATGATCAGATTTTGTATCTACAATGAATATCTGATTCTTGTTGTACTGAATAAATATATTTCAATAAAAAAATAAAAAATCAAAAAAAAAAATCATTATTATCATAATTTTAAAGATCATTCCTTTGGTGGTTCTATCAATGTAAACTGAGATACACAGTCCAACAGCCAGTAAACAGGGATAGTGCAAACTTTCTGTGTTCTGATGCTAGATGGCGCTCTCTTCCCCAGATGGTCATAAACAACATAGTACGCGCAGGAAGCGTACTGCGACTCCGTGCGGGCGTGGTAAGGGACAACGGTCGACACCTGAATGACATCATCATCTGGTTTAGGTTGACGATTGAGGATGGTTCCTCCTCCGAGCTTAATGAGTTGGATTAGTTCTGGTTTGGGGGGCGTCGGATGCTTGAAGGTTCCGCTGAAGTAGAAGTGACAGCCATCAAACAATCCCGGGAACTGTGAGGGTAAAAGAAAATGAAAAAAAAAAAAAAAATCAGCTACAGATGGCAACTAATTCTGCATGAAACTTATTACAACAAACTCTCCAAACCAATGAGGCAGAGGATTTGCATTTCAATATTTCAACAAATCATTAAAGAAGATAACAGCCTTCCTGGCTGGAATGCTCCCCAAGGAGTGGAGATTGTGCACGCAGTGTGTACGGGCAAGCACTGAATCCAATGACCAGGGTTATAGTATATTTGTAAAGCGCTTAGAGACATTTTATTAAGCGCTATATAAAAGCTAAATATTATTTTTATTATTATTTTCAAACATTCAAATCTCTTCAGTCTGCTTTTTAATTGTTGTGCAGATCAAAAAATTGAATAGATAAAGATGAACAAAATCTTCGGTCCTTCCCGACATTACAAGAGTTAAACTTCTAAATAAATCAATAAAACTTCCTCCCAGTTCTATAGTAATAGTATACATGTTCTTTTCTTTTTATTAAATAAAATACAATACGACACCAATTATACCATTCAACATCATTGTTTCACGTCTGTACTTAGTGTCCATGTTTATTTCCCTCATGGCCCTCCTCCATGCCTTCCGGTCTTCAGCATCCGCCTGGGTAAGGCCACATGCTCTCATATCTTCTGCTACGGTCTCTTTAAAAGGGATCGTTTAACAATGTTTAATCTGAGATGCACGGCCCTATGTGTTATCAGTGTCTGTGATATGGGGTTATATTGAAGCCCTAAAAAAATTGCGCTTCAAAATGATCAAGAAGTGCCTCAATAAAGTAAAAATCTTTGAATGACCGGTTTTACCATACCTGTTTCCCCCCAATAGACTGAGTGTTATGAAAACTGTTTGGCAAACGCAAAATTTGATTTCGATTTTCAATCATAAGTATCTTGATAATCAGACAGGCGATCGGCTTGTAAAAGTCATGGGGTTCCTGACTGACCTAAAGGTTTATAATTGTCATTGCAGCATGAGCTAAATCAAGGATTTTTTTAAAGGATCTAAGACAAAGTTACCGGATCCCTTTAAAGACCGTCAACACTACTGGGCCAGAAGGGATTAGACCACACAGCGAGGTCACTGACAGGTGGCTATCTCATTAACTCAGCTCTCAGCTAACATAAGAAAAAGAGGATCATGGGGGACCAACAGGCACCGTTTTGGGAAGTTTTTTATATAGAGGGAGCAAGTAGCTACAAGTAGGACAGTGGGGCTTTAACATCGGTGGTTACAAATTAGGACACTAAACCAAGAACACAACCAAGTATCAGAGAAGATGATCCCTATATACTAAATAATCTTTCCAATGTACCTGTTTCTGAACATTTTCCCGTCCTCTCCTTGCAGTGTTACTCTCAGGGTCAGCTGATGTTCCAGGGATCTCATACTCCACTTCCTCTACTCTCTCTTCAAGTTTGATGCATTCCTTAACCCCTGCAGATTTCATAAAAGAGAATTGCAAGACGGATTTTATAATAATAGTCCACTCCAAATTTTATTAAGTTAAACCGAAAATGGAAATTCTTTTTGCCCAATTGATCTTGAGCCCGGCAGCCACTAAGCAGCACCAGATCGACGTTGCTCTATCCCTTAATTGTGTTTTGGTATGACGTCTTTTGGTATGACGCGAACCCACTACCTCCCAGTTTTGAGGCGGACACTCTACTGACTGATAGAGTCTCAGCAGGAAATTACACAATCATAAACAATATAACAACTAAGTTAACAGCGCTTAATCAAAACTGTTACAGTGCTAAAACTTGTACAGAATACAAACAAACCTGGATATGTTCAAAAGTAGAAAAGTCATATTCAACACTGAACAGGAATTCAAATATGGCAGAATTCATATGGGATTTAATACTTCAATAATGCTTTTACTTATTTCCTGTTTTGGTCATCATTCACAACATACCATGGACTGCTTCAACAAGTACAATGTCTATTGAGTAATCTACCATTAAAGGGAGAGTTGAGTTCTGTTGCAGAGGGCGATACACAAAATATTTTGTGTGTGAGATAATGAAGAACTGAGTGTCAAATTTGAAAGAACATAATATTTAAATGACAAAATCATCTTTGTTTGATCAAAATCGGTTCGGAGACGGCTGAAATATAACAATTTCTAATACTTGTGTACCACCACAAATTTCAGATATTCTGAAAGATTTGAACAAACATTGAAAAAAACATTGAAAAAAAAGGAAATAACGCCTTTTACGTCGTATTTTAGCCATTGCCGATGTTGGCTTTTTTGTTGGCATTTTCGTGTTGCTTATATTATCCACAATTAGCCGGCTCATGTATTGTTATTTTTAATTAAATAATTAATTAACAGTCACCATGTTTTTTTTAAAGTGGAGCTGAATTGGTATGATCGTATTGGCTAAATTTTTCACACATTTTGGGGTCTAAAATTACTTTCATAGCAATTTTAGGTTCTAAAAGGGCACTAGAAATGTCTTGGATAAGAATAAGAGCAATAGCCATGCACTTTGAAGGCATTTGCGGTCTGAAAACAGAACTCAACTATCCCTTTAACAATTTAGCCGACGAGGGATTCATTTGCGGCAAACAAAGAGTTGATTACTACCCTGCCATGCTGTGAGTCATGAGTGACAAATCCTGTTCAAAAGTGCGGTTTTTGACCAATATAATTGGACCATAAATGGCTGCTCTTCTTTGCGAAACAGAAATAAATACCATCACTGGGCAGTTTACTCCTATGATATACATGTACATTATGTCCAGTATGCACATACATGGAAGTCCAAACTTAACACTTGAAAGTAAATTCATGACAATTGTTCCAAAAGTATATGCACAAGAAGGGTTAAAGGTAAAGACCAGTATTGGAAACGCCCCAATTTCAAAAAATGAAATGGAAGCTCTCATTACCAATCATGTGAAAGAATATGTTTTGACTAATACATGATGATAAAAAATTTGCCGGGAAACCGCCTACTAATTCATATATTTGGTAAATTTGTTTCTCTCATGGACTGTGAGAGATATAGGGTAGTCCCATATACATCTTTCTGTGTATAGTGCTTGTAACTTTACGAAGAATGGGTCAAATTTCTTATCATTTTGATGATTCCAGAACCTTGCAGATGCTAGATGCTAGATGATCAACCTTTTCTGATCGATTCCACAACGCTTCTTTCACAATGCAATCGCATGACCATAACTGGTCTTTACCTTTAACATTCCTTTAAAGGTACTATGTCCCATTTGCATGCCCAAAAAATGAAAAGGTTAATTTCCAACAGCATTTGAAATTAAATACTAATTTAGAACTTCCCTAAAAAAAGGAGGCTTGAAAATGTCTTTTAAGTGGGAAAATAACGATTATTAGTTGTCAAATCGACTTAAGAGCTATAATAGAGCCAATAAGTAATAGTCTGATTTTCAGACCATGGTAACGAATGGTCGTACGTTTTATGCTGCGCAAAGATTCAATCAGTTTAATTTTGGCCATTACAAGGAGTGGGTTATTGATGTAGACAAATGCTCATGTACCCTTTACACAGCTCATTTTATGTATGTTATTACCAAAGAAGAAAAATGCCAGTCAGTCACTCAATAGTGTCTGACAGTGAAGTCTAGTAAGTAAACGGGTTTCTTTGCATAATTTGAATATTATGACATTGCTAACGTTCAAATTTCACAGATAGGACATACATGACATATTCATAATTCCTGCAAAGTTCTACAGAATTAGATGTTGGCTGCAAAAGGGATATAGTATCTTTAAAGTTACAAAGTAGAATAAATGGTAGGACTTACACTTGAAGGACACCACCCATCGTCCTACCAGGACAGCCTGCATGTACTTCATGGTCCGAAGACATTGACCATCCTCCTCACAGGCTGCTACTAGATGGGTCACCTCTGGGCTGAACTCATCCACTACCCTACCTCCTAAGAGATCACTACATGTCTGTAAGACCGTCTTCTCCTTGGCTTTCAGACCTGTCAAATTACATACACAACAACAAAGGCTTTTAAAGACCGTCTGTACTAGTTTGGCCAGGAGGGATTACACCACCCTGCTGGTCACTGACCGGTGGTTATCTTATCAACTCAGCTCTTAAATAACATAAGCAAAAGAGGATCATGGGGGACCAATGAGTACCACTTAGGCATTGTTTTCTATAACGAGGGAGCAAGTAGCTAAAAGTAGTGCAGTGGGGCTTTAAGTTCTCTTTATCATTTTTTATAAATTGTAAATTGAAAAAATGTTATACATTGCAGATGGTATTGATTACTCTGTATTTTCATTGTATCGCTGAATGAATGTTTATTTTGCCTTGATTGTATTTTTATAAAAATGAAATAAGTAAAGGATTGCTCAATTGATAATATTCAGTTGTTATACGACAAGTTACGAATTAAAACTTCCACTGGTGTTTGGAAATTATCAACTGGACAACAGATATCAGCTGGGGATCAAACCCAGTTTGCCCCACTACCATCACATGGCTTGGTAGTAGTGAGGAACAAAGGGACATAGGGCAATGGTCCTAAGATCAGAGCACAGACATGTATGTAGTTCCAGTAAGCTACCTAGAACACTTCTGCTTTATCTCCCCCGCCCCTAAGCTGACACCATCGGTTAACCTGTTGATAGAAGAACAACCTGTCTCGCCCGTAAGGGTGCAACCCTCTACCCTTTGCCCAACCTACTCCCCACAAAACTCCTGTAATTTCACCTATTGCTATTTGGACTGTCAATATTCTGTAGGTGTTGTGATTGAGCAGGGGAAATTAAGGGGCAGACTACCTCCTCCCCCTCCCCAAATCCATAACTAACAGTAAGTCCATCCATATAGGCATTGTAATGGATGGTGAAAATTTGGGGGCACCCCATCAACCCCCCCTAAAAAAAAAAAAAAAACACTGACCCTAATATTTATTTACCTGTTCCCAGAAGAACCACCTGTCGATCCTGTAGATGCTGTGAAGGGGCGGTGACTGGGGTGCAGACAAGTGAATTATTGACCTCTGATAGGGGTTGGGTAAGTAGAGCTTCCTTGATGGCTGGTGAAGCGGGTAGGTCCAGTGGAGTCAGACCGTGGATGTTCCTGGAGTGAAGAAAAAAAAAGCCATTTAAAGAGAAGGCTGAGTTCTGGGAAGAGGTGAAAAATAATTTGTGAGTGTTATCATTGTTATTTTGCAAGTGTGGAAGAACATCAGATAAAACATGTTCCCTGAAAAGCATGGCTCTTCAAATGCCTTCATATTCTAAATATGGCATGTAACAGCAAAAAAAATTTGGGACAGATTTTTATGCCACATGTTTGTGTAGTCCCATATACATCTTTCTATGTACAGTGCTTGTAACTTCCCCAAGACTGGGCCAAATTTCTTATCATTTTGATGATTCCAGAACCTTGCAGTACACACCAATACTAATATGCTAGATGATCAACCTTTTCTGATCGAATCCACACTGTTTCTTTCACAATGCAATCGCATGACCAGAACTCAACTTTAAGTTTAATACAATTTACCATTCTTACTGCTGTATGCAGTTTGAACGATTCAAACAGATATTTTTACGAAGAAAGGCTTCTCGACATGGTTTTTATAAATTTGAAAGTTACATGTAGAAATATTAAAAATAGATTACATATGAACAAAGAAAAGAAGCACTATGATTGAAAAACTTGTCTTATTAAATGTAATTTTAGTAAAGTGTTAGTAAACTACAAATGTAGGTAGGCCTACTACAGAAGTTTAACTGTGGCAGAAAGCAAGAGAAAGACAGTCCTATTCCATACTTCAATACAAAAGAAACTGAGAGGACTATGAAAATCAGTAAAAGGTGTTATGTTATAGTGGATATGTCTCCTGACTGTGGACCACAAGGTACGGGCCACAGTGTTCAAATCCCTGCCACACCACTATTGTCTTTTGGCAAGACCTTAATCTGCATTTGCCACACTCCACCCAGGTGATGTAAATAGGTACCTTCCAAGGATTATTCCTTGAAATTCACTTTGTGCTAATAATGGCTGCTGGAGTTAAAGCCACTGTAATAATTTCCGAAACCTAGAGGCACAGAGACATTATATCACAATGTGATAACATGTGCTATACAAAAACAGAATAATATTATTATTATCATCAATTGGTCTGATCCGAGCTATACATATAGGAGGAGAATCAGAGTATACTAATATTGAACCCATATTCGTAGTTGGCAACGTATAGGACAATACTGTTAGGTAGAAAGAAACCTTACCTGGTTTCCAATGAAGCCCCTCTCTTTCTGAGGAACTTGATGACAGGGAGCCTGTTGTTATTGACTGCATCATGTAGGGGTGTATCATGCTCAAACCCAGGGGCATTGATCAGAGCATTGTGATCCAGGAGCAGACCCACCAAAGCTGTGTGACCGTGGTTGCATGCTTCATGCTGGAAACAAAAACAGTAATGTGTCAACATCAACAAAAGTAAACAAGAGATAGAGCCGTTAAAATTTTAAAAAAAGTCTAAAAATACTTAAATTTTTGCTTTTAAAAATATGTTATTTTTAGACTACAAATGGCTCTCCGTAATTTTTAAGTCCAACTTAGAAATAAGTTCAATTTAAAATCTTTGTGAAACACCCCCCCCCCCCCCCTGCCCCGGTCTATTATATCACAAGAAACTGGAAGGACTCTGCCAATGGAAAGTAAGTAAGTAAGATTATGGTACGATCTCTTACCAGCGGAGTCCATCCGGCGTTGTCTTTCGAGTTTGGATCAGCACCTTGCTCCAGAAGAGACTTCACCTCATTCTCATCACCCTTGATATTTTTTAGGAACAAGAAAGAAACAATAAAGCATAAAATCATGCAGGGATGTAATATCATTAGTACTACAAATATATGCCAACACATTACTGCAAAAATAGATATATTTGCGGTACATTAATTTTCACAGATTTCGCTCTAAGATCGGCAAGAGGGAATTTTAGAACTCGCAAAAAATATGACTTCCTATGCATGTTTTGAACCAGAACTAGCAAATATGTTTTGGGGTCGCTCAGCAAGAAAGTAGCAGCGTTTACAGTAGTTCAAAGAAATCAGGTTGATTTTTTGTCTTCTTGTTCTGCTATTGTCTTCTTCTCTTTGTTTTTTTTTTCTTTTCTTTTTCTTGTTTTGGTTTGGGGGGGGGGGGGAAGGAATGCTGTGAGAGTTGTTCGTTTCAGGATTGTTTAATTCATCCTTCAGGAATGACTGAAGGACAAGGAAGGACAAGGAAGGACAGGAGAAAACATGCTTCAAACTTGATACAATACATGCAGGGTAAAAAAATTCCATACATATACTTTTTTAAATGAAATCTGGTTGCCACGCCTGTATCATTAAATGCAAACTTTTTGTCCCCATATTTCTGATACTACCAATCCTCAGAAAGCTAGAGCCTGAAAGCAATACCAGGAGGGTGTTTCACAAAGACTAAGATTGACTTCAAGTTGGACTATGACAGGCCGTTCACGCCACTGTTTGCTCTTACCATTTACTGCTATTGGTCTCGAGGTCGTACAAATCATGGTCACAAATCTACAGAATTTCATTAATGAAGGAACAAATATTAACTAAAGATCTTAATTGAGAGACCAATGGTGAGAGCAACCAGTGGCATGAATGGCCTGCCATAGTTAAGTCCAACTTCAAGTTGATCTTAGTCTTTGTGAAGAATCCCCCGGGTATCTGACTGAAGTATGATCACACATTCAATGCTTACCTTTATACATGCTACATGCAGTGATGTCTCCCCTCTCTTGTTTCTCTTCATCAAGGCTGGCTTTGGAGAACCAAACGATGAATTTGGGCTCAGTGATATTCTTATCCTTCCTCCTGAAAGCCTCCTGTTCTGTCCTATTCTGCTGCTGGATTTTGGGGTCTCTGGAGTACCTTGTTCAACCGTTTTCTGTTTCTTGCCAACACTGTTTGGAGTAGAGCTGGCTTTTCCACTTGATGATTCCGATACAGATGTTGGTGATCTTCTTTTCTGGCCAACCCTAGCTACACTTGGACAAGGATCTGGCGTCAAATCACCAGCGTCACCAGACGAAGACTCACCAGTCTGACTCCTAGAGTTCTTTCCTTTCTGGATTTGTAGCTTTGAGACTGTAGGTGAGGACTGCTCTTTGTCTTTCATGCCAGACTTGACACTCTTCTTACTCCTTCCCTTACATTGCCCGGTTGTTGTAGGGCTTGAGGTGAGTTTGGAAGCACTCTCAGATTTACTTTTCTTAGATCTGTCATTCAATCCACTAGCTTCTTTGGTGGCTGAAGTAACGGTCACAGATTTGGCATTTGAATGGTCACTTTTGCTCGTATCCTCAGCGCTACTTGATCCTGACTTTAAACTGTCATCAGAGAAGGAAACATGCTTTCTGCCATCCTTCCTTGAGGCTGAAACACTGGACACCGAGTCCCATTTCTTGTTTGCTGCAGCCACTTTCTTCAGTTGTACCTCCCGCTTCGTCTGCTGCATGACACGCATCTTGCCCTTGCGTGTCTTAGGATGCGGCGGCGAAGCCTCAAAGTCATACACCGCAAAGGGGTTGTTTCCATCAGAGTTTGTAGATGGTTTAGGTTTTCTGGAACTTTGTTTGTTGACTGGTGTCTTCTTGCTAGAAGCAGCATTTTCTTTGCCATCAGAATTCTCCGTTTTCAGTGTCCTTGACCCATGCTTCTCACCTCCTGCACGCTCGGTCTTCTTTCTCAAGTTCTTCTGCAGGACCTTTCCTCTCTTCTTGCTCGGTCGTCTGTCAGCTTTCCCTGTTTCCGACTCGGATAAGGAGTCCGTGTCTGACCCCTGGACAGGACGGAGTGCCTTGCGGATAACCTCGCTGTGTTTCTGAACCTCTGCATCCGATTCAGAGATAGACATGGGCTCTGTTTCAGAACCATCAGCCATTTCTGATGCCTCATTCAGAATGAAACTCATTCCTTCATCATCCTCGTCTATATCTCTCCCACTTTCCCCTGGCAAACTCCCATTATGTTCAGTGTCCTCACTGAGCTCCATGCTGGCTGTATCTATTTGTTCAGGTTCTGTGTTGATCAGACGTTGGAGCCTTCGACAGAGACGGACCACCATCCCCAGCTCCCTCTTGACCTGTAGGTCCTTCGCCCATGCTGGGGCTCGACAGGCCGGGCAAGCATTGCCTGCGTATTTTCCAACACATGCCCTGCAAAAAAGAAGAGAAAGTGAATATACTGTTCAAAATTTTACAAGAAATCTTAAAATTTGTGACATGTTGGAAACTCTGATTCATGATATATAAAAAGTATTGGTTATTTTTTTCCCATAATGATTTGCCCACTATAGCAATTAGTAAATTTCTTGCCAACACATTTCACACTTGGTGCAAATATAAAAAAATGCAGAATTTAAAGGGAGAGATCAGTGAAAGAATTCTCCCAAACAAGAATACAGTGGAAACTTGTTATATCGAGTTAAAATTACCTTGCAATATCACATTTAAAAAAAAAATGAAAACATGTAAAGAGCTGGGACCCGTAAAATTACCTTGCATATCAGAGCTCATTGTAAAGAGTTTCTAATGTACTGTAAAAGGTAAGCAGACTGGAGGTCAACAAACTACATGTATGTGTTTGCTTTGGTCTTCCTGACCTATTTGTCTTGGGATGCTGCAACTGCAAGAGCAGGGGGGTGTTTCACAAAGATTCTAAGTGGAACTTAGCTCTAAGTTGGACTTAAATATTGTGGAGAGCCATTTGTAGCTTTATAATGAAATATATTTCAAAGCAAATTTTTAGACTTTTCAAAAATTCCACATCAAGGACATGGAATCGTTGCATTAACTTACTTGCAAATAAGATGAGGACAGTTTCCCAGGGTACATGGCTCTGTAAGGAGTTTGTGACTATAATGTAAAAAAGAAAACAATTGATTATTTACATATTGATAATATTAATAAAATTAATAATAATAATAGACCCCTACATGAGATTTGTAAGGTGCTGAATCCACTTGGTAGCAAACGCTCAAGACGGTCACTCCAGCAAAGCATAGAGAGTCAATGCTAGTGCGTATTGACCTCTAGCACTGCATACATGCTGTGAGGCGGGTATTATTATACCCATACACAAATACACACACCACACAATATTGCATAGACTGTACACAATCATGTCGATGCAGCTGTAAGCAAAGTTTGACACTAGACTTACAATTTGAATTTTTAAATTATTCTTTTTAACATCGGTAAGTTTAAACAAATGTATTTTACTGCTATTTAGGTGTCATCAATTGTCACTGAAGTACCGATTTTGAGTGAAATCAGTTGAGTTTTGAACAGTGGTGTTTGAAATGTTGAGAATCAAAAGCACAGCTACTACACAGCCAGGATAGTGATGCTCCTATGTGTGCAAGACGGTAAGATTTCAACAATCTGAAAGATACGACCAATGGAAAGGGGTAAATTAGCTTTGGAATTAAGTGAGAAATTATGAAAAAGATCAGCAATTTTTGTTTACTTTACTGCCCATTAGAGATTGCACCTCTTTGGAACTTTTCAAGCAGAAGGTGCGACACATTAAGCTCAGTTGAGCTTCAGACTGTTTTTAGCTGCACATAGAATTCTTGTACTAGTTGTAGAGCCCTTTTACTTGCACTGTAAACTCGGGCCTCGGCACTTGACAAGCACAAGGTACGATAATACAGCAATGGCGGTCTGTACTATACTGGAAGAAGAAGAAGAAGAGATAATCAGATAGCGATCACACAAATCACACTCACCATGCTCTCGGTCACACTGTCACAGAAATTATTTTGACGATTAATTTTTGATTTGCACCCACGTCCATCCACATAGGCTACCCATTTGTAGTCTAAAAAATTGCTGTGCATTCAAGACCTAATTGAACTAAATAAATTTGGAATCTATTAAGAATATATGAAATCATGGATTTTAGTTCTTAATGTGCGCGAATTTAACTTTGCCTTTGCTTTGCTTTGCCACCCATCATACGCGTCAACTAACACAAATTTCCACATGTGGGTCACCCTCTGCACAACGAATGGCAATGATGAATGAGCAATGGACAAATAGATACGTGTACTTTACTACTTTTGAAAGGCTAATTCAATTGTAAGAGGAACCTTACCATGCAGAGCATTGGAGGGAAACTTCCAGCTGCCTAAGTGCACTTTTGGTGGCCAAAAACATGGCTTTTAAGATTATTTTGTTTCCTGTCAATTTCTTTTCCGAAGTGTTTTGACTTTTGTAAATTCGATCTCGCGCGCGCCCTGACAAAATATGAACTCAAGAGGTCGTTCATTTGTTGAGTACACATGAAAGGTTGACTCTTATTGCAAAAAATGATGTTGTCGTTGTTAAGGCCCGGTCCCACTGCACTTACGGATGCAAAGAGGATGTAAAACGTTAAAAAATCTTGCCATCTGTTGGAAAACGCTATGCATCCGTTGTGTACTCATTGCATACGTGTTTCATACGCTCTATCCATCGAGCATCCGTCCATTGTGATTTCATCCGCGCAAAAAGTTTTGAGCTGCACAAAACTTTTAGAACGGATGAACTTCCGCCGTGTACGATGTAAATCCGCGACAAATACGAGCAACAAACGTTCTATGTCCGTTATCATCCGTTAAACGTCCGCTGTATCCTCTTTGCATCCTCTGGGCATCCTCGTAGAGAGCACTATTTTTTTTACTCAACACCCCCCCCCCCTCCTTGAGCAAAAGAAAACAAAAAAGGTAAAAATATCTTCTTTTTTTCAGGAATGGGGGCCTGTCTTCTTTTTTTTGTTAAAGGTAAAATTGTCGTTACCATCTTTTTCTTAAAACTTTTTTTTGCCAGGGGTAGGGGCCCGGGCCCCCACCCTGGATCCGCCACTGCATAAGGTATCATTAGATAAGTATTGTATTGTATTATTTATTCGGCACTTTCAAGAAATATAACAATATAAACATGGTAAATACAAAATTGGAATGACAAAAACTGTGCAAATACAAATTTTTGTAGCAATATTCTGAGTGCAAAAGATGGCGGCCAGGGAAGAAGAGAGCAAACTTAATTACTGTAACCGTATAGGTCCCTCCGCCCAACCAACTGATGCACTCAGAAGACTGGTACAAATATAGCATAAGGACAAATAAGAGAGTAACAACTCAACGGATAAACAATAAGAATATAAAGAAAGGCGAGGCACGAGCATATTGTAACGCCAACATAGAAATTATATATAACATATTAGAAAATTTACAATTTCAATAACATAATAGCATTGTCTCTCCATAGAATTATAATGTAACTAGCATGTTCAATATTTAAACCGGTGTTTTCTTTACCTGATTAAATGCTATCAAAATATTACATGTATATTAAATAACTTTGAAATAAAATGAAACTATTATCCGGACTTTAATACGCACATATCTGATTGATCACATATTATATCAATGAAATTGAAATTGAGATTATTGAATTGGAAATTGAGGTCCAACTGAGTGTTAAAAAACACAGCATACGGACAAATAAAGAGAGTAACAAATCAAGGATAAACAATAAAATAAAAAAAGAAATGAGAGGAAAGAGCAAATGTAAGCCAATATAAAAATTAAGTACACATTATATATTACATAAGAAGGTTCACAAGATTAATGATATACCCGGTAATAATACCATGGTTTTCGTTTACCTAATTAAATTAAATTAAAGTCTGCAAGCATAGCCTCTAATTTGACACTCTTTACCATAATTATTAAAGTCTTGAGCAGGGCCTAGATCTGTCAGTTTATGGTACGTAGCCTACACCGACTGACAAGGTATGTGCATGCAAACAATCATTATGATCGAGTAATATTTGCTCTTTACTATGAAACTAATTATTGTCAAGTTCACAAAGGTTTTTTTTTTAATGATGCCTGAACAAAGAAGCTTTTACATACTATTATAATTTTTATTTTGTAATATTTCTTTTTTACATGAAATGTATGCAGCCATCAGCAGAACAATGTACTATATGCGTTTACCAGAGTTAGAGAGATCGTTTGATATTGTCATAGCCTAAAAAGAAAAAATGACATCTACCATATTTTCTCCTTTATCACAAAACATGAAAAGTTATATTCTTATCATAATTAATATTTTTAAACACATTTATACATTTTTTGTGAGAAGGCCTGTAACGAACTTTTGCTGTACATTTAAGCCTACCATACACGATGACATTGTGTATTGTGTATAGTTCAAATCGAGTGAAATGAATTTGAACGCAATACAAACACACTTATGCATGCTTTTAGAGCGTTTCAGAATTATATGACGTCATTCATTCATGCCTAACAATTATATACAAATATGAACTCAGGGCAAGTAATAGGTTTGCAAGCACCAACGGTGGTGCTAATAAGAATATATTGCGGCGTTATTGTGTGCGTACCCGTTGGAAAGATGCAATATTATTAAGCGACCAGAACCAATTTGCCTTTGTCTATTACTTTACGATGGAAGCTGCGATATGAACCACATTAATAATTTATTATTGTTGAAGGCACATTCGCTGCAAAATTACAGTGATCGTCTCATCACGTTCATTCAAGTTTACGGCAACAATCTTTGGTATAAACATATTGTGCAGATCTGTTTATATATAGCCATGATGATCTTGTATGTGATTACTCATACTAATGCACACAAATGATATTATGCCATTCAACGGGAGGCTTTTGTGATATGACCCTTGGACAGCCTTCATTTGATCAGGCAGCCAATGTGTGTGTTTAGTTCTCCATCCGAAATATTGTTGAAACTCTCATTGATGTTGGGACAAGGTCTATTGAGCTTTCAGTCTTCATGATTGTGTGGGCCCAACCGAACAGCTTATAGGTCTGTTTCTCCTATATGTTTGTAGCTGGAAAGTGATCATGGAAACAAGAAAAAGAATGCGAACCGTTTTAGCAAATACCCCAAATAAGGTATGTAAAATGTTATTGTGTTATTATTAACTCTCTGATCAATGCGAGGGCAAGAGATTTTAAATAATATTACCACGTTTAATCGTGTGTCTGCTTAATTATCTGAAATTGATTACAGAAATGTAGGCCTATGCCCCAACGAACTCCCCACCGCCTCGCGCCACCGCCCTTGCCCATTAAGTGTCATTACTGCTCAACAATTGGACGATTATAATCATGATAACAGAGGAATAATATTAATTGATCTCATCGCTGCATAGCAATATTATGATCAAGGCCCTGCCGGTCGGCAGGTCATAGTAAAAGACTGTCGGTTTATAATTCTGAAACACATTCAGAGAAGGTATTTTGAGCGAATATGCTGAGGGTCGTGCATTGAAAATGGCTTACTCAACGACTTACCATGTCTGCAAGGGAAACTGCAGGTTAAATAATTATTAGTGTCAATCCGAAAAATGTAATTCCCCATACATCATCGTTTTTTGCTGGAAAGTTTTAAAATTAGCTACCTACTATTGCTTCAAAATTAATGATGTTGACCGGTTCAAGTAACTTCCGAAGTCCAATTTTAATTTGCTCGAGAAGAACACTGGCCTTTCTGAAGTGATATTTGATTGTTGAAGTGGGCCAAACATGTGGATCTATATGTGCAGCGCATTGTAACCGCATATGAAAGGCACTTCATCAAATCCATTTCACTAATTGGCTTGAGGAATTGAAATAGTCTGATGTATAACTTCATTAGATATAATAATACAAATATCAATTTTCTATTCTTATTGATTGCGAATCGGGAAATGCTCAGTGCAACAACATTCATTATGAAACGAACTGCGATATGGCGATACTCATGTATTTTGGTTTAAAAAGACATATAAATATACATGATTCAAAGGTCCAAGGATCAAAACTGATCATGTTTACAAGTAAGACAATAAAGTTATATATACAGTAAATATACAACAGTGAGCCAAACGAACAGGTTTGACACGTACAAGGTGGTAATAAAAATGAAACTTTCCATTCATGCATGTTATATGCCTATTTAATTTTTGTCATTTTTTGCCATTTAATTCCTGTAGTTTTTTGCCTGTTTACATTACCATATTTTGCTGTCACTGTATTGTATTTTTGTATTTATTAACATTTATTTCCTTCTCAACAGTACAATATGAAACACAATTGTGTTTCATATTGTACTATTGAGAAGGAAATAAATGTTAATAAATACATGATATATGTAACAATTATTTCAACATAGAGTATACAGTAAATAATTCAGATACGGAAGGAGGCGAAAACCCGGAAAGCATAGCTTGAGTTGGGAACGCCTGGGGAACGCCCATAATAAATTAACACAGTTACCGAGAGAACATTATAGATATTATTACGAAAATTACATTTTATATAACAGAAAGTTGATAGGAAAGAACAAAATAGTAAATGGAACATAAGTTAAAGAGCTGTATGCACTTCAAGCACACGCTTACGATGCAGCTCTTCTGCATTTGCTCTCTCAATCGCCGGGTCAATCGCTCCCAACATTTTGCTTCATAAATTGTATTATTCATTGTGATTTGAAAAAAACATTACCACTATGTACAAGATGTTCATATTGTTACTGATAACTATTGTATGAAGAATGCAGAAATCAATAAATCAATTCAAAATCAAATCATTTTATATGGTCAAACCATTGAAAAAACAAATTGACTTCCTTTTTGTCCCAGGATATAATATTTTTTCTCAATCTTTTTATGTTGAAGCATTCTGGTAGAACATTCTTTTTGAATTGTATAATCAGCGTCATGATAGCGCTCGAACTGTCGTCTCACTGTAAAGGTACGTAACAAAAAACGGTTAGATGAAGAGAACTGTATAATGATGATGAGGATGATGATGATAATGATGACGAGGATGACGATGACGATGATGATAGTGATGATGATGATAATAATGACGTTGATGGTGATGAAGATGGTGATGTTGATGTTGATGATGATGATGATGATGATGATAATTATAGGACATTGATGATGGTGGTGATGATGATGATGATGATGATGAAAATGATGTGAACATCATATTAATCCAAGTGAGCTTGGGGATGTTTGTATACAAAATAAATGTTGTAGCAGTCTGGAAGAACATCCTTTTTGAATTGTATAATCACAGTAATGATATCACTAGAACTGTCGTCTCACTGTAAAGGTACATAACAAAAAACGGTTAGATGACGAGGACGAATACGATGATGATGATGATGATGATGATGACGATGATGATAATTATATGACGTTGATGATAGGGGGGGGGGTGATGATGATGATAATGATATGACGTTGATGATGGTGATGATGCTGATGATGATGATGATGATGATGTGATTAAGGATATGACTGTGTTTCTGTTATGCTCTTCATTTCACAGCTCAGTGCTCAAATCCAGGGGAAACATTGGAGTTTAATAGAAGACCTCAACTACTGAAATCGACAATCTACCCGTGCTCTTGGAAGATTGCTGTTCCAGATCCGGAACGCACGTGGCGAATTCAAATCAGAGTGGTGCATGTTGATTTAGAATGTTGTTGCGACAGTGACTATTTATTGATAAAAGATGGTAACCAGTCTCTCTCTATATACTAATATGATTACGTTTCAAAGAGGAATTAGATTGTAAGAATGATTTAATGCATGTCTGGACCATTGAAATGTGGAAGTACCACATGTTGAAGTGAAAATATTAATGCATTTTTGTAATAAGTTACCCCCGATAATTATTTAGAAGTGGAACAATATTTTTAAAAGATGAAATGACAATAAAGTCCTATACTATAAATAGAAAGGTCATGTACACAATCGGTATAATGAAATATTAAACAGTCTCAGTTGCGAATCTAAATGGGGGGGGGGGGGGGGGACAGGGAGCTAGGCACGTGTCCAATGCGCTACATGAAGGGGAAAAGATTAAATACTGCTAAAAGAATAGGAGGGAAATGAAGAACATTAATTATGCTTCAGGTTAAAGCATACAATAAATTGTGTTTCAAAAGCTTTAGATGCGAAATAGTGATTGTAATGATAATCACGAAATCACACACAGCTGACAAGTATAGAGGTTTTACACGTGTCTGGTGCAAGTTGATATCGTTAGCATTTTTTCACCTCTCGTTTGTTTGATATGAGAAGAATATATAACTTCACAGCAGAGTATTGATACTAATAACTTGCTTACTTGCTACTTATCAAATAGCTAAGATTAAAGAATTTTGAAGAAAAGTTTTGAGTTTTTTTTTACCAAAAGTGTACTTGGTCTTTACATTAGGAACATAAATAATATAAAGACACCTTGACTTCTCTCTCTCTCTCTCTCTCTCTCTCTCTCTCTCTCTCTCTCTCTCTCACACACACACTTCAAACTCTCTCTCTCTCTCTCTATGATATATATATATATATCTCCCTCTCCCTACCATCTCTCTTCATCCCGCTCTTGTTTTCTCCTCTAGGTTCCGATTCCGCTGCCAGATCTATAGTTGCATTATGCAGTGGCGAAGAACTAATTAACCCGACTACAATAACCAGCAGTGGACCCACTCTCTATGTGGAGTTCATCAATGATGGAGACACCACCTTGGCCGTGACTGGATCGGGATACTCTTTGCAGTTCGTCTATTTTGGTAGGCGATTTGGGTATAACTCGCCTACTATTTTTTTTTAAAGAACACAATATCATGGGAGAGAAACATTGATGATCGATCAATCACATCACACGACGTCATACAAATGCTGTTCATCGTCATCATCATCATCATCATGTAGTTAAAACTGTAGAAGATCGTTTGAACATCTGGAAATTTCTGAGGGGGACCCTTGTAAAGTCGTTGAATGAAACCAACCAATATTATTATCATTATGGTAATGATGATGATGATGATGATAATGATGATGATCTTGATCATTATTATTATCAGCAGCAGATAGTAGTATTTACATCCTTCTTTCTAAACAGATTCAAAAGTGTCCTGTCCTGGCGGTTGGTTTAGCAGACGTGGTTTCTGCTACAAACTCTACCACGAACCGTTACCATGGCAACAAGCAGCATCACGATGTGGGTATGATGGAGGGTTCCTGACATCCATAGTTGATCGAGAAGAGAATGACTTCCTTCTAGGTGAGATCATATTAAACTTTTCTGTTGGTATACGCGAATAATTTTAGTAGTAGTAGTAGTAGTAGTAGTAGTATTGAGGAGGTTGAGGAGGTGGAGGGGAGGAGGAGGTGGTGGTTGAGGTCGAGGACGGGGAGGAGGAGGTGGAGGAGAAGGAGGTTGAGGTTGAAGAGAAGGAGGAGAGGAGGAGGTTGAGGAGTGGTGGTGGAGGAGGAGGTTGATGGTAGAGGAGGAGGAGGAGGAGGAGGAGGTGGTGGTGGTGGAGGAGGAGGTTGAGGTCGAGGAGGAGGAGGAGGAGGAGGTTGAGGAGGGGGAGGAGGAGGAGGTGGTGGTGGAGGAGGAGGAGGTTGATGTCGAGGAGGAGGAGGTGGAGGAGAAAGAGGTTGAGGAGGTTGATGTCGAGGAGGAGGAGGAGGTGGAGGAAAAAGAGGTTGAGGAGGTGGAGGGGAGGAGGAGGTGGTGGTGGAGGAGGAGGTTGAGGGCGAGGAGGAGGAGGAGGTGGAGGAGAAGGAGGTGGAGGTTGAGGAGGTAGAAGGGAGGAGGAGATGGTGAAGGAGGAGGAGGAGGAGGTGGTGGTGGAGGAGGAAGAGAAGGAGGTGGAGGGGAAGAGGAGGAGGAGGAGGGGATGGAGGGGAGGAGGAGGTGGTGGTTGGGGAGGTGGAGGGGAGGAGGAGGTGGAGGGGGGGGGGGTGGTTGAGGAGGAGAAGGAGGAGGTGGTGGGGGAGGAGGAGGAGGTTGATGTCGAGGAGGAGGAGGTTGAGGATAAAGAGGTTGAGGAGGTGGAGGGGAGGAGGAGGTGGTGGTGGAGGAGGAGGTTGAGGTCGAGGAGGAGGAGGAGAGGAGGTGGAGGAGAAGGAGGAGAGGAGGAGGTGGAGGGGAGGAGGTTGATGTCGAGGAGGAGGAGGTGAAGGAGAAAGAGGCTGAGGAGGTGGAGGGGAGGAGGTGGTGGTGGAGGAGGAGGTTGAGGTCGAGGAGGAGGAGGTGGAGGAAAAGGAGGTGGAGGTTGAATAGGAGGAGAAGAGGAGGAGGTTGAGGAGGAGGAGGAGGTGGTGGTGGAGGAGGAAGAGAAGGAGGTGGAGGGGAAGAAGAGGAGGAGGGTGTGGAGGGGAGGAGGAGGTGGTGGTGAAGGAGGTGGAGGGGAGGAAGAGGTGGAGGGAGGAGGAGGTTGAAGAGGAGAAGGAGGAGATGAGGAGGAGGAGGAGGAGGAGGAGGAGGTGGTGGGGGAGGAGGAGGAAGTGGTGGAGGAGAAGGAAAAACAGGAGCATACAGTACCCGACAAAACTGAATGCACTCTTTAAAAGAAAAATTGAAATACCCTAGCAATGTACTGTATCTGTGGTGTTACTGAGCTGTTTTTATGGAGGTGTGGATGTGGATGAGACGTGTCTAGTTCATCGCTAAAGCCGGGGTAATTATAATTGAGCACCAGGAGTGGCAGTATGCCAAATATCATTCCACTATTATTATTATTATTGTTTATTATTACCTTTTGTTCAGAATCTTTTGGAAATGAGACATCTTTAGCATGGATAGGAATGAACTCCAGCAGGCGTTGGCTTGATGGTTCCAGTTCTCTTCATTACAACAAGTAAGTTGTGGTTTATAGGTTTAAACAGTAGCGGTTTAAGTAGTAGTAGTAGTAGTAGTAGTAGTAGTAGTAGTAGTAGTAGTAGTAATAGTAGTATCAAGGTAATATTATTAAGATTATTATTATCTTTGTTATCTTTATTAGTAGTAGTAGAATTTATTGGATAATTTTGTTTAGCACAGGGCTAATCTGGCACAAGGTCTATTTTATCATTATCATTATCTTTATTTTGTTTATCATCATTATTATTATTATTATACTTGTATAGTTTCAGATACCCGACGATAAATGAGTTACGATGTTACACTCTTGAACTGGATAAAAACGGAGCATGGTCTGATTCAAATTGTGAACAAGAACAGAACAACTTTATATGCAAGAAAACTCAAGGTTAGTATCACATTTGGTCAAAATCATTATTATTTTTATATTATTACTATTTCCTGTGGGCATCTGTAAAGTGAACCGCAACCTTTGACGTTCAGATATATGTATCTTGATAAATTATCGTTGTCGTTCAGAATAAGAAATACAAAAGATCATAACCAACACAAAATATCCTACAAGGAAAAGGTAAGGAAAACGATGTATCATAATCTCCTACTCGAATTGGTTGCAAAGTAGCATCTATAAGGAGTACGAATTAATTTATTTTTAACGACATCGGCCATAAAAAGAAGGAAAAAAATCCCATTATAAGATGGAAAATGTACATCATTATAACCCACCTTTCCATTACTCCCTATCTTCATCTGTTCCCTCTTCTCTCTCTTTCTCTCTCTCTCTCCTCTCTGTCTCTATCTCTCTCCTCTCTGCCTCCCTCTCTGCCTCCCTTCCTCTCTGTCTCTGTCTCTCTCTCTCCCTCTATATCTCTCCTTTATGTGCCCCCTTTTCGCCTCTCTCTCTCTCTCGCTCTGCCTCTCTCGCTCTGCCTCTCTCTCTCTCCCTCTCTCCTTTCTGTGTCCCCTTTCGCCTCTCTTTCTCCCCCCTCTCTCTCTCTCTCTCTCTCTCTATCTCTCTCTGTCTCTCTCTCTCTGCCTCTCCGCCTCTCTTTCTCTCTCTCTCTCTCTCTGCCCCCCTCTCTCACTCCAGTTTGGCCCGCTTTCACTTCATCTCTACCTCTATGCCTGGTGCTCCGACATATTATGCTCAGGCAACAAAATGCACACTGATTTATCTTATCAAATAAACAGGGATAAGGTTAGGGTTAGTTATAGTGTTTGATTCGGGGTTGAAATTGAGAAATTATTGTGCAGGATATTGTGTCGGGTCATGCGTCGACCCTCTTTCTAGGTTTATTTTGCTACAAATCCATGTATTCTGTTTTAAATTAACTCTTAGACGGATCTGGAGGGAGATACTGGACTGCCCTTCATAGCCGAAAGGGCGACTCCTCGGGTATCAGCGATGTAACTAAAATCCTCATATGGTTCATCGTGGCAGTCATACTCCTTTTGATAGTTTTCTTCCAAGGCAGGCGGGAAAGCTGCCTATACCCGATCATGAAGGACTGCATGAAAAGCCCTAAAAACTCCTGCGTAGGCTGCATACGCGTAGTGTTGAAACCATGCTCAATATGTATTGAAACTATCCGCAAATGGTACCAGAGGCGGACGAGGCGAACATCCTCTCCCTGCTCTAGCCAACCTACTACTCCTGAATCAACCAATCGAGCTCCCCTAGCCCAGATCATATTTCGAAGAGGTTCGACGTCATCAGAAACGGACGATTATCCGCGCAGAGAGTTCGGGACAACGCAGTCGCCGTCGACCTATAGAGATGACGTGATTTCGGAGGCTCCTCCCCCATCCTACATTCATGCAGTGGACGATCATCCGCGTAGAGAGTTCGAGACAACGCAGTCGCCGTCGATCCATAGCGATGACCATGACGTGAAAAAGGAGGCTGCACCCCCATCCTACATTCATGCATTGGCGCCTACGTTTGACGTTTCATACAATGACCCTAGAGGTTCAGGAACATCGATTAATGCTAGAGAATCAATAGCGGCACCCTCATACGAGTTTGCAGTTGCAGGATTTCAAACTACCATTTGAACATTCATATTACGCAACATTGTTTTAAAGAGAGCAACACGATTTATCATCCATTCTACTTGGCACAAATTTATAATTGTATTTATTATTTGATTCATTTCGTTTTATTTCAACGGGGTAGCCCATCAGTAGTTCAATAAATGTAAACTCAGTAAGTAAAACAAAATCAAGAAAATCAAACATAAACAAATTTTGAAAATAATTCCTTTTATCGTAGTAACAGTGTGTCGAATCATAAGTATACATAATTTGTAACTTGTAGGATAATTGTGAGAGACACAGTAATCTGTAATTGGTAAGCACTATATATTCAAGTTTGTGACAGACTCCATATTTGCTTTCACTATATGTTTTGGGATTGCTTACATTTTTCTCAAATAACTTGTGCAAAAGGACTGCTTCGTTTGGGCATTTCGTACTCAACTAAATAGGTAATTGTTCCAGATAATTGCACCTTTAAGAGAAAAGGCCCTTCTTCCATTTTCAGTTTTAACTTTTGGGATGACTAATCCACGAGTATAAGATATTCTATTTCTATAACGATGTGTTGTTGCAGACTGTTACATTATCTTGAAGATATGAGGGGCAATTACCGTTCATAATATCGAACATAAGTTTACATTTCTGGAATTGCCAATGTTTTTCCATGTTCATCCACTTGAGTTTTGAGATAATCTTTGAGCCTGGGGTAGGAAGATTAATTTGGAGAACTTTCCTAGCCATCTGTTTATGCAAATCAATCAGTATATCCCGAAGACCTTGATTACAATTTGACCATGAGGTGCAACAACAGTCAAACCATGGTAATACCAGGGAGGTAAGACATTATTTTGCTAATAACTTGACACTGTCTATTGTTATATATTTCCCGACACGTCTCAATAGTGCCAACCTTGAAGCAATTTTACTGGAAGTATGCTTAATGTGTTCATTCCAGTTAAGGTGCTGGTCCAACCACACCCCAAGATATTTCACAATTGTTTTACATGTCTAATTTGCAGACCATCTTTCTTCTGAGTTATGTCGATTGGTGCCTCAATATATCGTAGTCTTTTGGGTTTCCCTAGAAGTAAGAATTTGATTTAACCCTGTCTAGATCACTATTCAATGTACTCTCTATGTCCTTTGGGCTCTGGACACAATCGCCGTATCATCGGCATACAACATCACCTTACTATGTTCAACGCTATCGGGCAGATCATGCATAAAGTGGGTGAACAATAGGGGTCCGAGTATCGAACCTTGAGGTACTCCTGACTGTAGACCTGTAAATCAGATCTTGCCCTTTGCACCAGTGACAGTGGGTACGCACTGATAACGACCTTTTAAATACGATTCGAACCACGATAGTGTGTTACCACGTACACCAGCACTTGTGTATAACTTCTCGTGCATCTGGCAATGGTCAACGGAATTAAAGGCCTTTCGTATATTTAAAATTACAGTCCCTGTTAATTTACCACTTTCAATATTCCTGTGCAGGTTATCGCTAACATAATTTATGTCAATAATTAAAACATCGTAATACTTAAAGTTAATATAAAACCGTTTAATGAAAATAATTTATTTGCATTTTGTACCTCATGCACGCTGCCGGTTGACCTTCAAAATTCTTAATAATGTACGTTTTTCTGCCGATAATTATGAACCAATAAATAGCTAACTGCAAACTCACTCGACAGTCATATGCTACACGATCACCGTTGTGAGTATTTAATATTAATGATCTGTGTATCTGGTATTGTGTAAGAAATATACCGAAACAATTTTATGAATTGCATACTTTGGTTAAAATGGTTGGCCTACTCTTTTGGTAAAACCTACGTCCAATCTTTACACTTGTCCCTGTTTCAATAATGATTATACGATTATGAACGGTCGTGTAAAATTCATGACTGGTGTAATAGTTGGAATGTTTTTCACTAATAAGAATGTAATTTGAGATTTGAGGCATCAGATGTTTTCCTCACAAACAATAACTTGTCAAACTAATATGTATCTCAATCCTTTCCTTGGTTGAAAAGTTAGGCATTCAGAATAATGTTTTGCTGATTTTTAGTTTCTCATTGAAGCACAAGATAAGACACAACATATTCGAAATTTCGTTTCTAACGTACTTTCTACATGTATGTCAAAGCTGACAATGTGAAATAAAAACAAAAAACAAAAAGCGATCAATAAATCTTCTGTTGAAGCCAGAAGGTCGTTGAACTCATATCATTTTACATCGAAGTAATGCCCTTCTGGCTCTCAAAAAGATGGCATGTACAAAGAGCAAGAATGTGAATCATCTGACTCTATGTGGTTTTGTTAGTTTATTGAACTTTGCTTCAGGCTAGCAAAAGTTTAGCAAATTGTCATGTTATTTTGTCACCCCCATGTAGTACACACGTACACAACTAACTTTTGTTAATTACATAGGCTTTTATAATATGTTAAGTGGAATAAAAAGCTGACTTTTACAGAATATTTACATTAAGAGTTCAAGTACTCGCACACACTCGTTAAAATTCAAAAGCTACAATTGCTTGATCCGCCGTTGTTGACTTACTAATCAACAGTAGTTTGGTATCATCAAAGATTCGGACACTCAGACTTCAGACTATGAACCTTACTTCCATCACCTACGCACCTCCATTGTATACTAGGTCTTAAATGCTCACATTGATAACGATAACGTTTCGAGCATGCAAGGAGGACCGATTTCTTGATATCATACCAGTTAAACCCGCCTAGTTGAGCTTGTGAACTTCTATACCGGATAAGGTTGGACGATATGCTCCATGTTAACCAAGAGTTCTTTTCATCTTGTTACGGCACTATCCCTGGGTCTCAGTTTTGGGGAAAACATTAAACAAACTCTTGAACACTGTAATACAGATGTAGGACCTTTTCCTCTTTGGTTCGGATAGTCAAGGTAAGCTGAAATTGTTTTGAATGTTAAAATGTGGTAGGGTACTTGAAGTGCGTACAAGGACAATAACCTCCCGGAAAATTACCCCCGAGGACAAGCTGAAGTCAGTGAAGGAGAAAAAGAGAGCTTGATTTGATTTGATTTATTTACCAACAGCAATACATTTCATACATTTTATACAATAATTACATATACAGGAAGAGAAACTATTGGTTGGTAAAAGGGGCCAGATAATAGCACATGTGCTAGTCGAGCCTAACCCCTTAAACAGCTAAACAAAGTATTTTGGTACAAATCAGTTTAGAGAATGTAACAAAACAAAAAATAATGAATTTACTTTTACAATCGATGCTTTAAAAAAAATAAAAAAAAGAATCAGTACTCAACAATGTCTTACAATAAACAAAGTTAACAAACTAATAATGTAAAATATGAATTATGATAGATAGATTAGAGGAGTTGTATAGATGTGGTGGAGTTTCGGAGATGACGTCAAAAACAGGTTGAACGAGATAATGGAAGAAAATCACCTTGAACCATAATGCATGGCCCTACAGAGGAATTGTTCCTGTTGGGGACCGGGGTTAAATGCAATGAATTATTGATAATTTTTTAGCATTTTCTTAGTTTTTTTGTATTTGTGGGGGGACGACGTACCCTCGCCCCCGCTGCGTAAAGTCATAATTCAGTGGCAAAGCAATGTCCTCGTTACTATGAGGCCCCTCAATAAAAACCGTGTCGATTAGCTATATTTTAATTATATTATAATTTTAAAAAATTAATTCAATTGTCTTTTCTTCAAAATCTTCTCGCTCGGTAGCTACGCTCCCTCGCATAATATCCTTCAAAATGTACAAGTAAATATTGTAGAAAAGTGAAGTATGAAAAAAGTAAATTGCTTGTTTTTTTACTATAGTTTTGCTAAGGAATGTATTTTTTTAATACAACAAAACTTCAAAAACCTGTGAGAGGGTGATCATTTCCGTCACCTTCACCCCTCTCGTTCACTATGCTCCGTCGCACTGGCGTACTGATGGGGGAGGCTTGGGGGTAGTTGCTCTCCCCCAATAAAAATCAAACGTGGTTTATTTCTAATTCGATACCAGTGATTTAGAAATGTTGCTGAAATGGCATGTTTTTTCCCTGAGCTTCCGTGTACTCTGCCCCCTGGATCCACCAAGGGCCCTAAGGCGCGCCCCTGGTCGCTCATCTGACCGTAATTAAATGCCCTAAAACCCCAGAGCTTCTGGGGGCTCCGTCCCCTGGACCCCACTCCAATTAGTCACCTGCATGCCAGTGTCACAAATATAGTATCAAAGTTATGCTAATGTAACCGTAAATGCCTAAACCCCATGAGCTTCATGGGGCTACGCCCCTTGATCCCCGCCTGGGCTTTGCCCCTGGACCCTACGCCAATTTACGCTTCACTTGCTTCGCTCGCTTTGCTCTATCTGATCGTAAATATGTGAGCCTCTCCCCTCCACTTTGAAAAACGTTCCGCGAGGCCTGCAAGTAAAGATGTAAGAGTGGGGGTATGCGGATTTTTTCTTCCCCCCCCCCCCGCCAATGTTTTTTGCTCAATACGCCACTGCTCCCTCGTCCTTCGCATTTCGCCCCCTCTTTAATACCGACATATGAATTAAAGCTACATTAACTACTGTGTTGTTTCCTTTTCTTTTATCTCGTATTGCTGTAGAATTCGAATCATGGCTGATGCATTCAAGAATGCCATTGCTCAGAGTCTGGAGTGTCCTGTATGTCTGAATACCTTCACCAATCCCAAGATCCTATCTTGTTCTCACACCTACTGCAAGGCCTGTCTGGACAACCTCTTGGAATGCATGCATGATAACGACCAGATGCTCCGATGCCCTGTCTGCAGAGCTGAAACCCAGGTCCCAAACCAAGATGTCAGCAAATTACCGACAAATCTAGCTTTGAAGTCTCTCATAGAGGATGTGAAGAATCAGCATCTGTGTTGCACGAATTGTAAATCCGAGGACAAACCCCAAGCTGTTGTCTACTGTCAAGACTGTGGTATGTATCTATGTATCACTTGCCTCAACGCACACGCTCTGTGGCAAAACTTCATCAGTCATGAGGTCTTAGCCATGAGTGAGATCGTATCAGGGAAGTTGTCAGTACGTAGATACCGTAAATGCAGGAAACACCCAAAAGAGGATGAGGAGTGCTTCTGTTCCGACTGCAGGAGATTTGCCTGCTTCAGGTGTGTTGTCATGGAGCATACAAACGAAGGACATCGAGTCATCGAGGCAGCTGTTTATGAAATCAGCCATACGAAGAGTATCGAGGACTTCAAATCCATGGCGGACAAGAAACGCTCTTGCTTCCAGAAATACGTCGATTTCATTGATGACCAGAAGAAGCATGTGAACAATGTTCAGAAGCAGCTTACAGATGATATCAACAACGCATATGAAGAATCAGTCCGGCAGTTGACAGAAAAGAAAGAAATCGTCATTGGTGAAGTCAAGGGTAGGACCAAAGGAGTAGAGAAAGAACTGGACGAAATGAAGAAATCGGCCCAGGAGCACATCACTCACTTGACCAACATAGCTGACGTGGTAACCAATATAAAAAAGATACCTTTGGATATGGATTCTTTAGCTGCACACGACACTCTATGTCAAGACTTACAAGAGGCCTTGAAACAAGGAGATCCTGACTACAAGCAGCCGATGCAATCGAGTAAGAAAGTAAAAAGTGTCACTTTTGAGAGAAACGCTAAAATGGACGAGCAAGGTCTTGGTAAGATCGTAAGTGCAGTTGCAAAGAACATCGCTTTGCCTACTAAGAATAGCACGAGTGCCATGGTTCGTACACCAGACGGTAGGATGGCAGTGGGGTGTTGGACAGGTGGCATAGAGATCTTCTCTGCTGATGGTCAGCACCAGCAGAAAGTTTTCAAACACGTTGGGATTCTTGGAGTAGGGTTCCTCTCTGATGAACGGTATGTAATACTTGATGACTCAAACAATTATATCACACTATACACACAAGCGTACGCAAAGTTGAATGTTAGGTTTGAGACTCTGGGTTGCGATGAAGGTGGATTTCCTAGCCTCACTGTGGACAGTGATGATCAGATCTATGTTAGCTACAGGAAAGCACAGAAGATCCAGGTATTCTCACCAGCAGGGGGAAGGGCGATCAGGGAGATACCATGTAATGGGTATGAAGTTGTGCAAATTACTAGTTATAATGATTATCTGATCACCGCATCTGGTAACACAATACGATTGATTGACAAACAAGGTGTTGTTAAATATGAATTAGCAAAATTAGGTGGTGATCTACGTGCTGTTGTGTCTCAAGGAAATACAATCCTGATAGCCACCGTGAAGCACAATGTAGGTTTGGTCAGCATTGATGAGTACACTAACGAGCTGAAGCATGTCCAGAACCTGATCATTGATTACAAGATTGAGAAGCCCGAGAGACAGTGGTACCTTCTCCAGCAGTACCGATCAGGAGAGATCGCTCTCTGCACTCCTGATAGACTCTATATATTCGACTGAATTTAACCAATGATGACTCCTTACTTGCATTGTTTGACACTGCTCTCTTCAAGCCCGCATGAAGACGGATGGGGGGGGGGGGGGGGGGGGGGGGGGGCTGCGACCGATCCTTTTTATTTCACATAATATTTTGTTTTTAAATAGACCACTCCCCGCAGCCCCCCTTTTTTGTCGATTAATTTAGGGCAACACCCAGGCGGTCCCTATCACCATTTCAAATATAATAACGGCGCCCCTGTTCTCAAAGACACAGCAATACAATTTTCAAGACAATGCTCTCTGTATTAAAAAGGGAAGCCCTTGCCTGCTGGTATGTTCGAGCCAGGCCAGAAAAACAGGCCTGTTTTTTATGTGACTTCATAAAGTAAGGATATATATAACATCCAGTGGAATCAGTTATATCTTGAACTAGATGAAATGGAGTCTTGATGAATGTTTTAGAAATGATATTCCTAGATCATGTATATAGATCAATTTGAATGATTGAACCTTTCTAAAATACAAAAAGTAACCTTTCTTTTAATGTACCTCTGATGTGTTTATCTTTCAAGATTTTGTTGTTGTTGATGACTCTACATATGAATGTGACATTTTTGGTAGCTGTTGTAAATATATAAATGATGTAGACACAATTTCATTATCGTGGACTAAAAGATTATTTTACAGTAGGAGATAATCATCCTAGTAATGGAAATTGTATATATTGCTGTTAAATACATTGAATATTTTTCCTTCATTTTCTACATTGAATTTCAGATCAGTTTTTATATTTTTACCAAGAATCATGAGAGGGAATGCCACTTTTTTTTAAATATTTCTATTTCTAACAATTTATCTAGTTGTGTTTAAAGAGGTTTGTTTTTAAAGCCGACCTATTGATTGTATGATGTACGTTGCAAAAGTACTGTAATAGCAAATGTCAAACATAAGGGTTGATATTTTCATCTGAAAGACTTTCATATGCTGTTGTCTGTTTTCTTTGTTAATTTTCCATCTAGCAAGGAAAGGGGGAGAAATAGCAGTTTAGCTTGTTTTTGTCAATAAAAATTTCATGTTATATTATGTCATGAACTGTGATGTAAATCCCATCAGCAGTATTTGAACTTTTTACAAAAAATGACGCTATACACACATACCAAACACGACATGCAACACGTGCAAACTATCATCTTCTTCTTACCAGGGCCCTGTCTTTGATAAAGAGTCGATATCAATCACAAATATGTACATTAGAGATAGGAGACTCCAAACTTGCGATTGATTGGAGGACTTGCGATTGTTTTGGATCAATTGTAACTCTTTGTAAGACGGGTCCAGGAGAGTTTTCGCCTAAAAATCTATTTCATACACAGGACCAAATTTCTGGACCACCATTGATCCGAATCTCAAACAGCTTAAAAATTGTGGCAGCTTTAAAAAAACTTATCAAATTGTTATTATTGATCTCGTACGTGTAATGCACAACTATATTGTTTTTTTCCGACCTTGAACTTTCTATTTTAAAACTTCCTTTTCTCTCTTCTCATTCTTCTTCTGATTCCCATTCTTTACCTTCTCTTCCCAGTTTTCCTACATCCATCATCCATATAATTTCATTGTTTTTTTTTCTGTATACTTGCTTTTTAATTATTATACTTCTACCTTACTATGAATGAAAAAATTATTTTGAGGAACTTAAATTCTACAAGCTATATGCTTTTTATCGAGTTCCTTTTTTTCACATGTAATTTCGAAATTATTTAGTGTAAATGCCATACAAACTTATGCTGTGTAGATGTCTTTATTGCTCACAAATATCAATTTTGTAAATATGCTATGTTTTGCAGTGGCGGATCCAGGGGGGGGGGGGGGGGGGGGGGGGGGGGGGGGCACAGGGGGCACGTGCCCCCCCCCCCCCCGGCCAAAAACTATATGTTAAAAGCAGCCCTAAATTCGCCCAAAATAAACTGAAAAACAGGGACGTGCCCCACCGGCCCCCAAAAACGTATACATTTTGTTATAAAAAGATAATAATAATAAAAAACAAATGCCAATGGCTGACCTAAAAAGGTGACCTTACCCCCCCCCCAACGGAGCAAAATGTCAAATTAAAAAATTTCGTGACCCCCCCCCCCCCCTTTCAAAAAAAGTGTCCTCTTACCCCCCCCCCCCCCCCCCCCCCCCGCTTATTCAGCGGCTGGCTGAGTCGTTGCAAAACAAATTGGGGACTAAAAAAAATATATATATATGTTCTCTTTCCCACCGTGTGCTCCCCCGTGTGCCCCCCCCCCCGGTAAGAAATTCATGGATCCGCCCCTGTTTTGTTAATGTATTGTATTTTGTTCATGTGGAATAAAAGAAACTAAACTAAACTGAAACTGAATTATATCTTTTTTAAGCTCGGTCACTTTAAGGTTACTGCTAGCTACTACCTACCAAGCAACTTTGATATATGTGTTCCGATGTATATACTCTATTATTTTTGTGTAACATTGGCGAACACCCCCTAAAAGTAATTTTATCAAATTTAATAGCGGGGGGGGGGGGTGGACGTGCAAGGGTGTATTAAATGGGTACTCTAGAGGGAGCTTGTCTAACATAGTATACCACTGCTATAAAAGAAATGTACTCCGGTTTTTTATGCAGATATATTAGGGACTTTTAGATTTGCGTGGACTGATACGTGTGACTTCCATTCAAGGCAGTGCATTAAAAGGACGTCGACCGTAGCAATCCCCATTGTCTTCGTGCGAATCTAAAAGTCCCTATTGTCTATAGAGTACCGAAGCTGTGACGTCATAACAATCTATTTTTTAGAATTTCTCAAAAAAAAATATTCATTTCCCGAAAAATCATAATAATAATGTCCAAATGTCGAAAAACAAACTGAATATGTTAAGTATTGGCTGAGATATGACCATCTGAATAAATATATTTCCTATAGGAACTCAGTGTTATATGCTCTGACTCCTAATGGTATTATTTTTGATGCTTTTTCGGGAAATGAAGAACAAATTGAGAAATTCTAAGAATAAAATGTTGATGACGTCACACTTCACCACTCTATTGTGATCGAGACGTCATCCCTTCATCCTCACAGCCAGCATGACTTTGAACCTTTCTCCTTACTATTGTAGATAATTTGTCTACGGTAGCCACCCAAACTTGCATGAGTTATTGTTCATAATACCGTTATATTGCTTACAAAATAAATTTTAATTCACATCGAATTCAGTCTGAATTGTACATGAATTTCATACATCGCACAGTTGTAAGAGCTTTTGTGCAAGAGAGTCGCATTAAAGGGCAATCCAACTTTGAAATTATTTTATTTTTCAAAGCAATTAATGAGAGAAACAGAATGGAGAACGTTTGAAATAAATTTGATAAATTTGATGTACAAACGTATCAATGATAACTGAATTTCCCGTAATGAGGGACACATATAAAAACTTAAAAGGGGCACTTCTTAGAAGGGAAAATGCACTCATTAAAAAAGTAAAGGGAAACATAATCATATCAGATTTAGATAGGGTCACTTATCAAAGGTGGAAAGGGGGCATTTATTAAAAAAAGGATATGAGAAAAGAGAAGAGGTACTAATCAGAAAGCAAAAGGGACACTTGTCTTAGTAAAAGGGGCACTTATCAGAGGTAGAAAGGAGGTACTGCTTGCACCTGAAAAGGGGCACTTATGATAAAGGGAAAGGAGAATTTACTAAAAAGTAAAAGGGCAATTTTAAAAGTTAAATGGGCGCCTATCCGAGTACCGCCTCTGACTAAAAATACATTTTGAATAGTATATTAGTATATTTTCCTTTAAACTTGAATTTGCTTTTGGACTAACTAATAAAGTTACATGTTGAAAATGTTTCAGACCAGCAAACTGTCGGAATATCATAAAAACTATGAAATGAATTTATTTTGCACAGCTTGTAGAACCAACTTGAGAGGGATATAGAAATATAATAACAAAATATACTGGAAAATTTGAAGGAACATACATGATGTAGATATAAAAAGATAGACTGAAGGAAATAGATGATTTAAGAGAGAAGGAATAGAACGAGGGATGGTCGGAATAGTGGATGCGTAGAGGCTTTTATGAACATGTTTTTGTGTGTAAGAGAGAACAAGAATATGGGTCTATTGTGTACGGGGGGGGGGGGGGGAGTACTCACATATTAGGACATACGAGTGTCTGCCGCTCTAATGGGTCACTTTCCCACATAAAAATCCTTAAAAATTATGGGTCTCACTTTTAACAAAAATACCATTAAAAATGGGTCCGTTTTTTCAAAATTTCTCAAATTTGTAAATTTCCGGGTGTTTGCATGATGATGATTATGAATGATGACAGTTACCATGGTGATGGTAATAATAATAATAACAGAACTGCTTTCAATATAATTATACTAATTTCAGAAATATGACCATAATTAAGAACGACAATCGTTTGTGGCATTAAACCTTACGATTTTAAAGGAATCAAAGCGTAAGAAAAGCTCAAGAGAAAAACCAAAACTCAATCAAAATAATTATGTCATCGGTTAAAAATTGAATATATATATTACATCTTCTTCTATCCTGCCTTAATGGGCAATCCAGCCTTAGTAAAAGTTCCTTTTCTTTTAAAGCAGAGAAATAAGAGAAACAGAATGGAGAAAGTGAAATCTGTGGCTTGTACATGGAGTCAAAATTCAAGACCGAGAATCCATAAACTGAGCTGCACTTACAACAATTGTATTTATGCCAGATATGAGAGTATTTGGGGTTTGCAGAGTAGGTACAGGTGAACGGGCCTATTTTGTTTAGGGTGATTTGGGGGGGGGGGGCGGGGTCGAGGTAAAGTCTATCTCGAATATCAACTTCCAGAAGTCAAGACAAAAAATAGCCACACAGTATTATAGTGCCAATATTGCCATTTCATTGTCATTTATATATATATATATATAGCCTTTTCGTACAGCTCAGTTATAGGCTGACTGTTGAATATTGTTGCAGTACGTTTCTAACTTACTTATTCTAAATTTATTTTCCTTTTATTTCATTCTCTTTAAATTTCTTCGACTATTTTTTCTATGCAATGCATTGTTCTAGAGGGCGTACTCGACACGCGTTCTTTATTGTGTCCAAACTGAACATGCTCTTAAAATAATTTTTGTCAATATATGTATTTACATTTTTTTCACTTGAGTATTTATTATTGTTGATATAAAAAATAATGAAAGAATAAAAGAAAACAAATGTTACTCTGAATGGAATTGAACTGGTTTGAAGTACAAAAATATATATCAGGACATACAAAATAAAATATGAACATATAAATATGATAATAGGCTTTTATTTAGGATATTACGCAACCACCAGAATCACATGTCGGTTGCTCTTGCCCGAATACATTATTTGCAACTTTAAAATTCGGGGGGGGGGGGGGGTATGGGCGCAGCACTTTCGACTCCATGTCTTGTAGGCCTATGAAACTTTGGCCGCTAAACAACCCTAACAAATAAACAACCTAAAACTATAATAAATCGAACAAATTCTGAGCTCTCTCAACCAGATGGTGAATAATCAAATAAATGTAAAGATCTAAGATTGAATATCTTTTTTTTATTATTCCCCTTTCCGGATCTGTTTAGCATGTTTAGCGCCATCTCCGAGATCGAGTTTTTATTGTGCGATCATTTTTGACTAGGCGTTGTGGCGTGCGCCTGTAATCCAGCTAAAAGTGGAAGTTACAAACTGATTCAGCAGAGGACACAGGTTCGAAACTGAGTCACGTCTTTCGGATGGTGACGTTTAAAGGTCGGTCCCCAGACGTAAATAATCATATCTGATTGATACACGTCTGTAAAAACCCAATACACACACACGGATGTCAAAGGTTGTTGGGAATTTCCCAGAACCTAAAAATAGATTGACAAGCTAAATACATGCATGTATGTATATAGTACTGATTTTGATCAGTACACCAGTCCATTGTAAAGGCAAATTACATACATGTTTGCTGATTTAATATAACACCTAGACCGATACGTAATTGCGGAAAAAGAGGTGAGTGAATTAAAATGTCTTTGTCATTACTAAAAAAAATAAAAAAATATCGGTATTTTTTTAAAATATATCCGTTTAACATTGACGCATAAATATAATAATAGGCAGACTCCTAGTATGTACATGTATGTGTGTGGGGGGACGGGACGGGTGGCTGGGCATACATTTGTTCCATACAAACGCTAGGCAAACTGACATCGAGGTTTTATTGGGTGATCTTAATCTGGTTGTATGTCAAGATTTGGTGGGAATTCCCAGTCACTAAAAATAGACTGAGAGACTAAATACATACACGTTAATACTATAGTACCACTTATGATGAGAGGGCTATTACATTGTAAACGTCAACAGTATATATGACTTGTTTATTGATTTGATTTAATGAGGAAAAACGAGGTGAGTGAATTTAAATGTCTGTCATTTCAAAAAGAGATACCGTGACAATTTATGATATTTCATTTCATATTGTTCTATACGACTTGTCTAGGCTGATGCCCAGACACTTTTGAGGCTTTGTTTGTATCTGGTTCAGTAAAATCATCATTTTCCTTTGGCTGAAATGGGTGGGTCTCGGTCTAGATGTAATTTCAGTTGATAAATGGAAAGCGATTGAGCTAAGGCCGAGAAAAAACAAGCACATGTAAAACTTCTTACTCTCCGTTTGTCCTGTGGAAAACGACGATTTTGGTATGTTGCAGTGAATCAAATTAGAAATTCGTCATGAATTATTGTTCTACAAACATTAAAAAAATAAAAAATAATAGCATATTCATAAATTATGTGCATAAGTACATGTAAATTGAGTACTGCCTTTGACAGGGGCGGATCCAGCCGGCGGCAAGGGAGGGGCCAAATAGGGGGCCCGAATTTGTGAGAAAATATTTAGCGCCGAATCAGCCAGCCGGCGAATAAGCAGGGGGGAGGGGGGAATAAGATATGTTTATCTGCATCATACATGTATCTGAAGGTAGATCATGGATTATATTACTTTCGTTCAAAGGTCCGAATTTGTAATACTTGGCCTTAGATTAATTAAGAATAATGTATATAATGATTATTTCTTCCAATTATTGTTGTTATTATCATTATCATCATCATCATCATTAGCAATATTACCATTACTATTGTTATTATCATTATTATTTTCATCATTATCATTTCCCCTATAATAATATACTTTTTCACAATGTATATTTAATATTATAACAATTATCTTGGATCCCATGGGGTTGACTGAACTGGGTGTCCTTCCGACTTCATTATTGTCTTCTTCTTTTCTCTTTTACATTGTATATTATGTTTGTTTTAAATGTCTGTTTATGTTGTAAATGTTTCGTATATGTTTTTCATGTTTTTAATGTGAGTTTGGAGAATTAAAAAAAAAAAAAAAAAACTTGGTTTATTAAAATTCATTTTGTATTACTACATTCAGTTGATGAATAACATGAAATATTTGTAATCAAGATATAACGGAATAAATTTTGCAGGAAAAAAATGTTAGGAAAATGATAAACACTCCTCTTTAATACCGAGATTAATCAAATTTAGCTGCACTAATTAGTGTATTTTTCCTTTCCTTTTTTCTCTTATCCGATAGAAATCGAATCATGGCTGATGCATTACAGAATGTAATTGCTCAGAGTCTGGAGTGTCCTGTATGTCTGAATACCTTCACCGATCCCAAGATCCTGTCTTGTTCTCACAACTTCTGCAAGGCCTGTCTGAACAACCTCTTGAAATGCCATGGTAACGACCAGATGCTCCGATGCCCTGTCTGCAGAGCTGAAACCCAGGTCCCAAACAAAGATGTCAACAAATTACCGGCAAATCTAGCTTTGATGTCTCTCATAAAGGACATGAAGAATCAACATCAGCTTTGCACAAATTGTAAATCCGATGACAAACCACAAGCTGTTGTCTACTGTCAAGACTGTGGCATGTATCTCTGCATCACTTGCCACAAAGCACACTCTCTTTGGCAAAACTTCATAAGTCATGAGGTTCTAGCCATGAGTGAGATCGTATCAGGGAAGGTGTCAGTGCGTAGATACCGTAAATGCAGGAAACACCCCAAGGAAGATGAGGAGTGCTTCTGTTCCGACTGCAGGAAATTTGCCTGCTTCAGGTGTGTTGTCATGGAGCATAAAGACGATGGACATCGGGTCACCGAGGCAGCTGTTTATGAAAGCAGCCATTTGAAAAGTATCGAGGACCTCAAATCCAAGGCGGACAAGAAACGCTTTTGCTTTCAGAAATATGTTGATTTCATTGATGAACAGAAGGAGCGTGTGAGCAATGTTCACAAGCAGTGTACAGATGATATCAACGAGGCATTTGAGGAATCAGTCCAGCAGTTGACAGAGAAGAAAGACATCCTGATTGGTGAAGTCAAGGGTAAGACCGAAGGAGTAGAGAAAGCACTGGACGAAATGAAGAAATCAGCTCAGGAGCACATCACTCACTTGACCGCCATAGCTGACGTGGTAACCAAAAGGACAAGGATACCGTTTGATATGGATGCTTTGGCTGCACATGACACTCTATGTCAAGACTTACAAGAGGCCCTGAAACAAGCAGATCCTGACTATAAGCAGCCGATGCAATCGAGCAAGAAAGGGGAAAGTATCACTTTCAAGAGAAACGTTGGAATGGAGGAGCTAACTCTCGGTAAGATCGTACATGTAGTTGCAAAGAACATCGCTTTGCCTACTAAGAATAGCATGAGTGCCATGATAAGTACACCAGACGGTAGGATGGCAGTGGGATGTATTACAGGGGGTGTCCATATGTTCTCTGCTGATGGCCAGATCCAGCAGACGGTTTTCAAGGATGTTAGGATTCGTGGGGTAGGGTACCTCTGGGATGGTCGTTATGTTATACTTGATGGCTCAAACTATATCACACTGTACACGGTGGAGTACACAAAGTTGAATGTAATATTTGACACTCTGATCATGAGGCACGATGAAGGTGAATGGGCTAGCCTCACTGTAGACGGTGATGATCGGATCTATGTTAGCTACAGGAAAGCTAAAAAGATCCAGGTATTCTCAACAGCAAGTAGAAAGGCGATCAGGGAGATACAATGTGATGGGTATAGACCTGAGCATATCACTAGTTGTAATCAATACATCATGATCACTGCATCTGGTAATGCAATACGATTGATTGACAAACAAGGTGTTGTAAAATATGAATTGACGGGAATAGATTATTTTCCATACGCCACTGTGTCTAATTGGAATACAATCCTGATAGCCACCGTGAAGCACGATGTAGGTTTGGTCAGTATTGATGAGTATACTAATGAGCTGAGGCATGTCCAGACCCTTATCATTGATTACAAGATTGAGAAGCCCAAGAAATATTCGTACTATCTCCAGCAGTACCGATCAGGAGAGATCGCTCTCTGCACTCCTGATAGACTATACATATTCGACTGAACATAATGGATGACTCCCCATTTCTAGCACTGTAGATACCACTGTCTTCAGGCCCGTATGAAAATGGGGGGGGGGGGGGGGGGGTGCGATGTGTGCGACTAGACCACTTTCTTTTCTTGTCAAAGCAGGCACTCTGAAATATTTAGAAGTTCATAATATTTTGTTAAAAATGAACCCGCCCCCTTTTTAAAAACTTCTAATAAGTCCTGTTATTTATGTGAATGTATAAGTAGGTATAAACAAACTAGATAAAAAAGGAGTTTTAATCAATGTTTTAGAAATCATATCCCCAGATAATGTAGATGAATTTGAATGATTGAACCTTCTAAACCTTCTGAGGAGGCGCGATAGCTCAGTCGGTAGAGCAGTGGTCTCGTAATCCGGTGACCCGGGTTCGAAACCAAGGCGATGCGCTGGTGCCCTTTGGTAAGGCATTAATCCTCATTACCAGGACCCTCGGAGAGGACCTTAAGCCGTCGGCCGTCTGGTTGCTTACTAACAAGCATTTATGCTTTCTTAGTAGTCAGGTCAAATAACCAACCAACTAAACATTTTTTTTTAAAAAGCAACCTTTCGTTTAACATACTTCTGATGTGTTTATCTATCAAGAGCTTGTTGTTGATGATGACTCTACACGTGGATGTGACTTTTTTGGGGTGGCTGTTATGAATGTATAATTTTTTTTTTTTTTTTTTTTCCTTCATTTTCTACAATGCAATTCAGATCACTGTCGGCCGATTATTCTAACTAGTTTTTATATTTTACCAAGAATCATGAGAGGAAATGCTACTATTTCATATTAAATTCTACTTCTTACAATTTCTCTAGTTGTGTACTAAAGAGATTAAGAGTTTTGAAATTCGATATATTGATTGTATGATGTATGTTGCAAAGCATTGTAAAACAGATGTCAAATAAGGGTTTATGTTGTCATCTGTTTTCTATGTTTATTTTCCGTCTGGCAAAGTACGTGGGAGAAATTGCATGGAACTTGCCTGAAATACACGATTCATTTATTCACTTTTTGAGATATTACGTTTTTTCTGTATTTCGATTTCTTTCAGTTGGTGTCCTTAATATTGTAGATCGACATTTGTGTCAAATCTATCTAAACCCATAATAAAAATAGTATGTATTAAAAAAGAAATCTCACTAACTTTATTGATAGAAACATTCGAGAAATTGGTCTTTATAAGTTTTAGAAAAATCTAAAAATGTGCCTTTCGAGCTACTCTATGTTCGCTTTGTACTAAAGATTTTATTAACATCACCGAGCAATTTTCTTTGTCAAAGCTGTGGACGAAATTTAAATTTGTAAACAAGTTCTTATAGGTCCTCCTGTGTTTAAAACAAATACACTATCATCAAAACTTTTAAAGAGAGAGATATTTTGGGGGACATTTACCATACAAAACAAATGGAGAGGCAATCGCATTTAGAGTTGCCTATCTACAGTGTGTCCCGAAAAAACTATACACTTTTAAAATGGCTGCCGAATAACAAATATATGATTCTAGGGGGAAAAGTTTTATATGTATGGAAAGCTCATGAACTCAACTTTCATATGACACCAAAAAGTTTGAAAATAATTCATGCTTGGGTGAGTACTGGTCACTTTTGTAAAGGGTATGGAAATTAGGTTGCGCAGGAATTAGCCTTCCAATCCTTTCCAAATTCTTTGGAGCTTACCGAATTGAGGGTGATATGATACATTCATGATTTGCTGAGTGAATTTCATGGTTTATTAAACCAAACTTTTATGCACGGAACAGGAATTTATTTTTCTATTGTAGCATTGTAACTTTCCCTGGTAGACTCAGTGGTGTGTTCTTGAGAGTCCGGATGGGGTGATGGTACATGTTGTAATTTCCATGTTACAAACTGTTATTTTTTACATTTGTGACTTTGAATAAAAACCTTCACCCCACATTTCAGTTACCATTTACCTGAAGAATAAGTAGCCGACATCTTGGACATTCCTTTTGTCAACAAACCGTATTTGAATATTCAATTTACATTATCCCTACCTGGGTATTGAGTAAATCAATGAGATGTTCAACTAATCTTACAATAATTGAAATGTGGGGTGAAGGTTTTTATTCAAAGTCACAGATGTAAGAGAATAACAGTTTGTAACATGGAAATTACAACATGTACCATCACCCCATCCTGACTCCCATGAACACACCATTGAGTCTACCAGGGAAGTTACAGTGCTACAATAAAAAATGCAATTCCTGTTAACTCATGCATAAAATGTTAATCCCATAAACCAAACATTTCACTCAGCAAACCCGAACTTATCACAATTGATCATAAATTGGTCATATCATCCTCAATTCGGTAAGCTCCAAAGGATTTACCTCTCACAAATTGGAAGGCTAATTCCTGCGCAACCAAATTTTCATACCTTTTACAAAAGTGAGCAGTGCTCACCCGAGCATGAATTATTTTCGCAACTTTTGGTGTCATATGAAAGTTGAGTATATGAGCTTTCCATACATATATAACTTTTTCCCCTAGAATCATATATTTGTTATTCGGCAGCCATTTCAAAAGTGTATAGTTTTTTTCGGGACACACTGTATAGGGGACTTAAAAGCTTTACAATTACATTAATTTATTCTCATTGTTTTAGATTTATTCCCCGTTTCTTACGTTTTCTTCATCAACGTTATGCATCCCTGTCATGTTGGACAGAGTATGCATTAGTATCCACCTGGAATGCTGTTCATTTCAGAATGTTCTTATATCAATAACTTTGTATTTGTCTTTGTCTCTCTCAAATAATGTATTTAATTGACCTTTGTTTAGATTTCTACTCATATAATTGCTCATACTTAATCTAACATAATTTTATCACGACGTTATACATGTACAGTGTGTGTGTGTGTGTGTGTGTGTAATTGGGTTTTTACAGACGTGTACGGTGTATCAATCAGATATGATTATTTACGTGTGGGGACCGACCTTTAACGTCACCATCCGAAAGACGTGACTCAGTTTCGAACCTGCGTCCTCGGCTGAATCAGTTTGTAACTTTCATTGTTAGCTGGATTACAGGCGCACGCCACAACGCCTATGTATATGATTCTTAACTTGAAGCATCTGAATTTGTTGTGAACTGAAATCGCTATACACAAAGATAATAATGCAATGCTGTACTCCTGTTTCGTATGCAGATATAATGTATATTGTAAATTTGTGATCGAGTAGTCATTCCTTCTATATACCTCAAAATTCAGCACGACTTTAAACCTTTCTCTTTCTTACATGTATATAATTTTTCAATTGTTCTGGATATAAGACAACATACTGCAATACGGTAGCCACCTAAACTGTCATGATGTATTGTAAATACTTTATTTTGCTTACCAAATAAATTTGGATTCACACCGATTAAGTCTGAATTGTACATCAATTTCATACATCGCACAGTTGAAAGAGCTTTTGTGCAAGAGAGTTGTATGAAAGGGTAATCCAACTTTGAATTTTTTTTTTTTTCAAAGCAAGAAATGAGAGAAATAGAATGGAGAACGTTTGAAATGAATGTGATAAATTTGATGTACAAAATTATCAATGATATCTGAATTTACCGTAATAAGGGACACTAAAAATAACTGAAAAGGGGTACTTCTTAGAAGGGAAAACGCACTCATTAAAAAGTTAAAGGGAAACCTATCAGATTTAGAAAGGGTCACTTGTCAAAAGTAGAAAGGGGGCATTTATTAGAAAAAGGTTATGAGAAAAGAGAAGAGGTACTAATCAGAAAGCAAAAGGGGCACTTGTCTTATTCGTAAAAAGGGCACTTATCAGAGGTAGAAAGGAGGTACTGCTTGCAACTGAAAAGGGGCACTTATGATAAAGGGAAAGGAGAATTTACTAAAAAGTAAAAGGGCACTTTTCAAAGTAAAATGGGCGCCTATCCGAGTACCGCCTCTGACTAAAAATACATTTTGAATAGTATTTTAGTATGGGTCCTCTTTTAAAAAGTGGACCCCCTATCTTGTTATTTGTCAAATTGACGTTTTTACTCATTTTTGTGTTGAAAGAAATTGGAAAATTGTCCGATGCTACATAATGTGATTACAACTTGAAATAAAATAATCATAACTTTCTGATATTTTGTCGGTTTTTATTCGAACCTTTATCAGCCTAATTGTCTGATTCTTCTGCTTTCTTGTACAGTATTTTAATATCAAGGTTGTATTGCCCTTTAAACTTGAATTTGCTTTTAGACTAACTAATAAAGTTACATGTTGAAAATGTTTTAGACCAGCAAACTGTCGGAATATCATAAAAACTATGGAATTAATTCATTTTGTACAGCTTGTAGAGCCAACTTGAGATGATATAGACATAGTAAAAATTGAATATATATATATTACGACAAAATATACAGGAGAATTTGAAGGAAAGTACGTGATGTAGATATAAAAAGATAGACTGAAGGAAATAGATGATTTAAGAGAGAAGGAATGGAAGGAGGGATGGTCGGAATAGTGGATGCGTAGAGGCTTTTATGAACATGTGTGTGTGTGTGTGTGTGTGTTAGAGAGAATAAGAATATGGGTCTATTGTGTAAGGGGGGGTACTCACATAATAGGACATACGGGTGTGTGCCGCTCTTATTGATCACTTTTCAACAACAAATACTTAAACGTTGGTCCCACTTTTAATAAAAAATACCATTAAAAATGGGTCCGTTTTTTCAAACTTTCCCAAATTTTTCGGGTGTTTGCCATGCAAACACCCGATGGATGATGATGAATATGAATGATGACAATTATCATGATGATGGTAATAATAAGAATAACAGAACTGCTTCCAATGTATACTAATTTCAGAAATATATCCATAATTAAGAACGACAATCGTTTGTGGCATTAAACCTTACGCTTTTAAAGAAAAACAAAGCGTAAGAAAAGCTCAAGAGAAAAACCAAAATTCAATCAAAATAATTATGTCATCGGGTAAAAATTGAATATATATATTACTTTTTCTTCTATCCTGCCTTGATGTGCACAGTATTATAGTGCCAATATTGCCATTTCATTGGAATAAATATATAAATATATATATAGTCCCTTTTATACAGCTCAGTTATAGGCTGGCTTTTTAATAATTGTTGCAGTACGTTTCTAACTTACTTATTCTAAATTTATTTTCCTTTTATTTCATTCTCTTTAACTTTCTTCGACTATTCTTCTCAGCAATGTATTGTTCTAGAGAGCGTACTCGACATGAGGTTATTCTTTTATGATTTACGCATTCTTTATTGTGTCCAAACTGAACATGCTCTTAAAATAATTTTTGTCAATATATGTATTTACATTTTTTTCACTTGAGTATTTATTCTTGTTGATATAAAAAATAATGAAAGAATAAAAGAAAACAAGTGTTACTCTGAATGGAATTGAACTGGTGTGAAGTACAAAAATATATATCAGGACTTACAAAATAAAATATGAACATATAAATATGATAATAGGCTTTTAAAGGCACACTGTCCTACTTGTAGCTACTTGCTCCCTCTATATAGAAAACTTCCCCAATCGGTGCCTGTTGGTCCCCCATGATCCTCCTTTTCTTATGTTAAATGAGAGCTGAGTTAATGAGATAGCCACCTGTCACAGTGACCTTGCTGTGTCGCTGGGTGGTCTAATCCCTTCTGGCTGAAGTAGTAAAGCCTGCATGCCTTTAAGATATTACGCAACCCCCAGAATCACATGTCGGTTGCTCTTGCCCAAGTACATTATTTGCAACTTTAAAATCCGGGGGGGGGTATGGGCGCAGCACTTTCGACTCCATGTCTTGTATACCTATGAAACTTTGGCCGCTACACAACCCAAACAAATAAATAACCTAAAACTATAATAAATAAAACAAATTCTAAGCTCTCTGAACCAGATGATGAATAGTCCAATAAATGTAAAGATCTAAGATTGAATATCTTTTTTATTATTCTCCTTTCCAGATCTGTGAGCATGTTTAGCGCCATCTCCGAGATCGAGATTTATTGGGCGATTACTTTTGGGATGTCAAAGGTTGTTGGGTTTTCCCAGTACCTAAAAATAGATTGACAAATTGAATACATATATGTATATAGTATTGCTTATGATCAGTGCACCAGTCCATTGTAAAGGGAAACAGCAGTCATGCTAACTGATTTAATATAACACCTAGACCGATACGTAGTTGCAGAAAAAGAGGTGAGTGATCTAAAATGTCTGAGTCAATACCAGCAGAAATTCGGTGTTTTTTTGTTTAATATTTCCTTTTTACATTGACGTATAAATACAATATAAGGTAGACACCTGGTAACTTATGAGGCTTTTTAAAATCTGGTTTATAAAATCATCATTTTCCTTAGACTGAAATAGTTAAACTGGGTCTAGATCACTGAACTCTAGGCTACATATTGCTGAATTCAGTGTTATATATTATATGTCTTGCTGGTGATTAACAGAGAGCATTTGAGCTAAGACCAATGTGAGAATGGCCTTTTAGACTCAGTTTGGTTACTTGGATATACCACGAAGAAACAGACTGCACCACTCCCTCCTCAATGTACTTGATCGTGAACCCGGAAGTAACAATTGTCGCGTTTAAAAAAACTTGTGATCATATTGATATCGTTCATACGTAAACTTTTCAGTGGTTGTATGTCCTGGGGGAAATGTGATAATTTTGATATTTTATTGTGATATAAATGCGTAATAAACTATGAATACTATTGGTTAAAATTTCAGATTACGATTTAAAACAAAGGTGTGGTAGTAGTGGCAGTGGGGTGTAGTAAAGTGGATCATTCACTTGACTCTCAATCCAAGAGTTGGAGTTCCGAATCGACAACCGGCACTAACGCCATTTAGAAAATGTTGTATAGTGTGTGTGTGGGGTGGGCATAGGGCACTACTTTTTTCAATACAAATGCTTGGCAAACTGAGATCGAGGTTTTATTGGGCGATCTAAGGTTGGTGGGATTTCCCAGTCACTATAAATAGACTAAATACATTCACGTTTTAGTACCACTCATGATCAGTGGACCACCACATTGCAAAGGCATATAGTATACATGTTTACTAATTTGATTTAACACCTTCACTGATTAACATGTAATGAGGGGAAAAGATCGAGGCATTTAAAAAGGAATGCAGTAAAAATTTGGAATAATTTTGTTTGACATTGTTGTACGGAATGGAATGCATGGAATGATTTTGACCATGATTTATTTATAATAGATCTAAATAATAGTAAACATTTTCAGAATGTATTGAATAATAATTGGCGAGTGTTTGTTTTTGCGTGACTGTTAAAGCATGTGTATGCTACTGTGTTTATCAACTAGGGGACCTACTTCCTTAAGTCATGACTGACGGCAATGAGGATTAATGCCTCAAAAAAGGGCACTAATATAGCACATCGACACAGGTTTGATCCTGGGCCCCACAGCTACTAGGCCATTGATTTGCCACTGAATCATGCAGGGGCTAGAGTAGGGGGCAGCCCCCACAACTATTTTAAAAAACAAAGAAAAAACAATAAATTTTCAATAATTCATTGCACTTTCCCCTGGTCCCAATCAACAAAATCTCTATACGGCCATGCATTATGGTTCAAGGCATGACCACAATTAACATAACAAAAAGAGGATCATAGGGGACCAATGGTCACCGATTATGTATTGGTTGTTATATAGAAGGAGCAAGTAGCTATATTAATGCAGTGTCATTTAAATACAAATTTGTCATGAATTATTTATTATTCTTACACGTTATATAAATATGTATGCATGTAAATATTTCAGGTTATAATGTGATTCTTAACATAGCTAACATATAAGCTAGTGATTCGGCCAAACATGATGATTTCCTTTTAAATAGTATATTTCAATGTGCATAAGTACATGTTTATAGAGTCTGCTTTTGAAACTTCATCAAAATTTAATTCAGAATGTTGCCTAATAAGTTTTAGAGTTATTCAAAGCATGAACTCCATGTTAAGAATAAAATGTGTTTATCTGCATCATATCTGAAGGTTGATCAAGGATTATATTTTATTTCGTTACTGTCAGTACTTTGCTTTAGATTAATTAAGAAACAATGTAATTGTTATTTTGTCAAATGCAAAAATGCTGAAATGAGGATGGTAAACTACGCTTCTAAGACTTCTGTTTAAAATGTTTGTTTTATTTTCTACGGTTTACCTTTGACCATGGGCTTCAGTGGTGGAATGTATTATGACTTGTATACGTCAGTTTTTGGGGAAGTTTGTTACTAGCATGACTAGTCGCGATTCATGTAGAGGTGTTGTGGTCTACTCTAGTGGATAAGTTGCTTGGTTGTGAATCACCTGGTTCGCGGTTCGAGTCCCACCACTGCACTAATGTCCTTTGGCAAGACAGTATTCTATATTGCATGGTTACTCTCCACCCATCCCAGGTGTAAACTGAATAGGTACCCAGTGGAAATAAATTCGTGAATGCTTATGAGCACATTATCATGGTAGGTTGGCTAAAGCCGGGAAAGTAATATGATTGCAGGGCCTCGTGCCGGACCCTCGGGGAGAACAGTATGTGTATTGATGAGGATCTAGCTTAAAAAGGCATCATTATTATTATGATGATTATTTTTATTATCATTTTCATTAGTATTATTATTTTTACCATTACTATTGTAATTATTATTATCATCATCATCATTTTTCCTCATTGACTGAAGAGCGACAAAAGAAAAAAAGTTTTTTCTCAATCCAATTCTGTACTACTACAACCCGTTGATAAATAACATGATTCATTTTTTATCAAGATAAAATGGAATATCATATTTTTACGCGTTATATTCTGTAGGGAAAGACGCGAGGATTATGGATACACTCCTCTTTTATACCGTCAGATGAATCGAAGCTACACGTACTAATCATTGTGTTTTTTCCTTTTCTTTTATCACGTTTCCCTGTAGAAATCGAATCATGGCTGATGCATTCAAGAATGTCATTACTCAGAATCTGGAGTGTCCTGTATGTCTGAATACCTTCACCGATCCCAAGATCCTGTCTTGTTCGCACACCTACTGCAAGGCCTGTCTGAACAAACTCTTAGGATGCCATGGTAACGACCAGATGCTACGATGCCCTGTCTGCAGAGCTGAAACCCGGGTCTCAAACCAAGATGTCAGCAAATTACCGACAAATCTAGCTTTGAAGTCTCTCATAGAGGATGTGAAGAATCAACATCAGTTTTGCACGAATTGTAAATCCGAGGATAAACCCCAAGCTGTTGTCTACTGTCAAGACTGTGGTATGTATCTCTGTATTACTTGCCACAACGCACACTCTCTGTGGCAAAACTTCATCACTCATGAGGTTTTAGCCATGAGTGAGATCGAATCAGGAAAGGTATCAGTACGTAAGTTTCGTAAATGCAAGAAACACCCCAAAGAGGATGAGGAGTGCTTCTGTTCCGAATGCAGGAGATTTGCCTGCTTTAGGTGTGTTGTCATGGAGCATACAAACGATGGACATCGAGTCATCGAGGCAGCTGTTTATGAAAGCAGCCATCTGAAGGGTGTCGAAGACCTCAAATCAAAGGCTGACAAGAAACGCTCTTGTTTACAGAAATACGTTGATTTCATTGATAACCAGAGGGAGCATATGAAAAATGTGCAGAAGCAGTGTACAGATGATATCAACAAAGCATATGAAGAATCAGTCAGGCAGTTGAAAGAGCGAAAAGAAATCATTATTGGTGAACTGAAGGGGAGGACCGAAGGAGTAGAGAAAGAACTAGACGAAATGAAGAAATCAGCTCAGGAGCGCATCACTCACTTGACCACCATAGCTGACGTGGTAACCAATAGGACAAAGATACCGTTAGATATGGATGCTTTGGCTGCACACGACACTCTATGTCAAGACTTACAAGAGGCCCTGAAACAAGAAGATCCTGACTACAAACAGCCGTTGCAATCGTGCAAGAAAGGAAATCGTGTCCGTTTTAAGAGAAAAATTGGAATGGACGTGCTAACTCTCGGTAAGATCGTAAATGCAGTTGCAGAGAACAGCGCTTTTCCTTCAAAGAGTATCGCCTTGCCTACTAAGAATACCATGAGTGCCATGGTTAGTACACCAAATGGTAGGATGGCAGTGGGATGTAGTACAGGTGGCATGGAGATCTTCTCTGCTGATGGGCAGCTCCAGCAGACATGTTTTAAACATGTTGCGATTTATGGAGTAGGGTTCCTCTCTGATGATCGGTGTGTTATACTTAATGACTCAAACAATATCACATTGTACAAAAAGTACACAAGGTACACAAAGTACACAAAGTTGAATGTAATGTTTGAGACTCTGAGTCACGATGAAGGTGGATTTGGTAGCCTCACTGTAGACAGTGATGATCAGATCTATGTTAGCTACACGAAAGCTCGAAAGATCCAGGCATTCTCACCAGCAGGTGGGAAGGCAATCAGGGAGATACCATGTGATAGGTATGAGCCTCTACAAATTACTAGTTATAAAGATTACATGATCACAACATCTGGTAATACAATACGATTGATTGACAAACAAGGTGTTGTAAAATATAGATTAGCGGAATCAGATGATGATCTACACGCTGTTGTGTCTCAATGTAATACAATCCTGATAGCCACCGTGAAGCACAATGTAGGTTTGGTCAGAATTGATGAGTACACTAACGAGCTGAAGTATGTCCAGAACCTTATCATGGATTACAAGATTGAGAAGCCCAAGTTCTGTTGGTACTGTCTCCATCAGTACCAATCAGGAGAGATCGCTTTCTGCACTCCTAATAAGCTCTATATTATTTGACTGAAAATAATGAATGTTTCCCCATTTTTTTAAATGTATGATACCACTGTTTCGTATTAATTTTTACTTCTTACAATTGCTCTTGTTGTTTATTAAAGAGTTTAAGATTTTTGAAAGTCGACTTATTGATTGTATGGTGTATGTTGCAAAGGTATTTTAAAAGTAAATGTCAAAATAAGAGTTTATGTTTTTATCTGAAGGACTTTTTCTCTATTTTTCTGTTTTCGATGTTTATTTTCCGTCTTGCAGAGAAAGTGGGAGAAATAGCATGGAACTTTTCTGAAATACCTGATTCATTTATCACTTTTCGGAAATGTTTGTTTTGGTCTCTGTTACCATGTTTTCACTTTCTTTTCTTAATATATTGTTGATAGACATTTGTGTCAATCCTATCTAAACCCATAGAAATAAAATAGTACGTATTAGAAAAGAATCTCACTATTACTCCGATGAATGCAGAAACATTAAATAAAACGGTCTTTATAAGTTCTAGAAAATTCTGTAAGTGTGTGATTTTACAGCTACTCTATGTTCGCTTTGTTCTAAAGATTTTATTAAACATCACCCAGCAATTTTCTTTGTCAAAGCTGTTGCCGAGATTTGACATTGTAAATGTGTTTTAATAGGTCCTCCTGTGTTTAAAAGAAATAAAACACTTTTAAAAAGAAAAAAATATTGTGGGGACATTTACCATACAAAAATAATGCAGAGGCAATCGCATTTAGAGTTGCCTATCTATAGGGGACTTAAAAGCTTTACAATTACATTACTGTATTATTATTGTTTTAGATTTATTCCCCGTTTCTTACGTTTTCTTCATCAACGTTATGCATCCCCGTTATTTTCGACAGAGTATGCATTAGTATCCACCAGGAATGCTGTTCTTTCCAGAATGCTCTTATATCCCTATATTCGTATTTAATTTAATCTTTGTCGCTATGTAATTATGTATTTACTGTACTTTTCTACTCGTGCCATTGCTCGTACTTGCTCATCTAACAGACTTAGAAATGTGAAAGTTGCTATAACGATCATGACTTTTTAAATGTACATGTATGTTATTGTGTACTTAAGAAATCGCTATACACAAAGATAATTATGCGATGCTGGTTGTTATATTTTAACTTTTGGTTATTATTAAGCAGTAGACATCGGTTACTGGCAGTTGATTTTGTTTGTACTGTGCTATTAGGCCAAATAAAAAAAAAACATGTTAGCGTCCTGTTTTTTTGAAAAATAGGAAGGAGGAGGCCCTTTTTTTCTTTTAAAATGGCCTCTCAAAATGGCCGCTCGGTAAATTTCCCCTGACAGTCGGCTATTTTTCAAAATGGGGGGGGGGGGGGGGGCACGTGTTTAAAAAGGAAAAACGGCCAGCAGTTTTAACTCGAGAGGGAGCTTGTGAAACATAGTTGTACCCTGTTATATATGAAATGTACTCCGGATTCTTAGGCAGATAATAGTGTTTATTGTGAGCAAATCGTTATTTCATCCTCCTCAAAATTTAGCAAGATCTTTGAATCTTTCTCCGTACTAGATAATTTTTCTGTTTTCTGGATATGTTACAACTTACAATACAAGAGCCATCCACACTTTTATGAGATATTGAAATAGTTCATTTTGCTGTACAAATAAATGTTGAGATTTACCTCAAATTCAGTCTGAAGTTGAAAGAGCTTTTGTGCAACCGTCGCATTAAAGGGCAATCCAACCTTAGTAATAATAGTGAGAGAGTTCTGAATGTTTAAAATTTATATGAGCTCACTAAATCTGTTCAAATCTGAAATTGGCAGCTTGGTCAGTGGATTGGGACAATGACATAGTCATAGACAATTCCCCCGTTTGTCGTTTACAAAAATATCAATAACTTCTTATTTTTTCGTAAGTTCCTTCTCCTTTGGGACACAACTCAAAACAGGGGGCACTTATTAGATAGTGAAAGGGTATCTGAGAAAGTAAAAGAGATACTTATTATTAGAACTGTCCGAGACATTTTAATGTTTACTGACTTTATTATGTATTCAGAACTGAAAGTAAATGAAAAGCAATCTGCAAACTAATTAAATGGCATTTTTCATACCTCAGAAGGGGCACTCATCAGAAATGAAAAGGTGCTCTTCTAAGAAGAGGAAATGCACTTATTAAAGGTAAAAGCGGCACAAATAGTGGGGTCAGTGAAACAAAAACGTAACTCCATTTTGGCCATTTTGAGAAAAAGTGGTTTATGTGTCACTGAGCACTTGGGCCTTCAGGAGTTAAGTCTATGCTTCACTAGCCATTAACTCCAATTGGGGTGTTGGGTGGAGTTAAGTATTTGTGTTAAGTGGAAAGCTCACATTTATCTGAACGTTTTGATATCAAATACTCATTTTTGCAAAATATGGAGTTACGTCTTTGTGTCACTGAACCCTCAAAGTAAAGAAATGGAAGTTATCAGGTTGACATCATTCGAGAATGTATATAAATGCTCGAAACATGTCTATCATCACGATCATGACTATAGTACAGACAATTTAGGAAGATTAATGAGATAAAAGCTGTCTTACCTTTATTCGAAATATTAGTCGTAACAACAATAAACAAAGAATTACACATTTAATACACAGGTCCATGACACAGTGCCACGTAGAATACAAGTGTGTAATCGACAGGGTGCATAAAACAAACACAAGATACACTTTACATGGAACACTATCGTAAAGCACAATAATCATTTCAAGATACTGAGGAGAAAGCAAAATTTGAAAGCCCTAAACGGTTACAAGCGAGCCGAATCTTTGCACATTTGTTGATAGAAACATTTCGTCAATTTCAATGTAAAATGAACTTGATCATGAATAATTGCAATTGTAATGTTTATTTTTTTTAAATTGGAATTGCCATAGTACTTTCTAACTGCTCATTATTTTTTTTTTGAATTGTTCTTCTTCTTAACACTAGTAACAGAAAGGGAACGGTATGGGTAGTTGATTTTCATAAATGTTGTAAAAAATATATTTCATTCTCTCAGACATGGTTTTAAATCAGACATTTCATTATGAATATTACGTTTGGTATATGGCCTATATTATGAGACAACGACAGCAAAGTGTCCGATTAAATCGAACAGTTATAACATGAAATATTACATCAATTCTGCATTGTTATTTCTTTATACTTTATAGCAATTCCCAGGGCCCTGTTTCATAAAACTTGTTATCAATAACAAGTAACAATAGCTTTTATAAGCTACTGAAATCGATACATTTTATTGGCTAAGAGAATATTGGTCATAGAAATTTAGCACTAGTGTTATTGATAACAGGTTACATGAAACAGGGCCCAGGTACCCACGTACACCTGGGTACTAGAGATGAAAGAATAGGGACTTTAAGATTTGCACGTCGACATATAGTGGACGGCTACGGATGACATCCTTTTAATGCACTGGCAGTGTCTTAAAAGGACGTCACATTGCCTTAAAAGGACGTCAGAAGTAGCAGTCCACTATCTCGACGTGCAAATCTAAAAGTCCCTAATATGTGGCAAAACACAGGACCTCTGGTATGAGAGTATAGTCCCTTGATCAATGTACATGTACCACAGTGCTCCCATGCATGGAGGATCGCAACGTCTCTTGGTGGCTCTTGGCTGATTGCTATTGACTATGAGTTATACAATTACATCTAAGACAAACTTCGAGAACTCAAAGCTAGATTCCGAATAGATTAAAGGCATCTTTTAACAATGTTAAATCTGAGATACATGGCCCTACGTGTCAGCAGTGTCTGTGATATGGTGTAATATTGAAGCTCTAAACAAAATTGCGCTTCAAAATGATCATGAAGTGCCTAAAAAAGTAGAAATCTTTGAAGGACCGGTTTTACCACACTCATTTACCCCAATAGACTGTAGTGTTATAAAAACCGTTAGGAAAACGAAAAATGAAATTTCGATTTCCAATCATAAATATCTTGATAGTCAGACAGGCGATCGGCTTATGAAAGTCATGGGATTCCTGACTGACCTAAGGGTTTAATAATAATGATTGCAGCATGAGCTAAATCCAGGATTCTGTTTCAGAATCTGAGGCAATGTAACCGAGTCACTTTAAGTAGTGGGACCCCAATGTTTAGAAGTCTTTGTGGGCCAAAGACGGTCCTCGATCTTCAGCCTCTAGTACATCTTTGGAAGATTCTACTCTCTTGATGCATGATAAGTAGAATTCACTTTTTGATGAGTCATAATTTTAAGGAGCACTTCCTTTAAAATTGAATCCACTCCAAAAAATAGTGGATTCCACTCCAGCTATTGGTTGAATTACTCTTTGAAAGTGGCTTTCCACGCCAGTGAAGTGATCCATATAATAATATAACTCCCCAGAAAGTTGATTTTCTCTCCTGAAGAGTAAAGGAAACTCGAAAGAACCGTATAGGTCCTGGGGGTGTTTCGCAAAGATCCTATGTTGAACTTAACTCTTAGTTGGACTTAAATATTATGAAGAGCCATTCGGCAAAAATTTAAGTATTTTAGACTTTTCATAAACTCTACATCTAGAACTTGAAATCTCCTTGATAATAGAAAATATGAATGATTTGAATCAACATTTTATGCGTTTTAAAATAACTTTTACGAAATATTTTCAAAGATGCTAACGGCTTTCCATAATTTGTAAGTCTAACTTAGAGATAAGTTCAACTTAGGGTCTTTGTGAAACACCCCCCTGGAGGAACTATACCATCTCTAGGATGAGACGTCCACTAAAATCTATGAAATTATCAATTTGTAATAAACTGCTTTAAGATCTAGCTACTGACTCGTAGGATGGGGCTGCTGTCGTCTCATCTCTAATGTTTGTAGGTTGAATATCAAAAGTTGGATCCAAAGCTGCGTCGTAGGACGGAGGCGCAGTTCTGTTGTCACGCGGCGGTGACGGCGGTGGAGCTGTTGGCGTACTTTGCGGACGATTAGAGGTGACGTCCCCATACGCTGGAGGAAGGTCTGTGTGTGGCTCTGCCGGCGCTGATGGCGTGGCTCGTGATTGATCATCCGTTCCCGTTTCGGCTAGCGGAGGCCAGTTTAACGCTTCTCGAATTTCAGGATCACTGGAAGATACACTTTCCGTTCCTTCCTGTCGCTTTTTGCACGGGCCTCCACACCTTAGACATCGATTAAAGCATACCTGGATTAAAAGTCCTAAAGCGCATAACCATTCGTACAATGGTGTCGGCATTATGCAGATACACAATCCAGCCAGCATATCGATAAAGCAGCTACAAAACCCGATAAAGCAGCTATAAAACCCCTTTATCACCGCGCCTTTTCCTGCCGAGCAGCAAACGATGAGTACGATGAAGGAAATCACTGAGAGCACAATTGTGATAATAGACTTTGCCGATGATCCATCCACTTGTTCTCCATCGTCGCCGTCACTAATTGTAGGCGCAGGAGAGTCTCTACTTGGGTCTCTACCACCCGAAACAACTGTGATGTTAAGATAACATAGCAGGGCATGTTAATAAATAAAATAAAATAGACAAAACAGTTAACATGAGTATTACCAAACACAACATAATCAAATGGGAACAGGTATGCTAAAAGCTATGTTTCACAAAAGGAAGTTGGGGGTAAAATTTACCCAATATTGGGTAAAAACGTATTTACATCAGCTTGAGAAAATGGAGTAGTTCAAACCAACATTGGGTAAAAGTGGAAAATGTATGTGTCCTTTCTACCAATGTTATTTTGGAATAGTTACCAAACATTGGTGTGTTTGTAGCATGTTTTCTACGTTATCAAAAACGATTTTCCTAAAGGTCATAACTTTTCCATATGGTTTTGTGAAATTCAAGACGTTGTATTTACTACCCCACATTTAAATACATGACAATATATTTGAAGCAGAACTATATTTGTATATAGCTAAATATGTTTGTATTATGATAATGGTAACGAATGAACGAATGAAGAGTTTAAGTCCTGTTTTTATAACACACTACAATCGATTTGAATTGTATTGCCTACGTCCAAAGTAATTCATTGTTATATACTACTTTGTTTGTGTTTATGTTGTTGTTGTTGTCGTCGTCATGTTTGTACTAGGAAAATTGTAAAACTGTAGATCACTTGGAGAGAAAACTAAAAAAAAAATCGGCTATATGCACTAGTTTGGCCAGGAGGGATTAGACCTCCCTGTATGGTCACTGACAGGTGGTTATCTCATCAAATCAAGCTCTCCATTAACATAAGAAAAAGGAGGCCTTTGGGGACTAATGGTCTCCAATTAGGTATTGTTTGCTATACAGTGGGTCCCAGATAAAACGAAACCGAGAATTATCAATGTTTTATCATGACTTAATCACAATTATAATTGATAAATGACACATATCTGGAAAGCTTAGATCCTCTTCTTTCATTTGATGCAACTCATAATAATGCATATTTCACGCATGAGTGATTAAAATCAATTTGAAGAGAGGAACCCGAAAAGTCGTTTGGCGGGCGGTATCTGAATTTCATAGAGGAAATCCCATTTCTAGAAAGTTGAGTTCCCGCCCTTTTATATGACACCTCATTCAGGAAAAATGAGCAAGGAATAACCAAGTTCTGTTTGTTTAAAGTAGTGCTTGCATCTCAATAATTTGATTAAACGAATTCGTTTTCACTGGCTACTGCTGTATCACCAAACGAAATTAACAAAAGACTTAACTCCATTTCGTTGACAATCAGCCGTAGACGAAAGACTTCATGCATGGCTGATTGTCAACGAAACGGAGTTAAGTCTTTAGTCAATTCTGCTTTTTGCTACGGCAGGCAGCCAGTGAAAAACGAATTTGTTTGCTAAAATTATGTAAATGTAAGGGCTACTTTAAACAAACAGAACTTTGTCATTCCTTGCTCATTTTTCCTGATTGAGGTGTCATATGAAAATGTGTTTTTTCTCTTTGAAATTCAGATACCGCCCGCCAAACGACTTTTCGGTTTCCTCTCTTCAAATTGATTTTAATCATTCATGCGTAAAATATGCATCATAATGAGTTGCATCAAATGAAAGAGGAGGATCTAAGCTTTCCAAATATGTGTCATTTATCAATTATAATTGTGATTAAGTCATGATAAAACATTGATAATTCTCGGTTTCGTTTTTTCTGGGACGCATTGTATAGAGGGCGCAAATAGCTATCAGTAGTGCAGTGAGGCTTTAATGACAAGTGTTTTATAAGCACTTTCAGAGTATTTTGTTATTACATTTAATCTGTTTATTGTAAGCGCCTTGAGCACAATGGGTAGATATATGCCGAACATTGTAAATGTCTGCATCATCATTATTGTTATAAGGTGCAATTACCAAATGAAATGAGGATATCTTGGTATTTTCGGACAGATCGGAATGAGGACATTCCAACATATTAATAATAATACTAATGATAAATATTCATGAAGCGCACTTTAATCTCATAACTTACTCAAGGCGCTATACAAAACAAAATACACAAAATACACAAATCTCTCTCCAGAATGTTAACAACATTATATCATTTGTAACTCTGAGTATAAAACCGTTTTAACATGTTTTTAAAAGGTTTCTAGGCATTGAATGTTTCGAATGGCATTTGGCAGCTAATTGTTCCAGAGGACTGGTGAAACATGCACAAAATAATGCACGGTCCCGTTAATGGGTGGTTCGGGTTCTGGGGACTTTTTTGTCCTCTTTTCATAATATATGTATTTGTAAGCGCTATGGTACTTACTGTTTTTAGCGCTCCTAAATATTCGATATTATTATTATTATTAGAGGCAGAAGAACGGAGTGAGTAATGGGATTGCTTTATGGTGAGGAGATCTTTCAGATATTCAGAACAAACCTTTATTCTTCTTGCAGATAAAGTAGAGTCTAGAATCTAGACAGTTTGAGACGTTCCATCTTCCATTTCTATCCAGGTCAATCACTGAACAACTATGTGTGCTTAACGTCTCATACCTAAAGCTGTACAAATACATAATAAAGAAATACAATTTGTGATTCGTCACTGTCGTTTACAGTATATATTCGCCCTTAGAATATGTAAAAACATGATCAGAGTCTCAGAAAATAGAGAATAAGAGACCTAAAACCAATCTTATCTACTATATTAGACTAGGTATTTAAACGAAAAGACAGGGAAATGTGTATTCCTTAAACGGATAATTCCACCGCAATGTATATATTTCATGACATTGTTAGCTAAAAAGTGTAGTATATATATTTCTATTTGAGAGACCTGTGATTCTGTAACAATAAATCCAAACTAAGCAATGGAATGTGATCATAAGAGGGAAATATCATTTCAGCAGTGATTTCACTTGAAAAATACTCTCAATTCAATCCAATTCATATTTATTCAATCAACATCTAATGTATGTTAATTATGCATTCAATATATTTGTTTAAATTCGTTTATTATCTGTATAAAATTATATACACTTAAAATATTGTATTAAACCATATTATGTTCATGAAAATGTATGATGAAAAAAAGAAAAAAGATGCAGAAACCAATAAATCAAATCAAATCAAATCAAATATTGATTTCATTTCCAACTAAAAAGATAAACAAAGGTATTACATATATTATTCAGAAAGTATGAACAAAACGTATGTACATAATTCATTTTTTCTTGGTAACTATACATATACACTTTACACATGATAAAATTATTACAAGAAATGTTTAATTTCTGAGGAAATGTACTGGAGTGGAAATGTTTTGGAGTGAAAATAGGGATCACTTTGTTTGGAGTGGAATCCAGGCACGAAATATTTAAATCCACTCTAAAAAGAGTGATTCGATCACTACTATCGAGTGGATTCCACAGTAATTTGGAGTGGATTCAACTCCAAAGAATGTGATCCCTGATACGCCTCCTACAAAAGTGGTTTTCCACTCCTGCATTCAAAGAAAGACTTGACTTCTGGTCAATATAGTAAATAACTTCTCACAGAATCCAACGAAAATTACACCGAATGTTCAAGATTACAAATAAATGACAAATGCCAGACTATTTTGTAAGAAAATGTAAAGAGGCTGAACAATGAGGATATAAAAATAGGAAATACGACACCATTAACAATGGGAATTGTGGTTTTTATCGAAGATGGTGCCCAGTAAGTTTTTGTGCGTTTGTTTTTATTTCAGTGGTTCACATATAGCTCCGTTTAGTCTCATTTGACAACGCCCCCTTTCTTCAAAGTCATCAGCCTAACATGTTAGCCTATGGAATTTTACCAAAAACCACCACGACGTACGTTATCACTAGCTCTTTCAATGGAACCCTCATGTATCATTGACTTTTGAAAGTTCACCCACCGTAATTTGATCAAAATAGGTTGCAAGCTCGCCATTGCCTATATAACACATGTGGAACAAGTCGAACTTTGGACTCAGTTTGCCAAGCGATTGTAAGGTTTTAGGTCAAGCACACGAAGGATAAGAAGCATGAATTATAATAGATCAGTTCTGATCGGTTCATTATGTCCATTTCAACCTACCCGCCACCGTAATTTGTCCATTGAAGATAAGCAAACATTTTGCCGAGGTAAGCAAAAACATGAATATTCATGATCGCCATGGACTATTCGATTATTTACAGATGGGTGCAATTGTGCACCACATCAAACTCCCCTACTTTAAGTGAAGTATTTCATTGTATTATGTAATTTGGTAAGTTCATTTTAAATAACTATTTAATTATCAGATATCAATGATAGTTTAAAGATATGGAAAAAAAATTGTATTTTATATTTAGCAAAGCAATCTCACATACAAATTCACTACCAAGTTCGTCTAATCCGCCAACTGTCGTTTACTATATACGTCCAGCAAGCGAAAATGAGACAACCGGAGCAATATGAAAAAACAATTTACGGCAGGATAAACAATCCAGAATAAATCATAGCAATTTTCTCCCAGAATACGTTTCGTATACCAGAGCTCAAGATTTACTTTAAAGGTAATACAAAGTTTTGGGAAGTTTTGAAAATTGGGTGGATGGTGATTCTTTACAATTTTGATATATTTGGATGCCCCTGTGGATGTATTATAAGCACTAGAAAATTTAGCCCCTAAAACGCTTCTGCTTTCGAGAAAAATTTAATATAACAATTTACCGGTGCTCCCGGTAAATTTTGATAAATTTTGAATAGCGCCTACGGCCCTACAACGGTAGCTGCGACCATGAAAATCTCAGAATATGTACTTGTGATATATAATTTCAAAACGGGAATAGCTAATCGGTCGATGTCAGTCAAGAACCATAGTTTCATAGCTTAATTAATATCTTGACCTTGAGAGGGAGCTATACAACATAAAGAGTTTATTATTTACAATCCAATAACTTTCGACTCGATTTCAACCGCGATAACGATCACTGAATATTGTAGGATCGCATATGCTTCCAATATGTTCATGATTCAAATTCATGACCCCATACCAAAACTAAGTATTACCTTCAAGATAGTAATACATGAGAAGTAAACACTAAATGACACACATCGACTTACTTATTGTAAAAAAGCTGAGAACTTGACCCATCTAACCAGCGCCCTCTCGAGTCCATTCCTATCCATGCTAAAGTTGTCAGGTTTCCGAAGGATTCTAATTGAGAAGATCCCAACAAATATATATTTGTATTGATTTATTTTATCTTTATTCGTTCGTTTTTATGATGCGTATACATTATAGTTGGTGTTTAATAAGTAAAGTTTAAAATTATTAAGAATAAATTGTAAAATGATGAATTCAAACTTTCACGATTTGAGTAATCGCAAACTTGAAGGAGAGTGACGTCAGGAGAGTGACGTCACGCTATGAAAGGGAGAGTGACGTCACGCTATGAAAAGGAGAGTGACGCTATGAAAGGAGAGTGACGTCACGCTATGAAAGCTACAGGTTGTGCCGCTTAAAACTTGCTGATAAAATCCGTCGAAACCTCATCGATCCGTGATGTTTTACACCCGGAAATATCAGAATTAGCATGAGCAACCGTCGACACAACAAACCATTGGAAAGGGAGCCTTATTCTCTTCGTCAAAAACACGGAAAACGAGATTTAACATCTTCCCAACCTAGCAGCGGTGCCGCACAGAAACCAGCAACCCAAATCACAGAACAAAGCTCACGCCCTGTTAAGAACGACATTATGGCGTCGAATAGTGAGTCTGTTAGTCGCACTGAATTCCTTGAATCTATTAACAAAATTATAGAGAAACTTGATAGTGTTAATTTGAATGTAACATCAATGAGGAGTGAGATAGCAGAAATCCGTAAGACGCTAGCCGATGTGGAAACTGCGGCCACGGACACAGCAGCAAGGCTGACAACCATAGAAAATGTCACTTTGCCTAAATGCTAAAATGGAGGAAAAAAGGAAAGAATCTGAAAGTGAGTTGAGAGAGATTATTCTTGCTATGGAGATTCATGACAGGAAGATGAATTTGTTAATGTACGGCGTCGCAAAAAGCAACGATGAATGTGTGGTTAATGTTGTTCGGAAGAGCTTTGAGGAGATTGGGTTTACACATGAGGAAGCTCAAAACGTCATTATTGTGAATACACATCGACTTCCTCGACGGCCGTTTCAGCACGTTCAAGGAGAGGAGCAAAGGATGCCTACACCTGATCCCATCATAATTCGGTTTGCCATCACGCCTGATCGCGACGCGGTCTTGTCAGCATACCAGAAGTTGCAAAAACCGGATACAACGAGGAATCTAGGAGCACCCCGCCCTGCTCGCCCAGCGTTTAGAATAGTTACTGATCTACCTGCAAAGTTAAAGAAAGAGCGGTTCTTGTTAGAGAAAACAACGTATCAAATCAGACGAAATGATCATAAATCAACCAGAATCCGGCTGGTGGGCACCAAGTTGCGACTAGAAAGTAGAGAGAAGGGAACAGCAATGGCATGGAGGCAAGTGGTTGATTAAAGTACAAAAATGCTTTAAGCATAATGTCAAACAGAATTCACTGAAGAAACGAAAACACCTTACATTTCGACATTGTAAGATTAATGAAACTGTCCTGAAATGAGGACTTACATGAGCCATAATTATGTCAGGAGGCTAAGGACCGATTTTTGTTTTCTTTCTTGTTTTTGCCTTCGGAGAAAATAAATCGGAATAAGTCTTCCTCAGAAAAGAAAATAGACAGGTGTAAATGTTTGTTCTACATAATGTATGCCAGTTCGAAATACCTGCAGAAGAATACATAAGAAGTGAATATTAATGCTGTGTATACACTGAATCGGATTTGTGCGGTTTTTTGTTTGTTTCCTGTTATAAATATGAACGAGATTTCGAGTACCTATGACTTGTGAGGCGGTAACCTTCAATTGAATCTTATAGGACGACTCAGCATTTAATGTCAAGCACCCACGGCACTGGAGAAATGAATAATACCTTGTCCTTATTTGAGAATACTATACAAAATGACTGTCAAGAATTTGAATTCTCTGGATTTTTATTTTTTTCATTTTAAAAGTAAATACTCAATTGCTTGTTCGTCAGTGCTGAAAGAAATGACTTTATTCATTTAATTTATTGAATTGGTTCTTTCGTAAAAAAAGCGATATGTATCGATACAGCACTATTCTTTTTGTTAAGTGATAATATATAGATATTTTGAAAAGATATGAGATCATATAAATTGATTTCTCTTTATGCTGTGAAGCACCAGTAATACTATAAAATTTCGAATAAGGTAGCAAGTATTGCAAATCTGAATGTGAGTGTTTAAATTTGATATATCTTTGATTTTATAATGTAATCAATATATCAGGGTAAAGTAAAACAATCAGCAACTTCTATGACATAGATCAAGATCATAAAAGAGTACCCATCGTTTGCTAGTGTTATATATATAATATACAACTTATGTGTTTAGTACTTATTGGTGTTGCTATTGGCTGGATGCCTAAAAACTGATGTTGAGTACTAGTGTATGTCTATTACATAATTTGCTAAAGATTTACATGTAATAAGAATAGATATAAGAGCATTTTTAATGATCTTTTTCCTTGTTATTATGGATGCATATAAGAAAAATGACAAATCTTCTTGAACGAAGCTGAATGTTTTGTTCTCTTGTACCTCCGGAAAAAAGTACGAAGAGAAATTGGTTCTTATTATAATAAAAAATTGCTGTCTCTTTCAAAGAGAAGACGTTATTTAATCAATAGTTTTAATCATATGAAAGCAACGTGTTCTACACAGATTAATTCTTTTTTTTGAAGATATCAGAATATTGATGTGAGACTTATGAAAGGCAAGAGATCATACAGTTTTCTTGTTCTTTAATTCTCAGAAGCAGTTCCACTGTATAATTTTAAATACGTTGATAATCATTATAAATCCGAATATGGAGGTTAATATTTGAATTATCTTTGTTTTTATATCTTGTTATCCAAAGCCAGGTTAAAGGAATATCATATAGCAATGTACATGTATATACATGTATGATACGAATTAAGACTATGATCAAGGGCTAGTCGTTTCCGCAAAAGTACTACGGTCAAGCTATCGATCTTTTTATTATATTTGACCTCTTCTGTGAAAGGGGAGTTTGTGTTTAGGTTACCCGTGTGAATCATAGGAGGTCGCACATTTGTAAATATGTAAAATAATTAAGTGTATACATTTCCCGGACATGACAAAAGTTATCATACAATAAGCAGGATTGTGTGTGATTTAAGCCGGTGTGCCTTCTTTTCAAGGGAGAAACGTTTGATACTTTTCCCCTCTTAGTTGGATTGGTGGGGTTTCGGGGATCCACAGCAAATATGTGGACACCTGTGGCTTTCTTGGTATTGCGTCTTGTCTCGCTATCAGAGACATATGTGTTTTTGTTTTGTAGTTTCGTTTGTGCTAGACATCGCTGTAATTGTCATAGGTGTTGCAGTGTAAGCTGTTTCGGTGGACTAGTGCTTAGTGCTGTCAGTGTTATTTGTTTGATCAGGGACGTGATAGAGAAGGACTTGAATCAAGCCGTTCTCCTTTGACCCCATGCTCCAAGCCGCCGGAAAGTTATGCGCTAATCTGCAGCTGTTGACCAGGTGGTGAGATAAAAGAGCGCATGAAATTTTAGGATTTAGAATTCCTACATCAGAAAATGGTATCACAGCAACTGTTCGCTGTCCCTTCCAATGATTTCTCATCCATTGTTGAATGTGTAAAGAGTAGAACAAGCGAACACAAACTTGTGTAATTTCATTCTTTTTTAAACTTGAAAAATACAAAAAACACGCGAAAACACGCATTAGCAAACTTAATGTTATTGAAGATTGTAAATCATGGATCAAATAACGGGACATTAAAGCATGCACAAATTAGCGCATCATCCTAAAATATTGAGTTTTTGACAGGATGTAATTTTTCTTTTACCAACTCTGGCACACAATTTAAAGGCAGGACGGAGTTCTAAATTTGAAAATTTGTTTGATGCACTATTCCCAATAAAATTCCCATATAAAGTTTTTAATTTACACTGTAATTTTGCCGGTAATTTAATATTTTGTAATAAATGTAAAACTGGTGCCTGGCTTCCGAAATTCCCCGCAGTGGAAGCGCGGTTTGGAGCATGGAACTTCAAAGCCAAGTGGAATGTTACACATCCCATTGTTACGCTTTAGAACTCAAGAATGCGTTTGAATAAATTACAAGAGTTTCGCCTCCTGTTCTTTCACCTCCCTGGTTTGATGTTACAAAAGAAAAACTCCACAGGATTTGATTTTCATAGTACCGAGGTAAAGTTAATATTCAATGGCTAGTTTCAATATAATTTCTTTGAACTGTCGAGGTTTGGGAAATCGCGAAAAAAGAAATGATGTTTTAGAATTTGTTAAGTTAAAAACACATTTTGTAGCTGAGGAAGAAGCTTCTATAAAACGATTTTGGAGAGATAATTGTTTTTTCAGCCATAAAGCGTCAAATGCCAGAGGTGTTGCTATTTTGTTTGGTGAAGGGGTGCAATTTAATGTATATAAGATTGAGCGATCAAAAGAAGGGAATTTTGTTGCGTTAGACCTACAGATATATAGCTATGACATTACATTAATATCCTTGTATGGTCCTAATCACGATAGTGTTAGTTTTTATGCAGATATTGAAAGACTTGCTTTGGATTTTGATAATCCATTAACAATTTTATGCGGAGATTGGAACTTGGTTCAATATTTTGATAAAGATACATATAATTATATTCGCCTTAATAATCCTAATGCCAAGAAAAAAGTCGATCAAATGAAGAATGATTTAGATTTGATAGACCCATGGAGAGAATTACATGTCCTGGAAAAAATGTTTACATGGCGGCAACCTACTCCCTTTAAGGCGGCTAGATTGGATTATTTGTTGGTCTCCACTGAACTACTGTCACTCGTTAATAAAATAGAAATTTTACCTGGGTACAGATCCGATCATTCCCTGGTCAAGCTATCTTTGAATTTAAATCATTGTATGGTAGGTCGAGGTTACTGGAAATTCAATAATTCGTTGTTAAGGGATGGTAGTTACTAGTTATGTGGAAAAAATTAAAGATGTCATTCAACAAACGATTGAGACCTATTCTGTCCCATATAATAACAATGCAAATAGATTTGAGGTAGAAGGACAAGATACACAATATGAATTTACTGTAAATGATCAGTTATTTTTTGATACGTTGTTGACCATAATTAGAGGTGAAACAATTTTATACTCAGCCAGAAAGAAAAAAAGATTGGTAAATTTAGAATATGATGTAGAGAAAGAAATTATAGCTTTGGAGAAGGCATTGATATCAAAAGCGGACAAAAATAGAGCTTTAGTCATATTAAATGAAAAGAAAGTTCAGTTAGAATCACTAAGAAAAGAAAAAATGGAAGGAATAAAGATGAGGTCTAAAATTAAATGGATGGAATATGGCGAGAAACCATCAAAATATTTTTTGAATTTAGAAAAAAGAAATGCTGTGAATAAACGTATATGCAAATTGGTCACTACTGAAAACAAGGAGATAACATCGCATGATGATATTATATCAGAAGTTGTATTATTCTACTCTAAATTGTATAAAAATAATCCTGTTGTTGATGTAGACTTAAATACAATATTAAATGATCCAGATATAAGTAAATTAACCGCTTCAATGTCACAGAAGCTCGAAGGAGAACTCTCCATCGATGAAGTTCATCAAGCACTTATAAATATGAAAAATAATAAATCACCTGGTCTAGATGGATACACCGTCGAATTTTTCAAACATTTTTGGAAAGAATTACACATATTTTTAATGAGATATTTGAACTCTGCATATTCATCCGGAATGTCCTATACACAGAAGTTAGGAGTCATCACTTTAATTCCCAAAGGAAAACAAGATAGACATTATTTGAAAAATTGGAGACCCATATCTTTATTGAACGTGGTGTATAAATTAGGTTCCTCTTGTATAGCAAACAGATTAAAGAACGTACTTCCTTTTCTTATACATGAAAACCAGAAAGGTTTTATGTCAGGGCGCTTCATTGGAGAGAATATCCGTTTGTTATATGATTTATTATTGTATACTGATATCAATGACATTCCTGGTTTATTGCTGCTTATAGATTTTGAAAAAGCATTTGATTCTATTTCTCATGATTTCATTAGAAAAGTATTGCATTTTTTAAAGTTTGGTCCCTCTATTGTAAAATGGGTTAATGTATTCTATGAAAATGCTCAATCCTGTGTATTAATCAATGGACACCTGTCGAGGTTGTCGTCAAGGAGATCCCATGTCAGCTCTCATCTTTCTATTATGCGCCGAAATACTAGGTCTCTTGTTTAGAAATTCCGATTCCATTGTTGGTTTGAGCTTACCTGGTAGACAACTTAAAATAATTCAATATGCAGATGATACTCTTCTAACATTGAACGGGTCAGTAATGGAATTAAACAGTGCATTAAACATTTTAGATAAATATAATGCAATGTCTGGTTTAAAAGTTAATATACAGAAGACACGTGCGATTTGGATTGGAGGATTTAAAAACAAGAAAGATGGTGTTCTTTTGAAAAGAAATCTAAATTGGGTGTTTGATGATTATTTCAGATATTTAGGTATAGACTTTTGTACGGATTTGCCCAAATTGATAATTCACAATTATAATGAAAAATTTAAAGAAATAAAAAGTCAAATGACATCGTGGTTAAGACGATACTTAACTGTTCTTGGAAGAATCACTGTCGTCAAGTCATTGTTGGTATCCAAATTAAACTACCTTTTTTTGTCCCTCCCTAATCCTGGTGAAAATCTTTTGAAAGATTTTGAAATGCTCACTTGTATAGATTTATATGGGGGGAGAAACCTGATAAAATAAGTAGAAATCAAATGTCACAAAGTTACTCAGACGGAGGGGTTAAAATGATAGATATATACACACATTGCCAATCATTAAAAATATCCTGGATTAAGAGATTAGTAATTGGCTCAATAGATAGCAATATCCTCTGTCTTTTGCAATCTTTCTTGCCTGAACGGCAAGATTTAAAATTATATATGGGAAACAATTATTTTCGGGAACTGGCAGGTAAAACAAAGAACCTTTTTTGGAAAGAAATGTTCATGGCTTATAATACGCTCTTGTCCATGCATTATGATAACATTTCTTGCCAACCCTTATGGAATAATGATTACATTAAAATAGGCAATAGCTCAATATATAATACAAAATTGTGTCAAAAGGGAGTTCGTTTTGTTAACGATATTTTAGACACAAATGGTGATTTTTTTTTCTCTCTGGAACACTTTCAAGAAAAGTATAATATTCAAATAATTTTTCTTTTTTATCGTGGATTATGCGATGCAATTAGACAAGGGTTTAACAATTGTACTATTTTTAACAAGGTGCCGCAACCTCTTTTCCCAGATACAATGGCATTTGTTATGAAACGTATTAAAGGATGTTCACATATCTATGCAATTTTATTAAAGAGAAGAAAAGGACAATGTAAAAGTTTTCTTAAATGGAAATGCATTTTCGACCTGAATGATAAGAGTTGGGAAACATATTGTTCTATTGGATTTAATTGTACCATTGATGTGGGCTTACGATGGTTTCAGTTTAAAGTCTTGCAACGCATATTATATACGAACGATCTACTGTTTAAAATGAATTTAGTCCCAAGAAAAGAATGTACATTTTGTAATGAACAGATTGAAACAGTTATACATCTGCTATGTGATTGTACGCATGTTAAACATATTTGGGGTAGGTTAGAACACTGGATTAATACTGGAACCGGAAATAAATTAACATTTTCATTACAAGATAAATTATTTGGTTTTAAAGGTTCAAATAATTATGCATTGAATTGTATACTGATTGTGGTGCGACAGACGGTGTATACTTGCAAAATAAAGAAACTATTGCCCGACTTTGATAATATTAGAGTTTCGATTATAAATTACTTCAAAAACGAAAAGTATATTGCAAATTCGAATTGTAGAAATAATAAATTCAAAAGAAAATGGTTTCAATTCAGGAATTTGTTTACTTAAAATGATATTTTTCTGTATTTGTTTTTCTTTCCATGAGTGTTAGAAATGAATTATTGGTTTGTTATTTTGTGTTAACTCAACAGTTCATCAATACTTGTATCTTGAAAAGCCAATTTTATTTTATTTATGTTATTATGTAAATTACCTTGAATATATATTTTTGTATGTGTTTCAAATGAAAATCAATAAAATCCCTGTGGAGGGAAAAATATGAAGAAAACAAAAATTCATATTTGTATATAACCTAATTACGGTCTATGTATGTATGTTGAAAATTAATGAAATACACTCCGTCGTCTTTAAGAGGAGTCAAATTGTAAAATAATGTAAAAGATTATTCATATTACTATTACTCGTGTTGCTGCGGGCTACTGCAGCTGTTACTACTACTATACTACTACTACTACTACTACAAACACTACTATTACTACTACTACTGCTCCTCCTCCTTCTCCCCCTCCTCCTCCTCCTACTCTTCTTCCTCCTCTGCTTCTTCTCCTCCCCCTCCTCCTCCTCCTCCTCTTCCTCCCACTTCTCCGCATCCTGTCCACTTCTCCTCCTCGTCCTTTTAATATTACATACATTTCCCCTCTTACGCCTTCTACTGTTACTTGTCGAAGCTCCCAGCAGCAGAAGAAAAAAAAAAAAAAAAAAAAAACGTTGAACGTCATCTTACCTACGAGAAAGTCATTCTCCCGCCTGTTCACTATGGAGGTCAAGAAACCGCCATCAAAGCCACATTGCGACCCTGCGAGTCGCCATGACAACGGCTCATTGTGGAGTGTGTAGCAGTATTCCAGTCGGCCAATCGAACCACTAGGACAGGACGCTTTAAAATAAAGTAGAAAGGACGAAAGAAGGGAGGCAAAATAAAAAAAGGGATCGTAGAAACTCACTGATCTTCTGTGGTATAGTTAGAGATCGAACAGTCTTAATTAAGGAGTGAATAAAGCTGAATGAATTCATACCATATCCTTATCCCTAGAATTAACCCTATTCATGCCTAATCCTAAACTAAGCCTTAACCGAACCATTAACCAATGATTTAATCCATGTATCCTTGATCCCAATCCACAGTAGTTAACGATAAGGGGTGTATTTACATTATTGCAAAATAATATTTAAGTTCGAGTGTTAATGGGTCTGGCAATTTCAGAGATTATAAAATAATAATATCAATTAGATCAGTTTATATTGCGGTACTATAATCTTATGCTCTGCTGTGCTGTAATGAAAGCAGAACTCCTTACAGTACTAATTTACAGACAAACACTAATATATAATAATTTAAAAACTATTCAAAAGCTTCTGAAAACAAATGCGTTTCAACGAAACTTTGGACAGGCAACAGAGTCTTTTCTTAATAAATTATGTTTATTGGTTTGTTATTTCAAAGCTTTTGAGTGGCGCAACTGAAAGCGCCACCTACACGAGTTACCTTTGTTTATATATATTATGTGTGTGAGGTATAGCTTTAGAAGCAGCTTGTCCTGTGTAAAGGATAATAAATCCCATAAAGAAAATTCGGTATTAGAAGAAGCCTAGACCTGACAACTGAGTGTACACGAAGAGGACATTGACCTCTATCAACATATCTAATGATATCAAAAACTTGTATGAAGGAACCAGGCATAGAACCAACCACTGGCGATGCACTACAGTTTAAAACTGATAAAAGCGGGTTTGAAAATACCACATATATGTAATGGAAATATAAGACAAGATTTATCCAGCTGTTATTTGCCTGATTGTTTTTGCCTATAACAACTCTCGGCCACCAATCTTTGCGACATAAACTGTACACAAATTGGAAAAAAACTATATAAATTCACGACATTGATTAGCCAAAACCAAACAGCATGTGGGTAATTAATCATTACTATTTTAACCAAGCAGTAATATTGTAAAGGCTAATAACATATTTAATTTTGATAAGGTGTCTGTGCTATGGTTACAACCGCCGCGCATGATACGGTCCTCCTACGATCCAACTGTGATCCGAGTTTACAGGAATGGCAATCATTATAGATCTCGAAATCTAAACCAACATTATCTTCTTTTTTTAAGGGACTAAATAATGATAAGAATACTAACGACCGGAATTGTAGTTCATTCAAGCCTTCCAGTCAGAATAAAAGCCGTATCGGCTTTCAATCGTAGACAATCGTACTACAGGTATGATGTCACTACGATTCTCGGCCGATTTAGCTATTCCTCCTGCAAGGAAGCTTGGAATCCCTTGGAATTTAAATTCGCTTGACCATAATGATTATTCAGATCCTTGATCATTATGGGTGGCATTCTCGAAAGCGGACTAACTTTAGTCCATGGTTTTAATCCACCGACTAAGTATGGAATGCTAAGTGTTTATATGAATATGTTTTTGAATAATTTAATCTGTCACTAGATTAAAATAAAATGTAATCACATAATCAATAAACAACAATATAACTATGATATCATTATTTTTTCATATGATAATTTAGGGACATATCTATTTATTAAAAAACATATTGATATGGACACTTGGCATTCCATACTTAGTCGGTGGATTAAACCATGGACTAATGTTAGTCCGCTTTCGAGAATACCACCCTAAGATTTTACATGAGCGAATATTCGTATCAAATGCTATTGCTAATTCTGCTAAATTTGGATCGTAGTCAGATCGTAGTCAGATCGTAGACGGATCGTAGTCAGATCGTATTGAGCACGGTCGGGATTTACATACCTTGACAATGAAAGGCCGGAGCTAGTGTTAGTATAATGCATGCATGGAGGAAGCGTGTCCAAGGAACCTAAACATTATAAATAAAGGTAACAAATTTAACTTGACGACAGGGGTGATAGTGGATATAAAATATAATTGAAAATTTAATATTCCGTTTTTAGACAGTCAACAACAAAAATGTGAGTCCATGTAATTATATACATTCAAACCTGCTTTATTGACCACCTGTCTACAAAGCCACATTATTTGTTTCCCTTGAAAATGTTTTTTTCATAGAAACATGTAATGGGAACCGGTACATAAAGACCACCTGCCTATAAAAACCATTTGCAGGGCTGCCAACTCTCACGCAATCTGCGTGAGTCTCACGCAATTCACCCCATTCTCAAGCTCTCACGCTGATCATAGGAACTCTCACGCTGAACCCCGAAAATAGAAACTAAAACAAAAACATATCTATTATATCGGATATTCAATATCCCTGCCGAAAGTTTCAACATTTTTTCAACCACACATGCGCAAAGCTAAACCATCAATGCAAATTGGTTTCGGTTTGCCGCGCAAAGACAAGATAGTGAATTGCGATTGGCTTATCCTGCGTGTGCGAGTGACGTCGTCACTTTACTATGAAGCGGGGTTTTTGTGCGAGACACGACAAGCGAGTGTCGATGCCATGGCCTGTCATCGCTGTACATCGCACCCGGCCCCCAGCCCGACCCGGCCCGGGTGGCTCAGTGTTTGCGATCGGATAATGGGCCTGGGCCGTCCTCTTTAGCCCTCTACGACCAGATCGGCCATATGGTACAGTAGGTACTTCAGGCTTCAGCCGGTACAGGTGAGTTTAAACTCTTGTCTTGAAATATTGAAATTCATGGTTTCGATCGTTTATACGAGAGTAAGAATGATTTTGGAAGGGTGCTTGTATATAATTGATATGGCAGTTATATTAACTATGTTCTGTGTATTCTATTGAGAACGAATTTTGATTAAATTTTTTTTCTCCAAAAAGAGTGTGTTGAGAGTGGTACTTTAGTGACAATTTACAAGAATTGTAAATACAGGGGCGCCCCAGGGCTGTGTCATCTCCCCCGCGCTCTTCTCCCTCTACACAAGTGACTGTCTATGTAATGTAGGAGAGTGCAGCATCATCAAATATGCGGATGATACTGTTATCGCAGGTTATCTTTCTGAAGATGTAGACCCATACGTTAAGGTTATAGAATGATGAGTTTGTTAAATGGTGCAATGACCACTTCCTAATACTAAACGTAACTAAAACAAAAGAGATCATAATTGATTTTCGCCGAAATCCCTTTGATCATACCCCGATTTTGATAAATGATACTCCTGTAGAACAAGTTACAGAGTACAGGTATTTAGGTACTACTATCTCAAAGTCACTTGATTGGACTAAGAACATTGTAGACATCCAAAAGAAAGCCAACAAGAGACTATACTTTATTAGGGTAATGAAAAACTTAAGAGTAGATAGTAAGTTGATAGAACTGTTCTTGAAGTCCCTCATTCAGAGTGTCCTAACCTTCAACCTAATTTGCTATTATGCAAGTGCTAAAATTGCTGCCAAGAAACTACTCGAACGTCCCAGAAAGGCAGCAAAACGTATCACAGGAGCCGATCTAACATCCATAGAAGATCTGTATCAGAAAAATGCCCTTTCTAAAGTAAAACAAATCATGCATGACCCCTCGCACCCACTGAATGAGCACTTCAATTATAACAGATCTGGAATACGCCTGTGCACACCACGAACCCAACGTGCACGTTTCCGAAGATCCTTTATCCCCGACTCCATCCATCTTTTCAATTCCAAAGCAAAACGTGTTTGATTACTATGAACCTACCATGTAATGTATCAATATAAATGTAATATAATATAAATTTCAAACATATGCCATGAATACTGCATCCAACTATCTACTAACGATTGAGCCAGTAAGTACAATTTATGTGTCATCAATAAACTTAACAATAATAACGATGCCGGTATTAATTATACCACTGAAAAAGGTAATCGATAATAATAACAATAATAATAATAATAATAATTTATGTATTTATTATAATTTTAAGATTTACTATGGGATAATCAATGAATATTAAATAATTTAGCTTCATATTTTGTAAAATGGAATCTGATATTACCTCTATAACCACCATATATACCGTGGCTTACTCACATAATATCTCATTCAATATGTATGTTTATCATAATGTGTATGTTTATCACTGTTCTGTAATATTTCATTTATATATTTGTATTGTAATACTCTGTAACCAGTGGAAACCAAATTTCCTGTAAAGGACAATAAATTATTATACTTATACTCATATACTTATTTGAATCCTGCCTTATGTACTTGTGGAATCAGGGTTAAAGTATGCACCAGATTGCACCATTTCAATTGCAAAATTGTAAAAGCTCCCTACCGTGCAAGGGGGGACACCCCCCTTCCACACCACCCCCCCCCCCTCGGGCGCTTCGCGCCCTCGGGCTTGGTCGCTTCGCTCCCTCGCAATGTCTCACTCCAAACTCTTTCCAAAGGTTGGCAGCTCTGCATTTGTCTTGTCTCCCTTGGGTGGTCTTATAGACATGTTTCACTGTACAACTTTATTCTTCATTAGATTTTTAGATTAGGTCTAAATATTATTGTCGCAAAGCATTAGCGCCATGCAAGCCTATTGTGATTGCGTTACTGTGTACATTTTGTTATGATAAAATGATGATGATGATGATGGTAATGATGATAGTGATGATGACGATGATGATGATGGTGATGTATACTACTACTACTACTACTACTACTACTACTACTACTACTACCTACCTACCTACATACTACTACTACTACTACTACTACTACTACCACCACTACTACTACTACTACTACTACTACCTACCTACCTACCTACTACTACTACTACTACTTCTACTACTACTACTACCTACCTACCTACTACTACTACTACTACTACTACTACTACTGCTTATAATAATAATATGGTATATATATATATATATATATATAGTTAACTAAGGATGTTATCTACATGCATGCCTTACAATCATTCCTAGCCATGCATTGCCAGGTAACCATGGTAACCATTCAATACACTTAGGTCGATGATTTGAGAGAAACATTACCAGCTCCTCCTATAAATATGTCTGCACAAATTCAGACCATTGATAGACTTAAATTCAAAATAAATAACCATCGTACACAATTTTATCCACACCGAGCACTCACGCCTACCTGAATAGATCGTTTTCCCTTCATATATCCATCCATGTCGGTCGCAAGCACAAGCTATCACAGGCAGACAAAAAGGCACAGCGGCTGAGAGAAATTTCAGCTACCCAAATCAGCTACTAATTTATTATTTTCATGAAAGTCCATTGTCCAGTGCCGTTCCTAGCTGAAAGTGCTGGAGACTATAGTCCTATAATTATACAAGCCTGATGGTTTGGCATGGCTTGGCTGCTGTCATGTTAAATAAAGGTGGATTTGTATGCATCCACACGCGTAGAACCGATATTGCACGGACGGATAAAAGCGTCGCTATCAATATGAATACGCTGTTGCGATCATGAGCAAAATGGGATCAAATTATATCCCTTTTGAATCTAATCTCATTGTTATATTCCGATTAATGGCTGCAAAATCCAACGATGCGCCACTCTCTATCCACAACGCGCTTAACACGTATTCCACCACAATAAGCATGTACAGTCTTTTTCAGCGTTTGGTATTTGCACAATACCTACCAGTTTTGTCTTTTCTATTTCAGTCGAACCCTTGGCTAATAATCATTTATCATAGGAGGGAAAAAAAAAACCCGTACATGCATGTTTGCCATGTATTAATATTTGCAAAGTCCTATTTTGGGCAACACGTCATAACCACGCAGCACCTTGAAAGAGTTGATACAGAGCATTTTTCCCCTCTCAAGTTAATACAATGTGTAAATAGCATATCAAACTGTGATTTCTAATTTCATGTATGAATGCATTGCCCCTACCATTTATCGAATATATCTGTGGTGTCTATAACTTACAAGCGGTGCTTAATTTGACCTTTGACCCCTCCATATTTTCATTTTTTTGTTTTCGTTCTTTCTTTTCAAATCAACACTCCGTGCAAACTAGTAGATATGAGATACGTATCTTCATTTATTATATTTCACAATATATTTAATGTTTGTTCTTTGTACCATTTATTTTATGTAAACATTGTAAAATTCATTCATGTGTATTATGAAACATAAACTGAAACTGAAAATGTAAAGTGAAACTGAAACACGTAAATGGACATTGCTAAAATGTGTTGTATGATGTATTGCCTAAAAATCCGCCCAAAATTTTCCACTAAACAACGGAATTTGATGTAACAGTAATATGTGTCTTTACTAAAGTCGAGGAATACATATCATTAATCATCTCCACAACAAATTTGACTCTCAGAAAAATAGCAACGATCGTACCTTAATCTGTCTATACAGTGCGTCCCAGAAAAAACGAAACCGAGAAGTATCGATGTTCTATCATAACTTAATCACAACTATAATTAATGAATGATACATATTTGGAAAGCTTAGAGTCTCCTCTTTCATGTGATGCTACTCAGATGATGCATGAGTGATTAAAAGCAATTTGAAGGAAGGAAACCAAAAAGACATTTGGCGGGCGGTATCTGAATTTCGAAGAAAAATTCACATTTCTAAAAAGTTGAGTTTCTGCCCTTTCATATGACACCTCAATCAGGAAAAATGAGCGAGGAATGACAAAGTTCTGTTTGTTTAAAGTAGTGCTTGCATTTCCATAATTTTATTAAACGAATTCGTTTTCACTGGCTGCCTGCCGTATCATTAAACGAAATTAACAAAAGACTTAACTCCGTTCCGTTGATAATCAGCCGTAGACGAGAGTCTTCATGCATGGCTAATTGACAACGAAACGGAGTTAAGTCTTTTGTCAAATCTGCTTTTTGCTACGGCAGGCACCCAGTGAAAACGAATTCGTTTGTTACAATTATGAAAATGTAAGGGCTACTTTAATCAAACAGAACTTTGTTATTCCTCGCTCATTTTTCCTGATTGAGGTGTCATATGAAAGGGCAGAAACTCAACTTTCCAGAAATGTGAATTTTTCTTCGAAATTCAGATACCGCCCGCCAAATGTCTTTTTGGTTTCCTTCCTTCAAATTGCTTTTAATCACTCATGCGTGAAATATGCATCATCTGAGTAGCATCACATGAAAGAGGAGACTCTAAGCTTTCCAAATATGTATCATTCATTAATTATGGTTGTGATTAAGTTATGATAAAACATCGATACTTCTCGGTTTCGTTTTTTCTGGGACGCACTGTATATCAAAATGATGCAGAGAAAGTGGTAGGGAGGAGGGATTCCTCGAGAAAAAACAAAACAATTTTAATAAAGGGGGGGGGGGGGGTTGTCGGACAAATTTGCCAAGATTTTAGTCGAATAGTTCAAACGAACAGAAACAAATAACTTCGCATTAATCAAATATTCGCCGACATAAGTTTGTCTTTTTTTGCGGCAGGTATACTGGCGTCTAATTACTATGTAAAAGGCGGCTAGGCCATGATTAGTATAAGACCCCTTCTTTGTTTATTCAGCTATCATCTCCTCGAAATCAAGATTGACTTTAGTTTGAGCTTAACTATGGCAGGCTGTTCATGCCACTAGTTTCTCTAACCATTCCTGGCATTGGTTTCTCACGGGACGTGTAAATATACAGAATTTACCTTGTTGGATAGTTCATTATTGAAGGAAAAAATATTATTTAAAGATCGTAATTGAGAGACCAATAGTGAGAGCATGAGTGGCATGAACGCAACGACTCAGCCAGCCGCTGAATCCGCTGAATAAGCGGGGGGGGGGGGGGGGGGTGAGAGCGGGGGGGGGGGGGGGCCTGGAAATTTCGAAATTTGGCCGACCGATATATATATATATATTGTTTGTAATAAAAAAAAACTTTAGGGGAGGGGGTCATCAAAAATCACACACATACAAACAATTGAGGGGGGGGGGTTTAACCCCCAAAACAAACCCGCTGCGTACGCGCTTGGCGATTGATATCAACTCTTTGTAATACAGGGCCCAGGAGTAAATAAATTCATAAGCAGATTTGATTGATAAACGTCTGTTTAAAAAAAACAAGTTCACACGCAGACATACACACACAAATACCACTTATGAATCAGTTTTTCTAAGAAATACCAACAAATCTAAGCGTTAGCATTAATATTATTTTAGAGGAAATGGAGATTTATTGTAATAGGTCTGTCTGATTTTGAAGAATGCATAACACATTGCCAACGTGACAGAACTGGAATCGAACGCATATTTTGAAACCAATTTTCACTCCTCACAATTTTCTAATAAGAATGTATACTATGATTATAAAAGCCTCTTACTCTTAAAGGGCAAGTCCACTCCAAAAATAACTTACTTTCAATAGAAACCTTTTTTGATTGGTTTGTCTTCTTTTTCTGCTTCTATTGTGAGTAAGTTATTTTTGGAGTGGACTTGCCCTTTAAGATCGCCTCTTACACAAAGATCGTTTGAACACTGTTTAAGTTTTAAGTTTTACCTTCAGATTTTTGTTTGAGGCCGCCATCCTAGTAAAGCATCGCTTATGATTTCGGTCTCCTGGAGCTTTTCAACAGATAGTTTGGATAATACTTTAAATTTATAATAATATGTTATAGAAATATTAAGCCTCGCTTTTATTTGTACATATGTAAAACAAAAATATTTTAAAAAAATGACATGAAGTTATGATAGTTTGTATATTTTGTATTATACCTTACGTTTACATGTTCTTTGTTATTAAGTTATTATATTTGTAAAAAAGCAGAAATAAATTAAAATAAAAGTAATCAACACCACGATTCAAGATTCATGATTTATTCAAATGAGGTTTTATTCACGACCTGTCAAAAAGTCCAAAGACTAAAAATGCAAATGCATCAAACATACAATCATATAAAAAAAGCATTCAAAAACATATATTTATATTATAAAGAAAACATAGCAAATGGGAAAGAAAACAAAATATATATATATATATATATATATAAATGAAAAAATGTTTACATCAAAACATCAGAGCGGTATCAAAAAAACGAAACAAAACAAAGTAAAGAAATAGAAATTATCAGGTACGTGTATAAAATGACTATCATCATGATCATGACTATAGTATAGACAATTTAGGAAGATTAATGAGATCAAAGCTGTCTCACCTTTATTAGAAATATTAGTCGTAACAGCAGTACACAAAGAATTAAACATTCAAAACCAAGGTCTATGACACAGTGCCATGTAGAAACCAGGTTCAAGGACACCTACCCCCTGGACATCCACCCCCAGTCAACAACTCCCCCTAGGACAACTACCCCCTCCCCCAGACAACTACCCTCTAGGACAACTACCCCCGGACAAGTATCCCCCGCACAACTACCCCCAGGTGGATTACCCCTTAGGATAGTTGCCCGGGGGTAGTTGTCCTAGGGGTAGTTGTCCTAAGGGGTAATTGACTGGGGGTGGCTATCCGGGGGCGTCTTTTTTCCTAACCTAGCCATCCTAGCGCTCCATATTAATATTAGAATAGAATATTTGCGTTGACCAGATTCTGACTAACCAGTACGTCGCAATGATTATGGACAAGTTACGACCTGGGTAGTCTTTTGTTTACGGTACAAGCCTCCCGATTTTCTCGGAATGTCATTTATTTGAAAACATAGCTTTGCATTTGTAATTTTTGTATGAAATCTCATTATTTGATAAATTATCGCATCAGATTCTGTGTGAGTGCGTATCATGAATATTTATGATTAGCGCATGACGTATAGGTTCCTATTGAGCCAATCAAAGGCAGCGGTAGGATGGCTAGGTTAGGGAAAAACGCATCCGGGGGTTGAGGATGTCCAGGGGGTGGGTGTCCGGATACGAGAATACAAGTGTGCAATTGGCAGGATGCACATAACAAAGGCAAAATCCGAAAGCCCTGAACGGTTACAAGCAAGCCGAATCTTTGTACATTTTTTGATAGAAACTATTCTTCCATTTAAGAACGTAAAATTAACTTGATCATGAATAATTGCAATGGTGATGTTTATTTTTTTTATAATTAGAATTGCCATAGTACTTTATATTAAAATGCTCATTAAATTGTTAGAATGTTTCCTCTTCTTAACACTAGTAACAGAAAGAGGACGGTAGAGGTAGTTGATGTTCACGTCTTCTACTAAGAATATAAAGTAATTGAATAGCATTTTTTCGTATAGTAAGGTATGATAAGTATAAGAAATATATTTCATTCTCACAGACATGGTTTTTAAATCAGACATTTCATTATGAATATTATGTTTGGTATATGGCCTATATTAGACAACGACAGCATAGTGTCCAATTAAATCGAACATTCATAACATTAAAAAAATGACATCAATTCTGCAGTGTTATTTCTTTATACTTCATAGCAATTCCCAGGGCTCTGTTTTATGAAACTTGTTACCAATAACAAGTAACAATAGCTGTTATAAGCTACTGAAGTCAATACAATTGATTGGCTAAGAGAATATTGGTCGTGGAAATTTAGCACTAGTATTATTGATAATAGGTTATATGAAACGGGGCACAGGTACACCTGCAGGCGCGCCGGAAGCAGTTTGGGATTGGGGGGGGGGGGGTAAACATTCCAGGGGGTTCACCTTCCAGGGGCAGTGACGCAATGAGCAAAAACGTTTGGAAGAGGGGGGGGGGGGACAGAAAAAAAATCTGCATCACCACCACTCTTACACGTTACATGCAGGCCCCGCGGAACGTTTTTGAAAGTGGAGTATTAACGATCAGGTAGAGCGTAAATTGGCGTGGGCTCCAGGGCATGGGCCTAGGCAGGAGGTCAAGAGGCTGAGCCCCCGGAAGATTGGGGTTTTAGGTATTTAGTTACGGTCAGATGAGCTTCCAGGGGACCGCCTTAGGGCCCTTGGTGGGGTCCGGGGGCAGAGCCCCCGTAAGCTCTGGGGTTTTAGGCATTAAATTACGGTCAGATAAGCGTATTTTATAGAAACCTTATTTGTGACACTGGCAGGTCACTAATTGGCAGGGAGAGTCCCGGGAGCAGAGCCCCCGGAAGCTCAGGGGTTTTAATATTTAACTACGGTCAGATGAGCATCCAGGGGCCGCCTTAGGGCCCTTGGTGGGGTCCAGGGGCCAGAGCCCCCGGAAGCTCATGGGTTTTAGGTATTTATTTACGGTCAGACGAGCATCCAGGGACCCTCTTTAAGGCCATTGATGTGGTCTAGGGGGCAGAGCCCCCGGAAACTCAGAGGTTTTAATATTTAACTACGGTCAGATGAGCATCCAGGGGCCGCCTTAGGGCCCTTGGTGGGATCCAGGGGCACAGCCCCATGAAGCTCAGCGGTTTTAGGTATTTTATTACGGTCAGATGATCATCCAGGGGCCGGCCTAGGGCCCTTAGTGGGGTCCAGGGGGCAGAGCTCCTGGAAGCTCAGGGGTTTTAGGTATTTAATTACGGTCAGATGAGCATATTTTGATACCTCAATTGTGACATTGGCAGGTCACCTATTTTGTCTCTCTCTCTTTCTTTCTTTTTCTCTGTAACATACTTTTTTTCAAAAAGTAAGGGGGCTCGAGCCCCCGAGCCCAACCGTTTCGCAGACCATGACATAAAGGCTTCTAAATAAGCATTTTTTTCGCCCAACTGTAAAATTGTGAATTTCTAATTTTCAAACAAACGCATAAAAAGGTATAACTAACACAAAGATTGAGAAAAAATACCGGAAAATCATGTCATTTCAGCAACATTTGTAAATCACTGATATCGAATACAAAATACCCCCCCCCCCCATCAGTACGCCAGCGTTCAGGGGCTCATGTCTTCTCACCCCTATAACCAAAAACAGACACGCTTTTGCATTCTCTCACATCATGTCCACCATAAGCGCGTATCGCTATTATAAAAACCTCCATAGATAAAAATAGGTGGCATGCTCAATGTTTAGGAAATTCAATTTCTTTTTACTTTCCTTTTGTTTGAATGGAATTTTATATGTGATTTAATTCAGGTTTTTATCATAATTATGTTCTTTAGGGTTCAAAATATAAACCATCTTTACTCCTTTACTGCTTTTTTTCTTTTTTTGGAGGGGGGGGGCGTTTTGCCCCCCCCCCCCCCACTTCCGACGCCTATGTACACCTGGGTACTATAGAGAGGAATTAATATGGTTTTTTTTTTTGTTTTTTTTTCCATTTTTTGGACCCTCCAACAGGCCATTTATTGAAAATCAATCTCAAGATAACATATTTGAACACATGTTCCAATGAATATCATATAATATTTCAGAATAAGATATACATAACGAATATCAACCATAATACTGTATACAGAACATACATGTAGATTAGGGAAAGAAAAACAAAAAATAAATAAGAATGCAACATCATGACTGAAAATGATGTGGGAAATTCAATATACTCCTATTAAAGGATCAAAATCCCATTTTTTATCGAATTTGTCAGTTTTGTTAGCAAATATACTAACTTGCCTCTCATTCGTGTAACTATTCTTGATATATTGTTTTATTGTCCGAAAGGACGGTACAGACTTTTGTATTCGAGAAAAATATAATTGTTGTTTAGTCCAAATTATTATACAGTTTAAAGCATCATTTCTTTTTTCAATGAAACCTAACAAAACATGTATTAAGGACAGTTTTATTCTACAGCGTGTTACAATAGTTAACCAGTCAGTCAAACAACTCCAAATCAATTTGGTCACGTTACAGGAGTAAAAAAAGTGTACCATAATTATCTTCTTCTTCTCTTCCACAAAGGGAACAGTTCTTATTTAAAATTATGTTAATTTTCACAAGATCTTTATTCAAATATAGTATCTAATATATAGATATAGAATTAATAGAATTAATATGTGGCAAAACACAGGACCTCTGGTATGAGAGTAGTCCCTTGATCAATGTACATGTACCACAGTAGTAGTGCTCCCATCCCAAAACGAAAAATAAAATTTCGATTTCCAATCATACATATCTTGATAATCAGACAGGCGATCGGCTTATAAAAGTCATGGGGTTCCTGACTGACCTAAGGGTTTAATAATAATGATTGCAGCATGAGCTAAATCCAGGATTCGGTTTTAGAATCTAAGGCAATGTTACCTTCAAAGTCACTTTGTAGGTCTTTGTGGGCCAAAGATGGTCCTCGATCTTCAGCCTCTATCAGGCGCGTACGCAGGGGGGGGGGGGGGGGGGGGGTTAACCCCCCCCCCCCTCCCCTTGAGTTTTTTGTATGTATATGTTTTTTGCGAAAAACCCCGCCCTTTTGAGTTTTTTTCTTTTGTTTAATATTTTTCTTTTTTTTTCTTTGTGGGCCAAAGATGGTCCTCGATCTTCAGCCTCTATCAGGCGCGTACATGTGTATGTTTTGTGTATGTTTTTTTGCGAACCCCCCCCCCCTTTTGATTTTTTTTTTTTTTTTTATAGATACAAACAAATAAAACAATTGAAAAATTATGCCAATGGCTGACATAAAAAAGGTGACCTTACCCCACCCCCCCCCCCCCCCGAACGGAACCAAATGTAAAATTTTCAAATTTCGATACAAAACAAATAAAATAATAAAGCTGAGTCGTTGCGAAATTTTGGGCCTGATTTTAACCCCCCCCCCCCCTTGAAAAAATCCTGCGTACGCCACTGGCCTCTATAGTTCATCTTTGGAAGATTCTACTCTCTTGATGCATGATAAGTAGAATCCACTTTTTTGATGAGTCATACTTTTAAGGAACACTTCATTTAGAATCGAATCCACTCCCAAAAATAGTGGATTCCACTTCAGCTAATGGTTGAATCTTTGAAAGTGGTTTTCTACGCCAGTGTAGTGATCCATAATAATATGACTCCCCAGAAAGTTGATCTCAGATCATCTCCTCTCCTAAAGAGTAAAGGAAGTTTGAACGAACCGTATAGGTCCTGGAGGAACTATAACATCTCTAGCATGAGACGTCCACTAAATCTATAAAATTATCAAATTATTATAAACTGCTTTAAGATCTAGCTACTGACTCGTAGGATGGGGCTGTTGTCGTCTCATCTCTAATGTTTGAAGGTCGAATATCAAAAGTTGGATCCAAAGCTGCGTTGTAGGACGGAGGCGCAGTTCTGTCGTCACGCGGCGGTGACGGCGGTGGAGCTGTTGGCGTACTTTGCGGACGATTAGATGTGACGTCCCCATACGCTGGAGGCGGGTCTGTGCGTGGCTCTGCGGGCGCTGATGGCGTTGCTCGTGATTGATCATCCGGTCCCGTTTCGGCTAGCGGAGGCCAATTTAACGCTTCTCGAATTTCAGGATCACTGGATGATGCACCTTCCGTTCCTTCCTGTCGCCTTTTGCACAGGCCTCCACACCTAAAGCATCGATAAAAGCATACCTGGATTGAAAGTCCTATAACGCATAAGCATTCGTATATCCACCCGCACAAACGAGTCGGAATGTCGATTATGCAGTTGCACAATCGACCCAGCATATCGATTATGCATTTACAAAAAAACTTTCCCAACGGTTCTTTTCCTAACGAGCAGCAACCGATGAGTGCGAAGAAACACAGCACCGAGAGCACAGATGTGAGTGTGGTATTAAGCTTTCCCGATGATCCCTCCACTTCTTCTCCATCGTCGCCGGTTGTAGGCGCAGGAGAGTCTCTCCCACCCGAAACATCTGTAATGTTAAGACAAAACAGCAGGGCATGCTAATAAATGAAATTAAATAGACAAAACAGTTAAAATCAGTAATTATGTTACCAAACACAACCTAATAAATTGGGAACAGGTATGCTAAAAGCTATGTTTCACAATTTACCCAATATTGGGTAGAAACGTATTTACACTAGCTTGAGAAAATTGAGTAGTTCAAATCAACATTGGGTAAAAATGGAAAATGCATGTGTCCTTTCTACCAATGTTTTTTTTTAATAGTTACCAAACATTGGTGTGTTTGTAGCATGTTTTCTACGTTATCGAAAACGACTTTCCTAAAGTTCATAACTTTTCCATATCGTTTTGTGAAATTCAAGACGTTTTATTTACTACCCCACAACTTAAATACATGACAATATATTTGAATCAGAACTATATTTGTATATATAGCTAAATATGTTGGTATTATGATCGTTTTGAAAATGGATGGTAGGCAAGTCCTATAGGTGATCTGTCTGATTATGTTACTAAGCATTGTGAAGTTATGAACATAGATTGACATCAATTATAACCGATTACTTCATATTTGGTCTGTTTTAATTTCTAGCATGGCTAGCGAACTGGATACAATAATTGGATATACAAATAGAATATTAGATGTGGTGTGTAACTTATGAGACAATTTGGCTTGAATTTGCCCAAATTTCTTCGACACTCCTTTGCAGTTCCGTATGCTATTCGATTTGAATTGTATCGCCTACGTCCAAAGTAATTCCTTTTGTATATACTACCTTGTTTGTGTTTATGTTGTTGTCGTTGTCGTCGTCATTTTTGTACTAGGAAAATTGTAAAAATGTAGATTACTTGGAGAGAAAACTTTAAAAAACGTATCGGCTATCTGCACTTGTTTGCCAGGAGGGATTATACCACCCTGCATGGTTACCGACAAGTGGTTATATCGAAAAAAATTGAACCTTTGTGGAATAATGGTCTCCAATTAGGCATTGTTTGCTATATAGAGGGCGCAAATAGCTATCAGTAGTGCAGTGGGGCTTTAAAGACAAGTGTTTTTTAAAGCACTTTCAGAGTATTATGTTATTACATTTAATCTGTTTATTGTAAGCGCCTTGAGCACAATGGGTAGATATATGCCAAACATTGTAAATGTCTGCATCATCATTATTGTTATAAGGTGCAATTACCAAATGAAATGAGGATATCTTGGTATTTTCAGACAGATCGGAATGAGGACATTCCAAGATATTAATAATAATAATAACAATAATAATGATAAATAGTCATGAAGCGCACCTATCTAAATAGTGCAGCGGCTTACCAAGAAAATTGTGCACTTTTTGAGAAAAGCATGAAACTTCTAGTATAGTTAGCTTTCACCATAAGATTCATTTTCAGATGTGGAGGGAAGTGAGATTTGACCTCTGATGACCTTGAGAGGTCAAATCTAAAATGGCCGCCACTCCGCATGGTCTAATGTACAAACACGCTTAGCCTTTGAGCCATATAGTCCAGAAACACATTCAAGGTGTCATTTCCAACTAAATTGGGGATGCCAATTCACTTAGTAATACTTTTGAGATCGCCAGAATTCAGGGTTTTGCATTAAGGTCAAGGTCAAGGTCAAAATTGAGTTTTGAATGTTCACAACAACAAAAAAATCTCATTTATTTGTCATTTGTTCGCCCCTATGTTCTCAAATTTCTTTAAGAGTGGTTCCCCTGCAGACCATAAGATTCATTTTCAGATGTGGAGGGAAGTCAGATTTGACCTCTGATGACCCTGAGAGGTCAAATCCAAAATGACCGCCAGTCCCGCCTATTCTAATACACTTAACTTTTGAACCAAATAGTCTAGAAAAACGATTGAGGTGTCATTTCTAACTTAATTGGTAATACTTTTGAGATCATTTGAACTCAGGTATTTGCATTAAGGTCAAGGTCAAGGTCAAATTTGGCCCAAAAAGTGATTTTTTTTTTTTTTTTTTTTTTTTACTTTGCCTCTTTTTTTACACTAAAGGAGTCATTATTTACAAAAAATAAGTAAAACGGACACATGTACCACCACTTTGACTACCCAGGGCAAAATGTCATAGAGCTGCTTAACGGCCGATTATGTGCTTACGTACGAGTTTCTACTTCATAGCGCTGCTAACCGTATAAGCACACGACAATGCATACGGTGCTTACTGCAGGAAAATGAATTTTGTAACAATGCAAATCCATTGTGAACGCGCAAGGTGGACACCTTGTTTTCTTGATAACATGTGAGACCTAATTGCTAACCTGCTTGAGCAAATTCGTCTGCTACAGTTAGCACGAAAATTTGCTTACCGGTAAGCAGCTTAATGAACTTGGGCCCAGAAGACAAAATAAAGCTATGCCAAATACGAACCTGCTCATTACCACAGCTATAGGTATCCACATAAATTTAGCACTGCATGTACACAAAATCAAAATCTAACAGTCTCCAGAACAAGAGCAAAGTGCAGTGCACTTGAGTGCAGCTTTAGCACATTTGCAACGTCCAGTGCACCATTTCTTGCAGCGACAGTGTATCAATTCATGGCACGATTTTGATGCCTCCGGGAGAGTGGTCCAAAGAGGCTGCCACCCAGTTATTTCGTTTGTCCAGCCCCAGTCAGATGGCTCTGGCATCTCTGGATTCTTGGCCAATGTCTGGTTCCAACAGTTGGCCTGGTAGCAAGTGCGTTTGATGTGCTGCTTGAGTGCTGCCTGGGTTGGAGGAATGTTCTCCAGGTTTCTAGATTTCTGTGCGAAGAGCTGTTTCCTGGCATCATTAACTTCCATGCTCTCACTGGTTCGGTCGTACATCAGCACTACAAATCGCTCTAGCAGTAACATTGATCGTTCACTGACCTCACTTGGCATGCACAGGAGTTCACTAAAAGCATAATTCACCTCTGGGAAAGACTTCCAAGTTTCCCAGGCAGTCTTCTTTCCTCTGCCAGCGAATAGTGCAGAAACAGTGCCACACCCGGTGAACGCATGAAAGACGTGGAGAGTCATACACTGTGTCGGACTCATGGGGGCAACCATTTCGTGAACAGCTATGTACCGAAAACTTGATCCAACACCGAAAGCGATCCACAGCTCATCAGGAGCTGCCTTGCTGAATGAAGCCACGGCCAGTTCAACCACATCAGTATCAACGGTATGGTTATCTTTTTGCACCCTTTTTGCACAGCATCTGCCACATGCAGAAGTAGACGAGTGTCAGCCTCCTCGTGCGAGCATGGGGTAAGGCCTGCCAAGTGTGACTCAGCAGGAGAACAGAGTACTCCACTTCCATCTGTTGCGTATAGTTAATTGTCCTGTGGTAGAGGAAGATTAACGGCTTCGCGTGACAGGAAAGCAAATAATTCAGTTTTGTTCTCATCGGCTCGGAGGAAGTCCTTCCAGTATTTTGGCGGCACAGTAGAAGGAGCCACCCTTTTCCTGGTGCCCTTTCCCCTTTTCTGTCTTGTTGAGGCTTTCAGGCTAGCAGGTAAGTATACATCCCAGACAAGGTCAATGCGGATGCTTTTCTCTAGTTGAGCAAAGATCTATGGGGCAAACACTCTTTCTCCATACTCTTCAATGTTCTTGATGTTCCATAATTGAGCATTTGAACCACAGCTGCACCATCAAAAATTATTGCTTGGGCCACAGGTGCACTATTGTTTTCGAGCAGATTTGATTCCAGGCAGCGAAGTAGATCTGATTCAACTCCGAACCGCATTTTTCCTCCAGTTGACAGAGCTGGCGGGGCTGCCTGGTTTTCATGGGAGAAGAAATCGTCCATGTCTCCATCCCGTGTCTGACACGAGATGTACAGCTGTGCCTTCTGTTTTGACATAACCTTGGCCGGCTGCCGACTGAAAAGTGGCAACTTGTTCTTAGGAAATGTTTGTGTAATAGGTGTTGTACACTGCTCTAGCCTTTATGTCACAAACTTTGTGTACTGCTCCTCACCGAGGGTCACAATCCTTCTCACCGTTTTAGCCACTTGGGTGTCCATGATGTCGCTTGTGTCAATGACTAGTAGGTCTTGTCTTTGTTCTAGAAATGGATTCCCCATCTCTTCCGGTACGTTCACAAGTGCCGTAACATCCCTCAGGAATGCTGCCTGCACTCCAGGTTGCTGGTCATGGTGATGTTGTCCAGTGTAAGCAGAACCATTATTTTGCTCTATTGCCTGTTCCTCAAACTCTGTAGTGATCCTGGCAATTTCTGGCCCTGCTACCATCCAGCGTCGGAGTGATCCTGGATTGCCAGTAAGTCCAATAGCTCCTCCAGAACCTTTCACTGTTGCGTTGTTCTGCTCACGACACTGGTCAATTGCCATGGCAGTAAATTTGTTACTGGTTTTGTGCACTACAAAATTTCCAGACATGAATTCTGCTAGTACATCTGGGTGTTTTACAGCGAGAGTTGTCATGTCACGGATGTGTACGGAAAGCCATCTGGATTAGTGCGTGTGATCTAGGGCAAACATCCAGGGCATAATCTGCGTCAGGGATTCAACGTACAGCTTGAAGTTACCTTCACGAAGAGACCTGATGTACCGCAGCAACAGAAGCTCTAATGACAGGGTCTTAAGCCAGAAGTCAAAGTAGACACAGGCATTTGCTCGCCGTACGCACCACTCCTCAAAAAGCGGACTATCTGGTTGAATGGCATCAGTATCATCGAATGTGCATTCGTCAATGTAAGCTTGTTGGAGGAGAGTAAAAAGGCTCGCAGCTGTGCCCTGGTGGGCATGGCGGGTCTTGTTGACATGGCTGGCATGAATGAAGGAATTTGCTGTCCCGGAACTTGCAATGTCGGCCTGTACCAGGGCGTTTGTCCAGCCACTGTCTTCCAACCAGTCTCCCAGCAACTTCAACATGGCCATCTCGATGTGTAGACCACCAAACATAATCACAAAGTGATCCTCTCCGTGAGTTTCTGGCCAGGTCCACTGAATTTCCTTGGCAAGAGCATACAGGGATTGGTCAGCGGCAAGGACAGGAATTTGACCTGGGTTCAAGTGATGAACTGCTGCTACCTTGGTGCTAGTTAGTGAAATAAACTAACTGAAAGGTTTAAGATGGGGGACTATGCAGGGGAACCGTTCTTAAAGATATTTTAAATTGCTATTTTTAGTCAATTTTGACCTTGACCTTGACCTAAAATAAAAACCCTGAATTCTGGCGATCTCAAAAGTATTACTGAATGAATTGGCATCCCCAATTTAGTTAGAAATGACACCTTAATCGTTTTTCTGGACTATTTGGTTCAAAAGTTAAGTGTATTAGAATAGGCGGGACTGGCAGCCATTTTGGATTTGACCTCTCAGGGTCATCAGAGGTCAAATCTGACTTCCCTCCACATCTGAAAATGAAATCTTATGGTCTGCAGGGGAACCACTCTTAAAGAAATTTGAGAACATAGGGGCGAACAAATGACAAATACATGGGATTTGTTTTGTTGTAAAAATTGAAAACTTGCTATTTTTAGTCAATTTTGACCTTGACCTTGACCTAAATGCAAAACCCTGAAATCTGGCGATCTCAAAATTATTACCAAATGCATTGGCATCCCCAAATTAGTTGGAAACGACACCTTAAATGTTTTTCTGGACTATTTGGTTCAAAAGTTAAGCGTGTTTGAAATTTAGACCATGCGGACTGGCGGCCATTTTGAATTTGACCTCTCAGGGTCATCAGAGGTCAAATCTGACTTCCCTCCACATCTGAAAATAAATCTTATGGTCTAAACTAACTATGCTAGAAGTTTCATGCTTTTCTCAAAAAGTGCACAATTCTCGTTATATGGGGAGCTTATCCGCTGTACTAAAATACTTATTCATGGCGCTATACAAAACAAAATACACAAATCTCTCTCTCCAGAATGTTAACAACATTATATCATTTGTAACTCTGAGTAAATAAAACCGTTTTAACATGTTTCTGAAAGGTTTCTAGGACTGAATGTTTCGAATGGCACTTGGCAGCTTGTTCAAGAGTACTGGTGTCTGGTGAAACATGCACAAAATAATGCACGGTCCCGTTAATGGGTGGTTCGGGTTCTGGGGACTTCTAGGATGGTAGAGGCAGAAGAACGGAGTGAGTAATGGGATTGCTTTATGGTGAGGAGATCTTTCAGATATTCAGAACAAACCTTTATTCTTCTTGCAGATAAAGTCGAGTCTAGAATCTAGACAGCTTGAGACGTTCCATCTTCCATTCCTATCCAGGTCAATCACTGAACAACTCAGTGTGCTCAATGTCTCATATCTAAAGCTGTACAAATATATAATTAAAAAATACAATTTGTGATTCGTCACTGTCGTTTACAGTATACATTTCCATAATTTGATCAAACGGGTTCGTTTTTATTGGCTGCCTGCAGTAGCAACAAACAGACTTGACAATAGACTTAACTCCGTTTCGTTGAAGATCAGCCATGCATCAGGTATTTCGTCTTCTTTGTGCATGGCGGATCGTCAACGAAACGGAGTTAAGTTTTTTGTCAACTCTGTTCGTTGCAACGGCAAGAAGCCAGTAAAAACGAACCCGTTTGATCAAATTATGGAAATGCAAGCATTACTTTAAACAAACAGAACTTTGTTATTCCTAGTTCATTTTTCCTGATTGAGGTGTCATATGAAAGGGGAGAAATTGAACTTTCTAGAAATGTGATTTTCCCTTTAAAATTCAGATACCGCCCGCCAAACGACTTTTTGGTTTCCTCTCTTCAAATTCGTCTTAATCACTCATGCATGAAATATGCATCATATAAGTTGCATCAATTTAAAGAGGAGGATCTAAGTTTTCCAAATATGTGTTAATTATAATTGTGATTAAGTTATGATAAAACATCGATGATTCTCGGTTTCGTTTTTTCTGGGACGCACTGTATATTCGCCCTTAGAAATGTGTAAAACATGAGCAGAGTCTCAGAAAATAGATATTAGACTAGATATATAAACGAAAAGATAAGGAAATTTGTATTCCATAAGTAGACGATTTCACCCGCAATGAGAAACCTGTGATTCTATAGAAAGGTATTTTAACTAAGCAATGGAAAGTGATCATAAGAGGGAATTATCATTTCAGTTATTTCACTAGAAAAATACTCTCCGAAGTCCGAATGTACTGGAGTGGATATAGGGATCACTTTGTTTGGAGTGGAATCCAGGCACAACATATTTAAATCCACTCTCAAAAGAGTGATTCAATCAATTCTTTAGAGTAAACTTCATTATAACGTAGAGTGGATTCAACTCCAAAGAATCCCTGATACGCCTCCTACAAGTCGTTTTCCACTCCTCTGCATTTAAGATAAACTTGACTTCTGGTAAATATAGTAAATAAATTCTCACAGAATCCAACGAAACTTACATCGAATGTTCAAGATTAGAAATAAATGACATGTGCCAAACTATGTTGTAAGACAATGTATAGTGGCTGAACAATGAGCATATAAAAATAAGAAAATACGGGTAGGCCCGACACCATAATATACTTAAAAATGGGAATTGTGGTTTTTATCGAAGATGGTGCCCAGGAAGTTTTTTGTGCGTTTGTTTTGATTTCACCGGTTAAAAAAAACAATCTACTGCATAAACAATCCAGAATAAATCATAGCAAATTTCTCTCAAAGTACGTTTCCCATACCAGAGCTCAAGATTTGCTTTAAGATAGTATAATGCATGAGAAGTTAACACTAAATTACACACATCGACCATGGAGTTACTAGCCTAGTAACTCCATGAATCGACTTACTTATTGTAAAAAAGCAGAGAATTTGACCCATCTATCCAGCGCCCTCTCGAGTCCATTCCAATCCATGCTACAGAAGTCAGATTTCCGAAGGATTCTAATTGAGAAGATTCCAAGAAATATTTATTTGTATTGATTTATTTTATCTTTATTCGTTCGTTTTTATGATGCTTATACATTATAGTTGGTGTTTAATATTAAAGTAAAGTTTAACATTATTAAGAATAACTTGTAAAATTATGAATTCAAACTTTCACGATTTGAGTAATCGCAAACTTGAAGGATATTTCATATTTGTATACACAGTTAAAAAAATTGTGAACAAGTTGTTTAAAAGTTTAAATATCCTCGGATTAACGGGTGACCTGATCTGAGAGTTGTTTAAAGTTTGAACACTTAGTTGATCAACATTTTGAACAACTTGTTTAAAATCACAATTTAAACAACCGGTGTTGTTTAAAGACGGTTGTTTAAAAAGGAGCTGTTGTTCAGTGGGGGTTGTTTACACCAACTGGGTTGTTTAAAGAAAGTTGTTTAAAAAAGAGCTGTTGTTCAGTGGGGGTTGTTTACACCAATTGGGTTGTTTAAAGAAAGTTGTTTAAAAAGGAGCTGTTGTTCAGTGGGAGTTGTTTACAACAAAAGGGTTGTATAATGGGGTATAATTTTGGTTTGATACTCTGAATAAGTGCACCACTACTTGTGGGTCTCTATATAGGTATATGAAAACTAACAATATGGTAGGGTAATTCTGCAATTCATGAATTAGCGCCAAAACAGTGCCCAATTTGCATGAGCGCACATGCACGCACGTATAGACTGCATATATAGGGATGCATGCAATCTCTATGGCAAGGAATTTAGCACACGTTATAACCGAGTGCGCGATCAGTGCCGCACTGCATGACGCGACGATTTTAAGTCTACCTATTTTAACTGTGAACTTACGCTTTAAGTTAAAAACTTCAAGTTGGTTAATAGAAAAGTGATTTCATTTAAGCCATTGAATGGCCAGTCACTTAGAAGCGCGTCGGTAGCTTGGTCGGCCATGGTGTGAAATAAAGCTTTCAGCCAACTCGCACTTTTACTGGCACGTGACACATGACGTCATACGTAAACAACACTGTCTAAAAGCTCTCGTATAATTAATATAGCAGTCATTACATTTTAAACAGCGATTGTTTAACAAAATTACTTCCGTTTCGAGCAACATTGTTTACAATTTGTTCAACTGTTGTTTAAGATAGTGTACAACTGTAAGTGAACATCACTTTTTTAAGCAGCGTTTTTACTGTGTATAACCTGATTACGGTCTATGTATGTATGTTGAAAATGTAAAGACTTACACTCCGTCGTCTTTAAGAGGAGTCAAAGTGTAAAATAATTTAAATGATTATTCATATTACTTTTACTAGTGTTGCTGCGGGCTCCTGCAGCTGTTACTACTACTATACTACTACTACTACTACTACTACTACAAACACTACTATTACTATACTACTACTGCTCCTCCTCCTTCTCCTCCTCCTCCTCCTCCTCCTACTCTTCTTCCTCCTCTGCTTCTTCTTCTCCTCCTCCTCCTCCTCTTCCTCACACTTCTCCGCATCCTGTCCCCCTTCTCCTCCTCGTCCTTTTAATATTACATACATTTCCCCTCTTACGCCTACTACTGTTACTTGTCGAAGTTCAAAGCTGCAGAACGAAAAAAAACACCAAAAAAAAAACCGTTGAACATCACCTTACCTACAAGAAAGTCATTCTCCTGTCTGTTCACTATGGATGTCAAGAAACCGCCATCAAAGTCACATTGCGACCCTGCGAGTTGCCATGACAACGGCTCAGTATGGAGTGTGTAGCAGTATTCCAGTCGGCCAATCGAATCACTAGGACAGGACGCTTTGAAACAAAGTAGAAAGGACGAAAGAAGGGAGGCAAAATAAAAATGTGATTGTAGAAACTCACTGATCTTCTGTGGTATAGTTAGAGATCGAACATTCGTAATTAAGGAGTGAATAAAGCTGAATGACTTCATACCATATCCTTATCCCTAAAATTAACCCTATTCATGCCTAATCCTAAACTAAGCCTTAACCGAACCATTAACCAATCATTTAATCCATGTATCCTTGATCCCAATCCAAGGTAGTATGACGATATGGAGTGTATTTAAATTATTGCAAAAGAATATTTAAGTTCGGGTGTTAATGGGTCTGACAATTTCAGAGATTATAAAATAATAATATCAATTAGATCAGTTTATATTGCGGTACTATAATCTTATGCTCTGCTGTGCTGTAATGAAAGCAGAACTCCTAACAGTACTAATTTACAGACAAACACGAATATATAATCATTTAAAAACTATTCAAAAGCCCCTGAACACAAATGCGTTTCAACGAAACTTTGGGCAGGCAACAGAGTCTTTTCTTAATAAATTATGTTTAGTGGTTTGTTATTTCAAAGCTTTTGAGTGGCGCAACTGAAAGCGCCACCTACACGAGTTACATTTGTTTATATATATTATGTGTGTGAGGTATAGCTTTAGAAGCAGCTTGTCCTGTGTAAAGGATAATAAATCCCATAAAGAAAACTCGGTATTAGAAGAAGCCTAGACCTGACAACTGAGTGTACACGAAGAGGACATTGACTTCTATCAAAATATCTAATAATATCAAAAATATGTATGAAGGAACCACTGGCGATGCACTACAGTTTAAAACTGATAAAAGCAGGTTTGAAAATACCACATAGATGGAATGGAAATATAAGACAAGATTTATAAAGCTGTTATTTGCCTAATTGTTTTTGCCTATAACAACTCTCGACCACCAATCTTTGCGACATAAACTGTAGGCCTACACAAATTGGAATAAAACTATATAAATTCACGACATTGATATGCCATAACCAAACAGCATCTGGGTAATTAATCATTTTCAATTTTAATCAAGCAGTAATATTATAAGGCTAATAACATATTGAATTTTAATAAGGTGTCTGTACTATGGTTACTATGGTTACGCCCGCCGCTCAAGCATACGATCCTCATACGATCCTCCAGCGATCCAACTTTAACGGAATGGCAATTATTATAGGTCTCGAAATCTAAACCAACCTTGTCTTATTTTTGGTTAAGGTTCTAAATAATAATAAGAATACTAACAACCAAAATTGTAGTGCATTTAAGCCGTATCGGCTTCCAATCGTAGACAATCGCACGACAAATCTGCTGATAACCAATCAGAAGCAAAGAATTTCACTAGCTTATAACAAAAACTGTCATTTGTCACGGATGACAAGTTTTGTGAAACGGGTCCCTGGTCAGATGTCACTACGATTCTCATCCGATTTAGCTATTCCTCGATCCTCCAAGAAGCTTGAAAGCCCTTGGAATTTATATTTGCTTGATCATAATAATTATTCAGATCCTTGATTATTATGGAATGTTTTCTCTAAAGGGGACCAACTTTAGTTCATGGTTTAATCCACCGACCAAGTATGGAATGCAAAGTGTCCATATGAATATGTTTTTGAATAGTAAGCAAATAATTACCGTTTGTGAAGGTGATGGGACAAACTATTACTTCCGAGGCGATCTGGATGTAGCTATCTTTCCGAAGCGAAGCTGAGGAAAGATAGCGTATACATTCTGATCGACGAGGAAGTGATAGTTTGCCATCGCCTGAAACCAAAAGGTGATTATTTGCTTTATATTCCACATCTAAAGCAATTTAACTACAAAAAGAAAAAGACGTGTATGCATTTATATAAAAGACACCATGGACCTACTAGACACCTAGGCCCAAATTCACACCAAAAAAAGTTTAAGTTTAACCCAAACCCCTTGAGGGTACGGTGCGCACATGTGTTCTCCTTGATTGCGCTCAATGTTAATGCGCGCTTAATTACGCCTGTTTTAGTGCGCTTTTGGATAATCTTCAATGAAAGTGCGTTGCCCTGTGTAGATAGTAGTACTATCTACACAGTGTAACGAACTTTTTGGTTCTCCCATCAATAATGGGCGAACTATCTTTCATCACGTGATTTACTTTTGACCAATCGTAGAGCAAGATTCTTAGTAAGTGGAATATAATTTAATTTCTCACTAAATTAAAATAAAATATAATAACATAATTAATAAAACTCAATATAACTATGATATCGTTATTTTATCATGGTAATTTAGGGACATATCAATTTAATCTAAAATATATTCATATGGACACTTGGCATTTCATACTTAATCGCTGGATTAAACCATGGACTAAAGTTAGTTCGCTTTCGAGAATACCACCCTTAGATTTTACATGGGCGAATATTCGCATAAAATGCTATTGCTAATTCTGCTAAATTTGGATCGTAGTAAGATCGTAGTCACATCGTAGTCGGATCGTAGTAAGATCGTAGGCAGTGCTATCGGGATTCACATACCTTGACAGTGAAAGGCCGGAGCTAGTGTTATTATAATGCATGCATGGAGGAAGGGTGTCCAAGGAACCTAAACATTATAAATAAAGGTAACAAAGTTAACTTGACGAAAGGGGTGATAATGTATATAACATATAATTGAAAATGTAATAATCCGTTTTCATACAGTCAAACAAAAAAACTGTGAGTCCATGTAATTATATACAGTCAAACTTGCTTAATTGACGACCTGTCTAAAAGAAAGACCCTTTATAATGGTTTCTCATTGAATCATGTACTTGGAACATGTACATAAAGACCACTTTTCTTGTCTCCCTTGGGTGGTCTTGACATGTTTCATTGTACAACCTAGCTTATTTCTTCATTATATTTTGACAGGTCTAAATATTGTCGCAAAGCATTAGCGCCATGCAAGCCTATTGTAATTGCGTTACTGTGTACAGTTTGTTGTTGCCCCGGGTTGCTGCTAGACATCTCGTAAATATTTCACATTCAATTGTTTACAAGTTTACATGCCCCTCGATCTCCATAGTGATAATAATGATAGGAGGAATGATGATAAAATGATGATGATGATGATGATGGTGATGTATACTACTACTACTACTACTACTACTACTACCTACCTACCTACTACTACTACTAATACCACTACTACTACTACTACTACTACTACTACTACCACTACTACTACTACTTACTACCTACTACTACTACCACTACTACCACTACTACTACTACTACTACTACGACTACCTACCTACTACTAATACTACTACTCAGGGGCGGATCTAGCTTTTTGCTAAGGGGGGGGGGTTTGACCAAAATAATGACGATGCAGAGCATCGTCCACGAGCCGCGAAGCGGCGAGCCGATTTTTTTTTGGGTGTTTATTTGAACCCCGTAAGTGATGTTTTCCTGGCATCTATTAACACAATTTTTTTCTTTCTTTTTTTCTTTCTTTTTTTCTTTCTTTTTTTCTTTTTTTTTCCTTTTTTTTTTTTTTTTTTTTTTGGGCCGCCCAAGGGGGGGGGGGGTTTAAACCCCCTAAACCCCCCCCGTAGATCCGCGCCTGCTACTACTACTACTACTACTACTACCTACCTACTACTACTACTACTACCTACCTACTACTACTACTACTACTACTACTACTACTACTATCTTTACTACTTCTACTAACTACCTACTAATACTACTACTACTACTATCTACCTACATACTACTACTACTACTACTACTACTACCTACTACTACTACTACTACTACTACATACCTACCTACTACTACTACTACTACTACTACTACTACCTACCTACTACTACTACTACTACTACTACTACTACTGCTGCTAATAATAATAATATGGTATAGTTAACTAAGGATGTTATCTTCATGCATGCCCTACAATCATTCCTAGCCATGCATTGCCAGGTAACCATGGTAACCATTCAATACACTTAGGTCGATGATTTGAGTGAAACATTACCAGCTTCTCCTCTAAATATGTCTGCAAAAATTCAGACCATTGATAGACTTAAATTAAAAATAAATAACCATCGTACATAATTGTATCCACACCGAGCACTCACACCTACCTGAATAGATCGTTTTCCCTCCATATATTCATCCATGTCGCAAGCACAAGCTATCACAGGCAGACAAAAAGGCACAGCGGCTGAGAGAAATTTAAGCTACCCAAATCAGCTACTAATTTATTATTTTAATGACAGTCCATTGTCCAGTGCCGTTCCTAGCTGAAAGTGCTGGAGACTATAGGCCTATAATTATACAAGCGTGGTAGTTTGGCATGGCTTGGCTGCTGCCATGTTAAATAAAGTTGGATTTGTATGCATCCACACGCGGAGAACCGATATTGCACGGACGGATAAAAGCGTCGCTATCAATATGAATACGCTGTTGCGATCATGAGCAAAATGGGATCAAATTATATCACTTTTGAATCTCATCTCATTGTTATATTCCGATTAATGGCTGCAAAATCCAACGATGCGCCACTCTCTATCCACAACGCGCTTAACACGTATTCCACCACAATAAGCATGTACAGTCTTTTTCAGCGTTTGGTATTTGCACAATACCTACCAGTTTTGTCCTTTCTATTTCAGTCGAACCCTTGGTTAATAATCATTTATCATAGGAGGGAAAAAAAAAACCCGTACATGCATGTTTGCCATGTATTAATATTTGCAAAGTCCTATTTTGGGCAACACGTCATAACCACGCAGCACCTTGAAAGAGTTGATACAGAGCATTTTTCCCCTCTCAAGTTAATACAATGTGTAAATAGCATATCAAACTGTGATTTCTAATTTCATGTATGAATGCATTGCCCCTACCATTTATTTTCCAAGACTATATCTGTGGTGTCTATAACTTACAAGCGGTGCTTAATTTGACCATTGACCCCTCCATATTTTCATTTTCTTTTTTCGTTCTTTCTTTTCAAATCAACACTCCGTGCAAACTAGTATATATGAGATACGTATCTTCATTTATTATATTTGACAATAGAATTCATGTTTGTTCTTTGTATACCATTTATTTTATGTAAACATTGTAAAATTCAGTCATGTGTATTATAAAAAATAAAGTGAAACTGAAACTGTAAATTGAAACTGAAACACGTAAATGGACATTGCTAAAATGTGTTGTATGATGTATTGCCTAAAAATCCGCCCAAAATTTTCCACTAAACAACGGAATTTGATGTAACAGTAATATGTGTCTTTACTAAAGTAATACATATCATTAATCATCTCCACAACAAATTTGACTCTCTGAAAAATAGCAACGATCGTACCTTAATCTGTCTATATATCAAAATGATGCAGAGAAAGTGGTAGGGAGGAGGGAGTGCGTCGAGAAGAAAAACACAATTTTAATAAAGGGGAGGGCTGTGGGACAAATTTGCCAAGAAATTAGTGGAATAGTTCAAACGAGCAGAAACAAATAACTTCGCATTAATCAAATATTCGCCGACATAAGTTTGTCTTTTTTGCGGCAGGTATATACTGGCGTCTAATTACTATGTAAAAGGCGGCTAGGCCATGGTTAGTAAAGACCCCTTCTTTGTTTATTCAGATATCATCTCCTCGAAATCAAGGATCAATCTGACGTAGCTGGGGAGTGTTTCACAAAGACTAAGATTGACTTTAAGTTGAGCTTAACTATGGCAGGCTGTTCATGCCACTAATTCCTCTATTCCTGGCATTGGTTTCTCACGGGACGTGCAAATCGTGGTCACAAATCTACAGAATTTACCTTGTTATGTTGATATTACCTATGTTGATATTATCTAAAGATCGTAATTGAGAGACCAATAGTGAGAGCATGAGTGGCATGAACGCAACGACTCAGCCAGCCGCTGAATCCGCTGAATAAGCGGGGGGGGGGGGGGGGGGTGAGAGTGGGGGGGGGGGGCTGGAAATGTCAAAATTTGGCCGACCGATATTTGTTATTTTTATTTTTGTTATTAATTAATTTGTTTAGGGGGGGGGGTCATCAAAAATCACACACATAAAACAAATTGAGGGTGGGGGTTCAACCCCCAAAACAACCCCGCTGCGTAAGCGCCTGGCGATTGATACCAATCGCAAATAAGTTGCGATTGATATCAACTCTTTGTAATACAGGGCCCAGGAGTAAATACATTTATAAGCAGATTTGATTGATAAACGTCTGTTTAAAAAAAAACAAGTTCACACGCAAATATACACACACAAATACCACTTATGAATCAGTTTTTCTAAGAAATACCAACAAAAATAAGCGTTAGCATTAATCTTTTCTTAGAGAAAATGGAGATTTATTGTAATAGGTCTCTCTGATTTTGAAGAATGCATAACACATTGCCAACGTGACAGAACTGGAATCGAACGCATATTTGAAACCCCTCAAAATGTTCTAATAAGAATGTATACTATGATTATAAAAGCCTCTTACTCTTACTCCAAAAATAACTTACTTTCAATAGAAACCTTTTTTGATTGGTTTGTCTTCATATTCTGCTTCTATTGTGAGTAAGTTATTTTTCGAGTGGACTTGCCTTTTATAATCGCCTCTTACACAAAGATCGTTTGAACACTTTTTCATTTTAAATTTTACCTTAAGATTTTTTTTTGAGGCCGCTATCCTAGTCAAGCATTGCTTATGATTGCGGTCTCCTCCACTTTTTCAACAGAAAGTTTGGATAATACTTTAAATTTATAATAATATGTTATAGAAATATTAAGCCTCGTTATTATTTGTACATATGTAAAAAAAAAAACTTAAAAAAAACATTTTGACATGAAGTTATTATTGTTTGTATAAATTGTATTATACCTTACGTTTTCATGTTCTCTTTGTTATTTAGTTAAGAACCTGTATTTTACATGGCACTGTGTCATGTACCTCGGTTTTGAATGTTTAATTCTTTGTGTATTGCTGTTACGACTAATATTTCTAATAAAGGTGAGACAGCTTTGATCTCATTAATCTTCCTAAATTGTCTATACTATAGTCATGATCATGATGATAGTCATTTTATACACGTACACAAATGATGTTAACCTGATAACTTCCATTTCTTTACTTGGTGTTGATTACTTTGATTTTATTTTCTTTCTGCATTTTTACAAATATAATGGTTCTAGGGCATCTACCCCCTGGACATCCACCCCCAGTCAACAACTCCCCCCTAGGACAACTACCCCCCCCCCCCCAGACAACTACCCTCTAGGACAACTACCCCCGGACAAGTATCCCCCGCACAACTACCCCCAGGTGGATTACCCCTTAGGATAGTTGCCCGGGGGGTAGTTGCCCGGGGGTAGTTGTCCTAGGGGGTAATTGACTTGGGGTGGCTATCCGGGGGCGTCTTTTTCCTAACCTAGCCATCCTAGCGCTCCATATTAATATTAGAATATATGAATATTTGCGTTTGCCAGATTCTGACTAACCAGTATGTCGCAATGATTATGGACAAGTTATGACCTGGGTAGTCTTTTGTTTACGGTACAAGCCTCCCGATTTTCTCGGAATGTCATTTATTTGAAAACATAGCTTTGCATTTGTAATTTGTGTATGAAATCTCATTATTTGATAAATTATCGCATCAGATTCTGTGTGAGTGCGTATCATGAATATTTATGATTAGCGCATGACGTATAGGTTCCTATTGAGCCAATCAAATGCAGCGATAGGATGGCTAGGTTAGGAAAAAAGGTTTTCTCGGAATGTCATTTATTTTAAGAAAACACAGCTTTGCATTTCCGATTTTCTCGGAATGTCATTTATTTGAAAACATTGCTTTGCATTTGTAATTGTTGTATGAAATCTCATTATTTGATAAATTATCGCATCAGATTCTGTGTGAGAGCGTATCCTGAATATTTATGATTAGCGCATGACGTATAGGTTCCTATTGAGCCAATCAAAGGCAGCGGTAGGATGGCTAGGTTAGGAAAAAACGCATCCGGGGGTTGGGGATGTCCAGGGGGTGGGTGTCCGGATACGAGAATACAAGTGTGCAATTGGAAGGATGCACATAACAAATACAAGATATAAATTACATGGAACATAATCGTTAAGCACAAGAAACACTTCAATATAAAGGAGAAGGCAAAATCTGAAAGCCCTGAACGGTTACAAGCAAGCCGAATCTTTGTACATTTTTTGATAGAAACTATTCGTCCATTTAAGAACGTAAAATTAACTTGATCATGAATAATTGCAATGGTGATGTTTATTTTTTTATAATTAGAATTGCCATAGAACTTTATAACTGCTCATTACATATTTAGAATGTTTCCTCTTCTTAACACTAGTAACAGAAAGGGGACGATAGGGGTAGTTGATGTTCACGTCTTCTACTAAAAATATAAAGTAATTGAATGGCATTTTTCGTAGAGTAAGGTATGATAAGTATAAGAAATATATTTCATTCTCACAAACATGGTTTTATATCAGACATTTCATTATGAATATTACGTTTGGTATATGGCCTATATAAGTCAACGACAGCAAACTATTCGTCAATTTAAGAACGTAAAATTAACTTGATCATGAATAATTGCAATGGTGATGTTTATTTTTTTATAGTTAGAATTGCCATAGTACTTTATATTAAACTGCTCATTACATTTTTTGAATATTTCCTCTTCTTAACACTAGTAACAGAAAGGGGACGGTAGGGGTAGTTGATGTTCACGTCTTCTACTAAGAATATAAAGTAATTGAATAGCATTTTTCGTATAATAAGGTATGATAAGTATAAGAAATATATTTCATTCTCACAGACATGGTTTTAAATCAGACATTTCATTATGAATATTACGTTTGGTATATGGCCTATATGAGACAACGACAGCAAAGTGTCCAATTAAATCGAACAGTTATAACATGAAATATTACATCAATTCTGCATTGTTATTTCTTTATACTTTATAGCAATTCCCAGGGCCCTGTTTCATCAAACTTGTTATCAATAACAAGTAACAATAGCTGTTATAAACTACTGAAATCGATACATTTTATTGGCTAAGAGAATATTGATCATAGAAATTTAGCACTAGTGTTATTGATAATACAGTGCGTCCCAGAAAAAACGAAACCGAGAAGTATCGATGTTCTATCATAACTTAATCACAACTATAATTAATGAATGATACATATTTGGAAAGCTTAGAGTCTCCTCTTTCATGTGATGCTACTCAGATAATGCATATTTCACGCATGAGTGATTAAAAGTAATTTGAAGGAAGGAAACCAAAAAGACATTTGGCGGGCGGTATCTGAATTTCAAAGAAAAATTCAAATTTCTAGAAAGTTTATTTTCTGCTCTTTCATATGATACCTCAATCAAGAAAAATGAGCCAGGAATAACAAAGTTCTGTTTGTTTAAAGTAGCCCATACATTTTCATAATTTTAACAAACGAATTCGTTTTCACTGGGTGCCTGCCGTATCAATAAACGAAATTAACAAATTAGACTTAACTCCGTTTCGTTGACAATCACTAGTGTTATTGATTGGATTGGATATAGCGCCCTCGCGCTGCGTGGACGTGTTTTTCACAGGCTCTCTCAATCCGGTCAACTTTTCGGGAAAAATTTCATATCTTCACTGGAAAATTATACTTTTCTTCTGGAAGTTGGTTTCATTGCATATATGTTCAGGATATTGGATCCATAAGCGTGGTGAATTGGATTATACAGAATAAGGTAGGCAAACAAAATCTGGGCTTTCTATACGCACCCTCTAACACACACGCACGGCGGGATTTGATTTTCCCGCCTCCCCCTAACACCCAATCATGTCGACTTCCGCTCCGGAGGTCGACAGTTTCAACCTGGACGAGGAGTTTCGGACAGTCACGTATGGCAAGAAACGCCAAAATAAACGAAAACGTGAAGGAAGTCTGACTGTAGAATCTATCTCCCTCAGAACGGACTCCTCGACCAGTTCAGATTCAGACACCTCACGAAATACTGACTACAAAACCCCCTCCTCTAACCGCACCACTTCCATCCATACTAGCACCCAACTTTTGAAAACCCTGATAGTCCCAATAGACAAGACCAAATCCTTAAAGAACGTAACCCCTAAAGCAATAGCTACATCAATCAAAGAATGTGTGGGCCAATCACCCATGATTGAGTTCATCAAACACACGTACTCCGGAATTCTTGTTCAGTGCAAGACCCAAAAACAACATCGAAACCTTAACCAAATCCAATCAATCGGTAACAATCCAGTTAAAGGTAAAGACCAGTAATGGTCATGCGATTGCATTGTGAAAGAAACGTTGTGGAATCGATCAGAAAAGGTTGATCATCTAGCATCTAGCATCTGCAAGGTTCTGGAATCATCAAAATGATAAGAAATTTGGCCCATTCTTCGTAAAGTTACAAGCACTATACACAGAAAGATGTATATGGGACTACCCTATCTCTCTCACCAGACCATGAGAGAAATAAATTTACCAAATATATGAATTAGTAGGCGGTTTCCCGGCAAATTTTTTATCATCATGTATTAGTCAAAACATATTCTTTCACATGATTGGTAATGAGAGCTTCCATTTCATTTTTTGAAATTGGGGCGTTGCCAATACTGGTCTTTACCTTTAAAGTACAAGAGAAGATCGTGGGTGTAAAAGGAGTCATTTCAGGGATCCCGGTAGACATGACAGAGAAAGAGTTAGAACAAGAGCTGAAATGCTAAAAAGTAATAGCAGTTAAAAGAATCATGAAGAAAAGAAAAGAAAACAAAGGAAATGAAAACGAAACAAATCTGCAGCCAGAGTACTTTCCGACTAGAAGTGTCATTTTGACTTTTAACTCAGAACTTCCAGAAAAGGTTTCTATGTTTTTTCAGACATTCAGAGTCTCGTTATATATCCCACTCGTTCCCAGTTGTTACAGATGCCAAATGTTTGGTCATGGCATTGCTCATTGTAGATCGAAGTTGAGATGCGTTCGCTGTGGAGATCCCCACACTTTCGAACAATGCAAAAGAAAAGAAAATCCAAAATGTGTAAATTGTGGAGAAGCCCACTCCGCTGCCTATAATGGCTGCAAAGAAGCTAAAAAGGCAAAACAGGTCCAGCAATTCAAATGCGAAAACAAACTAACTTACGCACAAGCCTCGAAGGCATGGAACGAAAAACAACGTCATGATCAAAATTCCAACCCTATCCCAGAACCCATTCAAAAGAGCGCTCAACAACAGAGTGCACATCAACCCCAAACAAACAAAGAGTCTCCCCCCAATTACGAACCCCCTACCAAAGTTTCAAGTGCTCCACATTATGAACAACCATCCAAAGTTCCCTCTTCCTTATACTCCCAAGATCAAAATCAATCAAACAGAAATACAAAACTCGCGGGGAACGCAAATTTAACAAATACTTATGTCAGAAATGGAAACGCCTCAACATCAGAACGAAATGAACAAATATTGCACTCTATTGTACAATTGATAATGATTTTTGAAAAAGATAAAAGAGAAGTTGATATTATTGAGCTGGTTAAAGTAGCAGCGGAAAGACTACTTTACAAAAGATTGCATCACGAGCAGTATGATGGGTGCAGTTAGTTATTTAACAATAGCTGTGCTTTCCATTATCCAATGGAACGCACAAGGCATGTCCGCACATGGACATGAGCTCTTAAAATTTGTAGACTGTAATAATAGAACAAATAAAATAATTCATTTAATCTGTATCCAAGAGACTTGGTTCAATGACACTAGGAACTTAACCCTTCCAGGCTATACTTGTATCCCCAAAAACAGAAAATCCCAATATCGAGGTGGATGTGCTTTTTATGTTCATGACTCTATCCAATACAATCACTCCTCTAGAGATGAGACAGATTTAGAATTACAATCCATAGAATTATACGTAGCTGATTCTATTTATCGAGTTGTGAATTTTTATAACCCATGCAAACAACTAAACCAAATTATCATGCAAGAACTTCAAAAAAGCATCCAAGAATACGATAAATATATCATCGTAGGAGACTTTAACTCACACAATACTTTATGGGGGAGTGAAAAAACTGACCCCAATGGCAAGATCATTGAAAACTTCATAAACGAAAAAAATATGGTTTTATTAAATGATGGGTCCGGAACAAGAATGGATCCGAAGAACGCAAAAGTATCAGTTTTAGATCTATCTATTACGTCCTCCCTCTTATCTGGCAAATGCGAGTGGCGCGCTTTACAAAACAAATTTGGAAGCGATCATTACCCAATCTCTATTCATATCTCTCTCTCTTGTATCCTTCCTCCGCTCAGGTCGGAGATCGTCGGCACTGTGAGTCTGCCGAAGTTACATAAATGACTTTCTATAGGACGTTAAGTAGATTTTGACGGGTTGTGTGAAGGTATACTAGATAAAAAGCACAACGATAATAAACAAGACGAAATGGAAGATATCAGATGGTCCTTTCGGAACATGAACTGGACACTTTTCTCGGTAGAGTGTGAAAAAATGTTTCATCGGGAAAACGAAAAAAATGTAAGTGAAGACCCAACAGAGTTATATCTACACTTTATCAGTACGATCACCGAGGTTATTCAGAAAACCTATCCAAAAAAAGGTAAACGACAACGAAAAACCATCCCTTGGTGGAATAAGGAGTGCTCAGATAAAATAAAGGAGAGAAATAGAGCTAAAAAGAAACTAAATAGAACAATATCGATTGAGAATTTAAACGACTTTTTGAAGAAGAAGGCAGAGACGCAGAAATTCCTTCGTCAATGTGAACAACTATACTGGAACAACTTCTGCCAGAAACTTAATCGATTTGTCCCGGAATCTAACATCTGGAAATGCATTAAAAGATTGAATGGCATACAAACCAAAACAACAAGAATTCCAGTACTGAAAGACAAAGAAAGGATTATGCAGTCGGACCAAGACAAGGCGGAGTTACTTGGAGGTTTCTTTCATACAATTTTTTACTACAGAAGCGCCAAAATCAACAGAAAAAACCCGAAGTTGGCAGCCGAATCAGGAAATAATGGATAATACATTAAAGGAAAGTAAAGTACATACTCTGAATGGGGCATTCGGACTAGCAGAATTCAATAGAGCCATCGAAAAGAAAAAAAATTCTGCTCCTGGAAAAGACAGAATACCGTATTCAGTTTACCAAAACTTGCCCCTTGTGGCGAGAGAGTACGTACTACATTTCATTAATTTAATCTGGGAATCCAACCAAATCCCACCCCAACTTAAACACGCGATAATGGTCCCAGTCCTAAAACAGAACGGAAATGCAAGTGAGGCATCATCATATCGACCCATAGCGTTATCGCCATGTCTCATAAAAATCATGGAAACGATGATTAAAACAAGACTTGATTGGTTTTTAGAGAAACATGAGATATTACCTACTTTTATGAGTGGGTTCAGAAGAGGCCGTAGTATAACAGACAATATAGTAAATCTTGAAAACGATGTCCAGAAGAGTATAAATAATAAAGAGCATACTTTAGCCGTTTTCTTAGACATAAATAAGGCATATGATACAGTATGGATAGAAGGCCTAATTCACAAACTAGGAAATATAGGTATTCAAGGAAACATGCTTAGATTTCTTCACAACTTTTTAAAAGACCGCACTTATCAGGTACGCGTTGGTAGACAACTATCGCACGAGTTCAAGATGGAGAGAGGTCTCCCGCAAGGTAGCATACTGAGTCCCACACTCTTTAACATAATGCTCAACGATATCCCAACAGACCCTTCGATAAAAATATCCTTGTATGCCGATGATTGCGCGATATGGATCTCACGCAGCAATATTCCTTTCATTACCAAAAAAATACAAAATTATATTGATGACCTACATAGCTGGTTTACGTCCTGGGGTCTCCAACTGTCCCTAAAAAAGACTGTTCCCCTACTTTTCACCAAAAGTACCAAAAACCATGAGATAAACCTCACTTTAAACAAAATACCACTAAAATGTGAAAATACACACCGATTCCTAGGTATATTATTTGACAAAAAACTTACCTGGACCCAACATATAGAGTATATATCCACCAGATGCAAGAGAAAGTTAAATATTTTAAGATGTTTAACTGGTACGTCATGGGGCAGTTCATCTAAGTCCTTAATAATGGTTTATAGAGCTTATATTCGCCCCCTTTTGGACTTCGGGTGTGAAGCCTACGACAGTGCATCGGAAAACGTAAAGAAGGTGTTAGATTCGATTCAATACCAATCCTTAAGGATATGTGCAGGTGCCCTACCGGTAACTTCACTACCGTCTCTCCAAGTAGAAATGGGAGAAGCCCCATTAGATCTTAGGAGACAACAACTAGCCCTAAAATATAAGCACAGCATAGAACAACAACCTAAGCATCCAGTTTTTCCAAGTTTACAACCTTGTTGGCAGTATCAGTATATGAAAGGAAAACAGTGCAACAAACCGTTTGGTTATCGAACAGAAAACTCTAACAAACACCTTTCTGTAGAAAAATTAAAACCCCTAAACTTCCCCCCATGGTTACTAACGGAGCCTGTTATATCAATTGAATTGGCTAGTCAGATAAACAAATCTGATAATCCACTACTTTTGCAACAGAGAAGTTTAGAAATAATAAACACAAAATGGTTCAGCCAACTTCACATATTCACAGATGGGTCCAAACTTCCTAAAGAAGGACGTTGTTCTGCAGCTTTCTATGTTCCTTACTTCGCGTGTAAACAATCAAAGAGATTGTCTGACGGAACATCCTCATATAGAGCTGAGCTGGCGGGGATAATGCTGGCCCTCAATTGGTTACACCAGTTAGATACTTTATATGTAGGATCAGTTATATTCAGCGACTCATTAAGTGCCTTAGTAGCAATAAAGAACAAAAAAGAAGAGAATTTTATTTCAGAAATACTTGTAAGCTTATCCCACCTTAAATTAAAAAATATAAATGTTAGCTTTGAATGGATTCCCTCCCACTGTGGAATAACGGGAAATGAATGTGCGGATTTTCATGCTAAGGCAGCCCTCAGCAAACACATTGAAATAACAAACAGCCTTAATATCTCAGAAGTGAACAGCATTTTAGAGAGGCATTTTACCGAGCTGTGGCAATTAAGATGGCAGGTTTCTCCAAATACACATTACAAAACAATCCAAAAATCGGTTGCACAAACCTTCAATTGCAAACTAGAGCGAGCAAAAGAAAAGATAATAGGGACTTTTAGAAATGCACGTCAAGAGCTTTGACTGCAACGTGTGACGTCATTTTAAGGCACTGCGCCTGCGTCACGTGGTCTCAGTCGGCGATCGAGAATGCGTCAACCTTGATTTTCCTAAATCTAGTACATGCAATACATACATACATATTGACATTTATAAAGCGCCTTTACATGCTGAAATGTGTAGAACAGGTGTCACATGCACCTGTTCTACACATATTTACATATTAGCAGTGAAGGGATGTTCTTTTGTTGAGGGTAGAATGAGGAATGTCCTCTTTCTTTGTCCGTGATGTTTATTGTGTTACTTCCTGCATGCATATCGTCGAGTGCAATCTAAAAGATTTCTAATTGTAGCCAACATGGGCAGTTAAGTACGTTGACACGCATGATCAGTCGGCGTTCGTCGTGTTCTCGTTCACTCATTCTAAAAGTCCCTAATACGTCGTTTACGACTTGGACACATTGGTCTTAACGCGGATCTAGGCCGAATGGGAATACATCCAACTGGACACTGTAACTCGTGTCGAGAAGTAGAAACCACTGAACACTTTATAGCAAAGTGCCCGAAATATTTAATTGAAAGATCCATGCTACTCGCTGAAACAGATTGTATAAATCCCGACGATATTTTAAGGCTCTTAAATTCATCAGAAGCTAACATTCAAAACGATTTATACCGTTTCGTTCTAAGAACGAAACGTTTCAACTAACCCAACATAATCGAGCATTTTTTTTTTTTTTTTTTTTTTTTTTTTTTTGTGCATCACCACTCACAAAAGCCCACTATTTTGTTTGTTTCCCCTAAAAAGTTTAATTATCCAATGCAACATGTATTATAAACACCACTCTATCACAAAATTGTTTTTCTTTTGATCGAAGATTGCGAGGTCGCTCAAAGCCAATTTCCCCGGAAAAGTACCCTCTTGATTTTAAAATTGTTGATCAATTCCTTTCTTCTTTCGAGTTTCCAGATTATTTATGTATCCCAAAGGGAGCCCCCTGTCTACACCCGAGAGACAGGACGGTGTCTGGACGGTGTCTTAGAACGGACAGGACTACGCGGTAACCTACAGGATACAAAAATCTACATTTTGTCGTATTTTTATTTATTTATTTATTTATTTATTTTTCTTCATCCATTTTCTCTTTCATTTCATTTTAAGGGGAAAAAAAAAAGAAAAAGAAAAAAAGAGAGAAGCCTATATTTAAATTATATATTTGATACTCTTATTTTTAAAAAAAGAGAAAGAAAGAAATTAATATTAAAAAGAAAGGCGATGGTGATAATAGTCAGGTCTTGACTGATTGCCATTACAACAAAAAACAACAACAACAATCAGCCGTAGACGAGAGTCTTCATGCATGGCTGATTGTCAACGAAACGGAGTTAAGTCTTTTGTCAAATCTGCTTTTTGCTACGGCAGGCACTCAGTGAAAACGAATTCGTTTGTTAAAATTATGAAAATGTATGGGCTACTTTAAACAAACAGAACTTTGTTATTCCTGGCTCATTTTTCTTGATTGAGGTATCATATGAAAGAGCAGAAAATGAACTTTCTAGAAATATGAATTTGTCTTTGAAATTCAGATACCGCCCGCCAAATTACTTTTTGGTTTCCTTCCTTCAAATTGCTTTGAAACACTCATGCAAGAAATATGCATCACATGAGTAGCATCAACTGAAAGAGGAGACTCTAAGCTTTCCAAATATGTATCATTCGTAAATTATGGTTGTGATTAAGTTATGATAAAACATCGATACTTCTCGGTTTCGTTTTTTCTGGGACGCACTGTATAGTAATAATGACTGCTTTGAGAGACATAGTTGTTTTTATTAGCTCGATTGTAACCTCCCCGAGAGCGTATAAAAACAACTATGTCTCGAAAATTAAAGCAGTCATTATTACTTGTATATACTGAAAAAAGAGTCAACTTATGAAACCACCTTGACGTTTCTCTAGTTAGTTGATTTAAATATATAATAGGGTCTTTGACAGCAGACTATGCAGTGTAAGGGCACAACAAGGTACATACAAATACTTGTGTGGGACTATAAACGGGCTGGATTTTTTGTGTTACTGAAATGTGCTCAGAATTCAAGTAATTCATCTATTAAATTACTATAACAGACAAGAAACAAGTCAAAGGTAAGGACAAGAATCAGTGCTTATCATATAACAGAAATTTTGCATGAAATACCATCAGGAAAGCTATCTAAATTTGTCAGAAATTAGCGACAAACACACCAAATTCAGCGCTGCAATGACGCACAAAACGGCGTAGAATTCAACTTTTCATCCACCAAATGAATTCAAACACTTGCATTATACAATTTTCAATACCTGTATCACCGTTATCGCAAACAATAAAATCACAATCTATATCTAGACCTAAAAGACTAATTCACGTACCCTTTTGGTGTTCTTGCTGTCTAGCGACCAATTCGCACACACACACAATGTATGGTATCAGCGCTCGCTCAAACCAATGGGTATTGCAGCAAGACTGAACTATTTTCCTGGTAACTGGAATTTTGCCGGGATTTTACCCTATAACTATTACATGGGTTTAGCATTTTTCGTTTATTTACGGTAATGGCTAAAACCATGACTGCAATTTCGACCAATCAGATGGCTGGATTTCTTAAGTGAGGTATATAACAGGTTATATGAAACGGGGCACAGGTACACCTGGGTACTACAGTGCGTCCCAAAAAAACTATACACTTTTGAAATAGCTGCCAAATAAAAGATATATGATTCTGGGGTATTTTTTTGTATATGTATGGAAAGCTCATAAACCCAACTTTCATATGACACCAAAAAGTCCGAAAATAGTTCATGCTTGGGTGAGCACTGCTCACTTTTGTAAAGGGTATGGAAATTAGGTTGCGCAGGAATTAGCCTTCCAATTTGTGAGAGGTAAATCCTTTGGAGCTTACAAAATTGAGGGTGATATGATACATTCATGATTTGCTGAGTGAATTTCATGGTTTATTAAACCAAACGTTTCTGCATGAGTGAACAGGAATTGCATTTTTTATTGTAGCATTGTAACTTTCCCTGGTAGACTCAGTGATGTGTTCATGGGAGTCAGGATGGGGTGATGGTACATGTTGTAATTTCCATGTTACAAACTTTTTTTTTTTTAATCTGTGACTTTGAATAAAAACCTCCACCCCACATTTCAGTTACCATTTACCTGAAGAATAAGTAGCCGACATCTTGGATATTCCTTTTTTTTTCAACGAACCGTATTTGAATATTCAATTTACATAATCCCTACCTGGGTATTAAGTAAATCAATGAGATGTTCAACTAGTCTTACAATAATTGAAATGTGGGGTGAAGGTTTTTATTCAAAGTCACAGATGTAAAAAATAACAGTTTGTAACATGGAAATTACAACATGTACCATCACCCCATCCTGACTCCCATGAACACATCACAACACATAAAAAATACAATTCCTGTTCACTCATGCAGAAAAATTTGGTTTAATAAACCATGAAATTCACTCAGCAAATCATGAATGTATCATATCACCCTCAATTTTGTAAGCTCCAAAGGATTTACCTCTCACAAATTGGAAGGCTAATTCCTGCGCAACCTGATTTCCATACCCTTTACAAAAGTGAGCAGTGCTCACCCAAGCATGAATTTTTTTCGGACTTTTTGGTGTCATATGAAAGTTGGGTTTATGAGCTTTCCATACATATAATTTTGTTTCCCCCAGAATCATATATTTGTTATTTGGCAGCTATTTCAAAAGTGTATAGTTTTTTTGGGGACGCACTGTATAGAGAGGAATTAATATGTGGCAAAACACAGGACCTCTGGTATGAGAGTAGTCCCTTGATCAATGTATATGTACCACAGAAGTAGTGCTCCCATCCCAAAACGAAAAATAAAATTTTGATTTCCAATCATAAATATCTTGATAATCAGACAGGCGGTCGGCTTATGAAAGTCATGGGATTCCTGACTGACCTAAGGTTTTAATAATAATGATTGCAGCATTAGCTAAATCCAGGATTCTGTTTTAGAATCTAAGGCAATGTTGCCGAGTCGCTTTGGAGGTCTTTGTGGGCCAAAGACGGTCCTCGATCTTAAGCCTCTAGTTCATCTTTGGAAGATTCTACTCTCTTGATGCATGATAAGTAGAATCCACTTTTTCGATGAGTCATACTTTTAAGGAACACTTCATTTAGAATTGAATCCACTCCCAAAAATAGTGGATTCCACTTCAGCTATTGGTTGAATCTTTGAAAGTGGTTTTCTACGCCAGTGTAGTGATCCAGAAAGTTGATCTCCTCTCCTAAAGAGTAAAGGAAACTCGAACGAACCGTATAGGTCCTGGAGGAACTATAACATCTCTAGCATGAGACGTCCACTAATTCTATAAAATTATAAAATTATCAAATTATTATAAACTGGTTTAAGATCTAGCTACTGACTCGTAGGATGGGGCTGTTGTCGTCTCATCTCTAATGTTTGCTGGTCGAATATCAAAAGTTGGATCCAAAGCTGCGTCGTAGGACGGAGGCGCAGTTCTGTCGTCACGCGGCGGTGACGGCGGTGGAGCTGTTGGCGTACTTTGCGGACGATTAGATGTGACGTCCCCATACGCTGGAGGAGGGTCTGTGTGTGGATCTGCGGGCGCTGATGGCGTTGCTCGTGATTGATCATCCGGTCCCGTTTCGGCGAGCGGAGGCCAATTTAACGCTTCTCGAGTTTCAGGATCACTGGATGATACACCTTCAGTTCCTTCCTGTCGCCTTTTGCACAGGCCTCCACACTTTAGACATCGAAAGCAATTTAACGCCCCTCGAGGTTCAGGATCATACTCATAGGATGATATACTTTCTGCCCTTTCCGTTCCTTCCTGTTGCCTTTTGCACAGGCCTCCACACCTAAAGCATCGATAAAAGCATACCTGGATTGAAAGCCCTATAACGCATAACCATTCGTATATCCACCCGCAAAAACGAGTCGGAATGTCGATTATGCAGCTACACAATCGACCCAGCAGTTCGACTATGCAGCTACAAAGACACTATTCCACGAAGCATTCTCCTGCCGTGCAACAGGGGATGGCAAGGACGGCAAGGCAGCCAAACACAATGAGCACAGTTTTGAGTGTGGGATTAAACTTTCCCGATGATCCCTCCACTTCTTCTCCATCCTCACCGTTTGTAGGCGCAGGAGAGTCTCTACCACCCGAAACATCTGTAGTGTCAAGAACAATCAGGCAGGGCATGTTAATAAATAAAATAAAATAGACAAAACAGTTAACATGCCTGTAACTGTGTGTGATGCTAATGCAGATACAATGGAAGATTAACCATATTACCAAACACAACCTAATCAATTGGGAACAGGTATGCTAAAAGCTATGTTTCACAAAAGGAAGTTGGGGTAAAAATTTACCCAATACTGGGTAGAAACGTATTTACACTAGCTTGAGAAAATGGAGTAGTTCCAATCAACATTGGGTAAAAATGGAAAATGCATGTGTCCTTTCTACCAATGTTATTTTGGAATAGTTACCAAACATTGGTGTGTTTGTAGCATGTTTTCTACTTTATCAAAAAACAATTTTCCTAAAGGTCATAACTTTTCCATATCGCTTTGTGAAATTCAAGACGTTTGATTTACTACCCCACAACTTAAATACATGACAATATATTTGAATCGAACTATATTTGTATATAGCTAAATATGTTTGTATTATGATCTTTTTGAAAATGGTAATGAATGAACGAATGAAGAGTTTAAGTCCTGTTTATAACACACTACAATGGATGGTAGGCAAGTCCTATAGGTAATTGGTAATCTGTCCGATCGGAATGAGGACAAACCAACATATTAATAATAATGATAATAATAATAATGATAAATATTCATGAAGCGCAACTATCTAATTACTTACTCCAGGCGCTATACAAAACAAAATACACAAAATACACAAATCTCTCTCCAGAATGTTAACAACATTATATCATTTATAGAGTAGGCTTGCGGTGCACCATGTGAGAGAGAGAGGGAGGATTGAGGAGTCTCTCTCACATGGTGCACCCGCAAGCCTACTGTATATCTACATCACCATGCAAGCCGACACTTCCAAGCATCATTATATCATTTGTAAATCATTTGTAACTCTGAGTAAATAAAACCGTTTTAACATGTTTCTGAAAGATTTCTAGGCATTTAATGTTTCGAATGGCACTTGGCAGCTTGTTCCAGAGGACTGGTGAAACATGCACAAAATAATGCACGGTCCCGTTAATGGGTGGTTCGGGTTCTGGGAACTTCTAGGATGGTAGAGGCAGAAGAACGGAGTGAGTAATGGGATTGCTTTATGGTGAGGAGATCTTTCAGATATTCAGAACAAACCTTTATTCTTCTTGCAGATAAAGTCGAGTCTAGAATCTAGACAGCTTGAGACGTTCCATCTTCCATTCCTATCCAGGTCAATCACTGAACAACTCAGTGTGCTCAATGTCTCATATCTAAAGCTGTACAAATACATAATAAAGAAAATAAATTCAATTCGTCATTCTTCACTATCGTTAACAATGTATATTCTCCCTTAGAATATGCCAAACATGATCAGAGTCCCAGAAAATAGAGAATAAGATATATAAAACCAATTATATCTACTATATAGACTAGATATATAAACGAAAAAATAGGTAAAATTTGTATTTCATAAACGGACAATTTCACCTGCAATGTAAATTATATGATAGTTAGCTAAATGGTGTAATACATATTTTTCTAATGGAGAGACCTGTAATTTTATCGAAATGAATCCGAACTAAGCAATGGAATGTGACCGTAAGAGGGAGAAATAATTTCAGTGATTTCACTTGAAATTTCACTTGAAAAATACTCTCCGAAGTCTGGAGTGGAAGTCAACTTTTTGGAGTGGAATAGGAATCACTTTGTTTGGAGTGGAATCCAGGCACAAAATATTTAAATCCGTGATTCAATCACTTCTTTAGAGTGGACTCCACTATAATGTGGAGTGGATTCAACTCCAAAGAATGTGGTCCCTGCTACGCCTCCTACAAGAGTGATTTCCACTCCTCTGCATCCAAAGATAAACTTTACTCCTGGTAAATATAGTAAATGAATTTTCACAGAATCCAACGAAACTTCCACTGAATGTTCAAGATTACAAATGACATGTGCCAAACTATTTCGTAAGGAAATGTATAGTGGCTTAATAATGAGAGAGACATGTGATTCTATAGAAATGTATCCAAACTAAGCAATTGAATGTGATCGTGAGCAAAGAAAGATATAAGAAAATACGGGTACGTAGGCCCGACACCATGTACTTAACACATGTCACTATAATGGGAAATGGGGTTTTATCCGGAAGATGGTGCCCAGTAAGCTTTTGTTTTTAGTTCACTGGTTCAAAAAATCAATCTACTGCAGGATAAACAATCCAGAATAAATCATAGCAAATTTCTCTCAAAATACGTTTCCCATACCAGAACTCAAGATTAGCTTTAATATAGTAATACATGAGAGGTATACACTAAATTGCACACATCGACTTACCTATTGTAAAAAAGCTGAGAACTTGACCCATCTAACCAGCGCCCTCTTGAGTCCATTCCTATCCATGCTGAAGATGTCAGGTTTCCAAAGGATTCTAATTGAGAAGATCCCAACAAATGAAGAGTTTAATTCCAAAAGGAGCTAAATCTATTTTTGTAACTTTAGAGAAAAAAGGAATTATTTACCAGATTGTGTACAGTCACTGAGGTAAAAGTGATATTAGAAGGTTCATTTTTTTCATAATTGCTCCCAAAATGTAGGTAAATCATTTTGTTAAAAGACACGTACTTAAGTGAACAATGTTAACTCAATTTTCATCAAAAATGGATTTAGCTCCTTTTGGAAATAAGCTCTTCAAATATATTTATATTATTTTATTTTATCTTTATTCGTTCGTTTTCGTGATGCGTATACATTATTGTTGGTGTTTAATAAGTTTAGTTTAAAATTATTAAGAATTACTTATCCGTCTTAACAATCCGTAGTCTTTAAGAGGAATCAAAGTGTAAAATAATTAAACACATTATTCATATTACTATTACTAGTTTTTCTGCGGGCTCCTGCAGCTGTTACTACTAGTATAGTGTATACTACTACTACTACAATCACTACTATTAATACTACTACTACTGCTCATCCTCCTCCTCCTCCTCCTCCTCCCCCTCCTCCTACTCTTCTTCCTCTTCCTCCCACTTCTCCGCATCCTGCCCCCCCCCCCCCCCCACTCCAGGGTCGGAATGACCGCATGCGTGTTACCAAAATGTCCAGTAAAGGGGTACTTTTCACGCACCAAAGTCCGGCTCGTAGTACACAAAATTGACTTTACACACCGGACTTAGGGGGTGTTTTCAAAAGGAGGGAACACGCATATGCGTACCCTAAATAACACTGAGTGGGGGGGGGGGGGCGGGATCCTGTCCCCCTTCTCCTCCTCGTCCTTTTATTATAACATACATTTCCCCTCTTACGCCTACTACTGTTACTTGTCGAAGCTCCCAGCAGCAGAACAAAACAAAAAACGTTGAGCATCATATTACCTACAAGAAAGTCATTCTCCTGTCTGGTCACTATGGACGTCAAGAAACCGCCATCAAAGCCACATTGCGACCCTGCGAGTTGCCATGACAACGGATCATTGTGGAGTTTGTAGCAGTATTCCAGTCGGCCAATCGAACCACTAGGGCAGGACGCTTTCGAAATATTATAGTAGAAAGGACGAAAGAAGGAGGGCAAAATGAAAAAATGTGATTGTAGAAACTCACTGATCTTCTGTGGTATAGTCAGAGATCGAACAGTCATAATTGAGGAATGAAGAAAGCTGAATGAATTCATACCATAATCCTTATCCCTAAAATTAATCCTATCAATGTCTTATCCTGAACTAAGCCTTAACCGAACCGTTAACCAACCACTGGCGACGCTCTACACTTTAAAACAAATAAAAGCGGGGTAGAAAATACCACATAGGTCGAATGGAAATATAACACAAGAGTTTAAAAGTTGTCAATGCCTAACAACTCCCGCCCACCGATCTTTGCGACATTTTAAACTGTAAAAAAATTGGAATAAAACTATGTAAATTCACGACATTGATAAGCCATTACCAAACAGCATCTGGGCAATTAATCATTTTTAATTTTAATCAAGCAGTAATATTGTAAGGCTAATAACATATTGAATTTTGATAAGGTGTCTGTACTATGGTTACTATGGTTACGCCCGCCGCTCATGATACAATCCTCCTGCGATCCAACTGTGATCCGACTTTACAGGAATGCCAATTATTATAGATCTCGAAATCTAAATCAACATTATCATCTTTTTTTAAGGTTCTAAATTATGACAAGAATACCAACAACCGGAATTGTAGTGCATTTAAGCATTCCAGTCAGAATAAAAGCCGTATCGCCTTTCAATCGTAGACAACCGCACAGCTGGTCTGATGTCACTACGATTCCCCGCCGATCTAGCTATTCCTCCTCCAAGGAAGATTGAAATCCCTTGGAATAGATTTAACATGAGCAAACCTTCGTATCAAATGCTATTGCTAATTCTTCGAAAGTTTGATCGTAGTCAGATCGTAGTCGGATCGTAGTCAGATCGTATTGAGGGCGGTCGGGATTTACATACCTTGACACTGAAAGGTCGGAGCTAGTGTTATTATAATGCATGCAATGAGGAAGGGTGTCCAAGGAACCTAAACATTATAAATAAAGGTAACAAAGTTAACTTGACGAAAGGGGTGATAGTGCATGATATGAAATATAATAGAACATTTAACATTTCGTTTTCAGACAGTCAAATTAAAAAAAAAACTGTGAGTCATTATTATTATATTCAGTCAAACCTGCTTTATTAACCACCTGTCAACAAAGACCACATTTTTTATTTCCCTTGAAAATGGTTTCTCATTGAAACATGTACTGGGAACATGTACATATAGACCACTATTCATGTCTCCCTTGGGTGCATGGTCTTTATAGACATGTTTCATTGTACATGTACAACCTTATTTCTTCATTAGATTTTGACAGGTGTAAATTTTCGCATTTATCATAATCGCCATGCAAGCCTATTGTGATTGCGTTACTATTTATCATATTCGTGTTTACAGTTTGTTGTTGCTACAGTGATTGGATTTGTTGTTGTGTAGGCGTGCATGACTCGAATCATTGTCCGACATCTCGTAAATATTTCACATTCGATTGTTTACATTTCCCTCGATCTCCATAGTGATAATAATGATAGGAAGAATTATGATGAAATGATGATGATGGTTATGATGATGATGATGATGATGGCGATGAATATGGTGATGTATACTACTACTACTACTACTACTACTACTACTATACTACTACCACTAATACTACTTCTATACTACTACTACAACAACAACAACTACTACTACTACTACTACTAATACTACTACTACTACTACTCGTACTACTTCTACTACTACTACTACTACTACTACTACTATACCACCACCACCACCACCACTACTACTAAAACTACTACTACTACTACTACTACTACTACTACTACCACCACTACTACTACTACTATTACTACTACTACTACCACTAGTACTAATTCTCTGTATACTACTACTACTACTACTACTACTACTACTAATAGTACTACTACTCCTCCTACAACTACTATACCACCACCGCTACCACTACGACTACCACTACTACTAGTAGTAGTAGTAGTAGTACCACTAATACTAATACGATATACTACTAATTCAATTCAATTCCATTCAAATAAACATTTATTTCTTCCACTACTACTACTACTACTACTATACCAGTACTACTACTATACCACCACCACCACCACCACTACTACTACAGTACTACTACTACCACTAGTTCTACTACTATACTACTACTACTACTACTACTACTACTACCACTACTACTACTACTATACCACCACTACTGCTATACTACTTCTACTACTACTACTACTATTAATAACAATAATATGGTGTAGTTAACTAAGGATATTATCTTCATGCATGCCCTGCGTTCATTCCTACTCGGGCACTGCCAGGTAACCATGGTAACAATTCAATACACTTAGGTCGATGATTTGAGAGAAACATCACCACAGGTCCTCCTATAAATATGTCTACAAACATTCAAACCATTGATAGACTGTAATTCAACATACATAATTATCGTACATATCATATATCCACACCGAGCACTCACGCCTACCTGAATGACGATTCCAACAATAGATCGTTTTCCCTCCATATTTCCATCCATGTCGCAAGCACAAGCTATCACAGGCAGACAAAAAGGCACAGCGGCTGAGAGAAATTTCAGCTACCCAAATCAGCTACTAATTTATTATTTTAATGACAGTCCATTGTCCAGTGCCGTTCCTAGCTTAAAGAGCTGGAGACTGTAGGCCTATAATTATTATACAATCCTCATATAGTTTGGTATGGCTTAATAAACGTGGGTTTGTATGTATCCACACGCGGAGAACCGATATTGCACGGACGAGTAAAAGCGTCGCTATCAATATGGATACGCTGTTGAGATCATGAGCAAAATGGGATCAAATTATATCCCTTTTGAAACTATAATCTCATTGTTATATTCCGATTAATGGCTGCAAAATCCAACGATCCGCAACGCGCTTAAACACGTATTCCACCACAATAAACATGTACGGTCTTTTTCAGCGCTTGGTATTTACACAATGCCTACCAGTTTTGTCCTTTCTATTTCAGTCGAACAGTTGACTGATAATCATTCATCACAGGAGGAAAAAATGCCTGTTTGCCATGTATTCATATTTACAAAGCCCTATTTTTAGCAACACGTCATAACCACGCAGCCCTTTGAAAGAGTTAATACCGCAGAGCATTTGTTTTCCCCTCTCAAGTTAATACATGTAAATAGCACTGGCGTACCTATGGGGGGGGGGGCAGGGGGGCAGAGTGCCCCCTGACGGGCTCCAGGGGAAAAAAAGAAAAAGGGGAAAGAAAAGAAAGGAAAGGAAAGAAAAAGAAAAAAGGAAAAGGAAAGAAATAAAGGAAAGAAAGAGAAAAAATGAAAAAAAGGAAAAGGAAAGAAAAAAGGAAGAAGAAGAGAAAAGGAAGAAAAAGGGAAAAGAAAAGGAGAGGAAAAAAATGGGGAAAAAAAAAAGAAAAGACCATGGCCGTACGCACCAGGGGGGGGGGGCAGTTGACCCCAGATATTTTGAAAACGTACAAATCCTTCAATTCTACTTTTGAAAATGCAAAAGTACCCTCATGACCAGTTCGGTCGCTCGAACTCCATTCACTCCTTTTGCTTTTGAGATTCTTCGAAAACTTTTAACGCATCTTTCCCCCTCCCCACCAGAAAAATATTCCGCATACGGCCCTGAAAAATTAAGACAAATGAAAATAGGAAAATATAAGTGATATAACAAATTCGAAACTCTTCGCTGGCGCGAACTGCTTGCTAGCCAATTTTGTATTAAATGTTTTCACTTGCTCGTCCCCCTGAAGAAGAAAAAAAGGATTAGCATTGCCTAGAACACCCGACGGGCCCCGATTTGCAACCATGGCAACAATAACACACAATGTATGTACCAAATGTTACTAAAAGAGACTAATTCATTTTTCTCGCTCGCTACACTCGCTCGCGAATAAAATGAATAGACATTGCTTTGGAAACAATTGTGCCCACCCTTGACCTGCAACAATATCATTAAAAATGGAAGAGTTTTTTCGCCCTCTCGCCAAAAAGGAATTGAATCGCGTTAAACGCGATTGCGTCCATCCTGACCTGCACCAATAAAAACAAGTTTATTTATTAATTTCTATTAAAAGAGAATTTAATTTTTTTGCTTGCTCGCTATGCGCTCGCCAAAATGGAATTGACACCGCTAACGTGCCCGCCCCAACCTGTAACAACCAGTTAATAATTATGTACCAAACGTTATTCAAAGACGTTTTGGTGTGCTCGTGCTCGCCAAAACGGAATTAACATCACCTTGGACACGATTGTGTAAGCCCTGACCGGCAACAACAAAATCTGAAATTTATGAACCAATTTTCATTACAAAATGTTTGCTCGCTCGCTACGCTCGCTCGCCAAAATAGAAATAACACCGCTTTTAATAATCACGTCCCTGATATGGAACAATGAACCCAAGTTTTATGTACCATATTTTCCCTATAAAAGAGAAGTGATTTTTTTTTGCTCGCTCGCTACGCTCGCTCGCCAAAATAGAAATTAACACCGCTTTTAATAATCAAGTCCCTGACATGGAACAATGAACCCAAGTTTTATGTACCATATTTTCCCTATAAAAGAGAAGTGATTTTTTTTTTGCTCGATCGCTACGCTCGCTCGCCAAAATAGAAATAACACCGCTTTTAATAATCACGTCCCTGACATGGAACAATGAACCCAAGTTTTATGTACCATATTTTCCCTATAAAGAGAAGTGATTTTTTTTTCGCTCGCTAGCTCGTGGAATTATGTGCCCACCACTAACCTGCTACAATATCATTAAAAAGAGAAATGTAGGGGGTTGTCTGCCCGCCAAAATGGGATTGACATTGGCCTAAACACGATTGTGCGGCTTCTGCCCGCCCCCGACCTGCAACAATGAAACAACATTTTTATAGCAATTCATTGAGAGAAAGATGTATTTTCGCTCGCTAGCTAAGATGGGTATACAATCACCCTAAACACAATTTTGTTCCCGCGCCCTGCATGGGACAATTGAACCAAGTTTAAGTGGCAATTATTAAAAAAGAAGTGATTTTTTTTCTTGCTCGCTACGCTCGTTTGCAAAAAAATGAAATTAACGTCGCTAACAAGTGAATGTTCCCACCCCCAACTTGCAACAATACCAGTTTATATACCAAACGTTACTTAAAGATTTGGTTTTGCTCGCTCGCTCGCCAGAAGTGAAAATTAGCATCGCCTTTTTTGTTTGTTTCGGTCGCTTGCCCCCCCCCCCCCCCCCCCTGACGGAGTACCCCAGGTACGCCACTGGTAAATAGCATATATCAAACCAGGGAGGTGTGAGTTTTAATTTCATGTATGAATGCATTGCCCCAACCATTTATTTTCCAAGACTATATCAATCACAATATATAACCTGTGGTGTCTATAACTGCCAAGCGCTGCTTAATTTGACCTTTGACCGCTCCATATTTTCAATTTTCCTTTCGTTCTTTCTTTTCAAATCAACAATCCGTGCAAACTGTTGTAAAGCGCATAGAGAATTTATTATTATGTGCTATATAAAAATGACTTTATTATTATTAAACTGGTAGATATGAGATACTTATCTTCATTTCTTATATTTGACAATATAATTCATGTTTGTTTCTTAGTGCCATTTATTTTGTGATAACATTGTAAAATGCATTCATGTGTACTATGAAATAAACTGAAACTGAAACTGCAAAGTGAAACTGAAACATGTATAGGGTCATTGCTAAAATATTTGGTATGATCAAAGTTGCCTAAAAGCCGTTTACAATTTTCCAGTAAGCAATGGAATCTGATGTCACAGTAATTTGTGTCTTTACTTAGGTCGAGGCATACATGAAGCCTCTTTCCCCTTACCAAAAAATGTTCAATGGTATACCATTGGTATACCATTCGGAAGTACCACTGAAAATACCATACGGATACCATTCACAAACATCATTTAAATACCATTCGGATACCATTGAGATTATGCTCGCAACGTACCATTGGGCACCATTCATCTACCAGTGAAATACCATTCAACCTAATAATAATTTTTTGGACGCTCATTTGCATAATCACCAATGGTAGATGAATGGTACCATTTACACCATTGAAATTTGAATATGAAATATGCACATTTTGTACCATTAATCTACCATTCACCATTGGCATATATACCATTCACCATTCTCCAATGGTAGGCCAATGGTGTTCGGTGAGTGGTGTGCCAATGGTACACGAATGGTGGACAGTGAATGGTATACCAATGGAAAGACCAATGGTGGATGATACATGATTTGTCAATGGTAGGCCGATGGTGGGTAGTGAATGGTAGGACGATGGTGGGTGGTGATCGAATGGTAGGCCGATGGTGAATGGTAGATTAATGGTAAAACATTTGCATATTTCATATTCAAATTTCAATGGTGTAAATATCTATCATTGGTGATTATGCAAATGAGCGTCCAAAAAATTATTATTAGGTTAAATGGTATTTCACTGGTAGATGAATGGTGCCCAATGGTACTTTGCGAGCGTAATCTCAATGGTATCCGAATGGTATTTAAATGATGTTTGTGAATGGTATCCGTATGGTATTTTCAGTGGTACTTCCGAATGGTTTACCATTGAACATTTTTTGTAAGGGTCATAAAAAGCACTAAATTGGCTTGTTGAAAGTGAGCCCTTAACAAATAACATATTATACATTGTAAGAAAAATATCAACAAATTATTACAGAAAAAACTTAAAGATAAAGACCAGTTATCATGCGATTGCATTGTGAAATATTTCTTTTAAAAGTGAAACCCCAAACAATATTACAATAATTAAAATGGGAAGAAATGAGGGCTTGATATCACATTTTCAAAAGAGTCTGAGGTAATAAATTAAATCTGAATAAAACACTAATATTTTTAGATAGTGTTACAAAGATGATTTATATGGTGGTTCCAAGATAGTTTTTCATCTACAAATACTCCTAAAAATGTTGTATTTGACACCGAGTTATCTTTTTATTTGAATAGAACAAATTTATATCCGTTGGAATTTTGTTTTTAGTTCCAAACATAATATAATTAGTTTTATTAGTATTTAATATTAACTCATTGGATTTCATTCACATACTTAAATTTATTAATTGAGTATTTACGAAATGAAATCAAGTTGTAGGATCACGACCTTTACAAAATACACTGGTATCGTCTGCAAATGAAATATAACGCAAATTATGGGTTGAACATGGCATGTCATTAATATACATCTAAAACAAAAGGGGGCCGAGAATAGATCCTTAGGAATTCCGCAACCTATTGTTTTAACTTGGGATTCAGCTTCATTAATAATTGTTAATTGTTTACGATCAGATAAATAACTTGATGAAAGTTCTAAAGGTGTGCCCCTAATACCGTAATATTTCAATTGTTGTAATAAAATATAATGATTTATAATGTGCTTTAATTAACAATAGCAGGCTGTTCAACTCTTCATGTAAGCAAATGTATAATAATGTACACATCACAGAGTTATATGAGTGGGACCACAGGCACAAAACAGCAGTTACTCACGGTAAAGAGACACATATCAGATCCAAAATTACTCCAAATTGAAGAAAAAACTAAAGATCCATCATAGTTCTTGAGGACTATTCCTTGCAGTTTGTCAGCTTTGAAACGTTGATCATGAAGAAAAATTCGCGAAAAATAAAGCGAAATCACAGAGAAAATTGTATAAGGGACACCTAGTTTTCTCAAAGTCACTTCCAGTGAAACACCATTCACAATCAGACGCCACCATTTGAAACACCATTCACCATACAATTTCACCATTGAAACACCATTCATCATACAAACTATACCATTGAAACACCATTCATCATACAAACTCCACCATTGAAACACCATTGACCATACAATTCTACCATTGAAACACCATTGACCATACAATTCCACCATTGAAAAATCATTGACCATACAATTCCACCATTAGAACACCATTGACCATACAATTCCACCATTGAAACACCATTGACCATACAATTCTACCATTGAAACACCATGACCATACAATTCTACCATTGAAACACCATTGACCATACAATTCCACCATTGAAACACCATTCACCATACAGACGCCACCATTGAAACACCATTCACCATACAGAACCCACCATTGAAATACCATTTACCATTGACGCTGCCATTCAAACACCATTCATTTACCATTAGGTTTTTTTGTAAGGGTCAATCATATCATTATTCATCTCTACAAACAGATTTGACCGTCAAAAATTAATAACAACCCTACCTTAATCTGTTTATCTATTAATACACTGACGCAGAGAAAGGAGTGGGGAGAGAGAAGGGCGGGGGTGCGTCGACAAAAACATTTTGATCGAAGGGGGGGGGGGGTGGATGATTGTTGAACAAATTTGCCAACAAATTAGTTGAATACTTCAAACAAGCAGAAACAAAAAGACCTCTCATTGATCAAATATTATTATCATTATATTGAAGGCTTTACTTTCGATGATGCCAGATGCAAAGCAAAAATAAAAAAAAGAATAGAAATTGCTCGGAATACATTTCTGGCAGTGAAAGGATTATTCACAAATAGAAAGGTAAAAGTTGCGCTTAGGTTGAGACTAGTAAACTGTTATGTATGGTCTGTCCTATTGTATGGAGCAGAAACATGGACAATAAACAAGGCCATGGAAAATAGAATAACATCTTTTGAAATGTGGATCTACAGAAGAATGATGAAAATGATGAAAACAAACAAAATGATATTGCACATGGCAGGGCGTAAACAAATTGTACTAGTAGGATCAGTTAAGGAGAGAAAAATCAAATACTTGGTCATGTTAAAAGGCACCAAAGCCTCTTAGAGGATGTATTGGAAGGAAGAGTGGAAGGAAGTAGACCTAGAGGGAGACCCAGAATCAACTGGGAAGAGAATGTCAAGAACTGGAGAGGAATAAAAATGCAAGAGTGCACCAGAATAGAGTGAAATGGAGAGATGTTGCAATCAACCTCCAAACCGGGAGAAGATACTTAGATAGATAGGCTTTCGATGTAAATTTCTTGAGATTCCATGGCAATTCACAACAGAACTAAAAGGTACCAGAAGCATGTTCAGTTTAAAATATAGTATACATTATAGAAGTCACAGGTTTTTATAATCAATGATTAATTAAAGTCTACCCTGATAATAATTATCTGGTATTATTATGAGTAGAAAAAAAAAATGTACCATGTACAGAAAATGTCATGAATTCTCATCTTCATATTTATTGATGACGGAAAAAAATTATTTCATACAGGGGACCCGGGTTGTAAAAAAACATTTTTGCCATAATTATATTTAGTGTACATTTATGATTCAAAGTTTTATTTAGGGAAAATTAAAAATTCTGATCTTTTTTTAAATATACATAGCAAATGGGAGGGGACCTCACGAGATACGTCACATAGTTGCCAATTTGTGTTTGATTGATCACAACTTAAAAATTCATAACTTCCTTAATTTTAATCAGAATTTACTTAAAATTTCACTGACCTGTTTCTCTCATTCTTTTCTGTTTCTATTAAAACCAAATTAATATCAGGATATCAGATTTTGCGATGCTTCTCACTATCTCCACCAAAAACGTGCTATTCTCTTAAAGGTAAAGACCAGTTTTGGAAACGCCCCCCTCACAAAAAAAGAAATGGAAACTCTTATTACCATGTGAAAGAATATGTGTTGACTAATACGTGATCATACACATTTTGCCGAGAAAACGCCTATTAATTAATATATTTGGTAAATTAGTTTATCTATTGGGACCTGATAGATATAACGCACGTGTCTTTACCAAGACTTCAACAAATTTCTTATCATTTTGATGATTCCAGAACCTTGCAGTACACACCAATACTTATATGCTAGATGATCAACCTTTTCTGATCGATTCCACAACGTTTCTTTCACAATGCAATCGCATGACCATAACTGGTCTTTATCTTTAATTTATACCAAAGGGACCATATCATGTGATTTTGAAGTGGAAAAAGGAGAGGAAAATTGATTAGTTAATACAGATTTTGTTTTTGTTTGCCTCCCATATAAAATTCACTCAAATACATTCAGAACAAAAAAAACAGTTTAAAGATGAAACAAGACAATGAGTTTATTTCATATGATTCAATTTTATTTACCCAAAACTAACTTTTCAAACATTTTACGGAATCGTAATCTTGTTATTCAAACCACATTTTGTAAATTTGAATTAATACCTGAGTGCCATGTGACAATGCTGTGATACATTTCACCACAAGTTCAATTTTCATAGATTTTATTTTTACATACATGTACAAATATATCAGTATAAATTGACATTTTGAATACACCTGAGATCTACCATCATGCAAAATATTTACAATTTTATTGATTTTTTGTTTCCTTCGTATCTCTGAAATTTTGTCTGTTTTATTTGTTCAAGTGTAAAATCCAGCTTCGCAGGTACTGCTCCATACAAAAATGATTCAAAATCAGTCCAAAGTATTTGGGTAGCAAAATAAAAATCAAGTGAATCGCAAATTGTTATTGCAGAAGGTAATACAGCCTAAAGTTAGGTGGCAGTTGTCTTTAAAAACATCTCAACCTAGATATTAATGCAAGTCTCGCACTGCATATACTACATGCATGCGTTTGCCAATGAGGATATAGAAATACAGGATTCATTCTTCAATAACCTTGCTCCAAAGTTTCCAAATCTTTGAATAGATAAAATGCGTGAGTAACATTTGAAAACTGTTAAAAAAATTGTGATCAATACCTTCAAATCCCTCTTAACTGGGGTTATTTTGACAAGAGATCATTTCGTTATTCTCCACACAAACACATAGAAGATGGTACGTCTTTGTAAACTTAAATTCAACTCATCATAATACCTCAGATATTACCAGCTTTCTCATACAAATTTAAATATTTTATTGACAGTAATTGAAATTTGGTGGTACAAGAAGTAAGTAGAGTGAACCTATAAGTGAAATCTTTACAGCCAAAAGAAAACTTCAAAAAAAAAAAAATATGAAGATGATTGCTGATACTAAGCTATTTGTATCTTGTTATACTTTCCTTTGAAGAAGATAAAACTAATAACAGCAGGGATACCAATTGGTATTACCAAATAGGCTATAAAAAGACCCAAGCATGCTGGAGCACAAACATTCTTTACAACTTAGAGCATGAAAAAGCCTGCAACTCACATCCGTGAACATTCATAATAATCAGAATAGAATTATGTAGAAACAGATTGATGCTTTCTTTGCGTTGTGCATTTGAATGCTGAGAGGTGGTAATGGGGTGGAGGGGAAATAGACCTAGATGTTAAAGGGAGAGAGAGAGAGAGAGAGAAAGAGAGAGAGATAGAGAAAGAGAGAGAGAAAGAAAGAGAGAGGGGGATAGAGAGAGAGAGAGAGAGTGAACAAGACGGAGAGTGTCGCTTTCAACTTACAATTGGAGTACACAATTATCATTTCACAAAATAAAATTGAATGAAGTTGTCATTTTTAACTTCATTCTGAAATAAATATTTCCTATAATTGGTGGGAATTCCTAGTCGGTGGGATACAGTTTGCACTCATACCAATAACCATCGTCATTTGGTGTGTTTTTTCAAAAATGATTACATGAATTGCTTTCATAATGACTATACATTGGGAATCATCAGAAACAGACTGACTTGAAAGTCCAGGAAAGGGTGAAAATAAGTTTGATGGATCATTTGTATTCCCATCCAGGAAAAATAGTAAGTCTGGAATGATTGTATTCTTGCAATGATCGTATTCTTGCAATGATCGTATTCTTGCAATGATCGTATTCTTACAATGATTGTTTTCTTACATACCTAAGGTTGCATTCAATATCTAGTCTCATTCACACCAATGCAATCATTGCATAGTACTGTCATATTGTAGTTCACAGCTTGTTTGAAAGAAAGACTGATTTAGACTATAAACGGCTACACAATCACGGTTCGTTGATCAAGCAGTTTCTAGCTCGACTAGGAATAAATTTCTTGCTTCTAGTAATGAATTTGAATGATGAATATTTAGCACTGCTGTGAAACGTGGATATTGCTGTAATTGTTAATGGCTACTCCAGGTACATCTTCAAATATACTGTCAATATTCACAAGTTAACAATGAATTCAGTAACAAGTTAGTAAACAATGAATGCATGTATATGTACATGTAAAATATCAAATATGCCACTGTTTATCAGCATCAAAAGGGAATACCTAGACAGGTTTTATGCACACAAAAAATTCAATCTTATTACATTGTGGTGCATCTTTATAACACTGTAGAGGGCAATTTCACAATAGCCAATTTATTTTCTATTAAATGATCTATTTATGTCATCAAATGTGTGACCAACGTGCTCAAACGTAACCTCATGATACAACATAACATGGCTGGGATATTGAATATCGAGCAATTTAAATTTAGCATTTATTTATTTGAATAACATGCTATTTGCTAAGAACCAATAAGATTTTAATCTGATACAGGTGAAAACCAAATCTGGCTCTGAACAGCATTAGAATGCATGTCTCAAAATGTTGAACACATCATGATTCTGTAGAAAAAAGACACATAAATTTGACTTATTTCTTATATGTTTAGTGCATGATGAGTCTCTTCAATACGTTCTTCTTACAACATCACTACAGCTCCTTGTTGTATGACATGTTATGGCAGTATTCAAAGGATAAATGAAATGAAATGAGAGTAGAAGGTAATCAAACACCACATGAAATGATCGAATTGTCAGGTATCAGCCTGATGGGCATTCATTCATACCCTTCTCCCTCTTTACAAACAGAAACTTGATAAAACAAATGTCCTTGTATTATTTGCTCACATTGTTAAAGATTAGGTTATTTTACAACGTTCCTCCCTCCCTCCCTCCACTACAACCCACACGATAATACATACCACTCCTTCACTTCACTACAATGGAAGAACCAAGCTCACTAATCTCAAATGTTTATTAAACACGATTCGAAAGACTTCCCTTTGCATCAAGGCAAAGTCAATTTCCAAATCCGTCAAGTATCAGCCACAGAAATCATGTTTGGATTAAGTAATATGCCATCATAGTGTTCTCACACTTCAAAAGGTGATGCAGAAAGCTTTTCAAATTGCCTTTAAGTTCATTTCTCCAAAGTCTATCATATCATTCTCAAGAATACAAAATGCTTAATGCCATGCCCATTAAGCATCTGAGTTTCTTACTCTGAATACGTACGGTGCTTTTAAAAGAGGTATGTAAGATTCTCCTGAAGATTTTTTTTTGCATCTTGCCTTTTAAAATTTGAATAATGAATGAGAATCATTTTTGAACTTTTGAAATCCAAAGTTCTTGAGAAAGTACTCCCTGAAGTTTGCCCTTGATGTTCAACAGCATAGAGTAAATCACCTAATGATCTGAAATCTTCTGAAGAATAATAAGAATAATCTGTTCTGGTATAGGGCTATTATGATAAAACGGCCCTATGCGCTTCCATTTAGAGCTTTGGAAATTATTACAATAGCTTTAGCTCCGGCAGCCATTTTCGGCACACAGACAGTGCATTTCAAGGAATAATGCTACAAGGTGCCCATTGACCTCACCTGGGTGGAGTGTGGCAAATGTAGATTAAGGCAGTGATTCAAAGTAATTGGCCAAACTAAAACTAAACCTCGATTATATCCACTTAAGTATGCTAGTTTAGTTTCTTATATGGTTAGGAAATACTATATTACTTATAAAATATGTGATTAAAAATCCACATCTTCCAGCCACAGTAATAGTTAAAATCATAATTTGTCCTCTTTTTTTTGGGGGGGGGGGAGGGGGGGACATTAGTTAAAGTTTCGCAAAGACGGCGGAAGCAAAGACAACGGGGTAATTCACTCAACCGAGATCGTCCTGTACTATGCTCCTGTCTACATTTGTAATCTAACTTTCGGTTTCGGTTGCCAGTCCTCAAAGATTGCTGAAATAACAAACTAGCTTGTACTTCACGTTCTTCATATTTACGTGACTTTTTTTTATTTAGTTGGCTTGACAAGGACAAGGACAAGAGTATTTCTCTCTTCTATCTCTTATTACATGCTCGCGCAGTTTCTCAGAATAAACTTATTTTGTACACTTATAAATTTGTCTGCAACATAATGGCCTCTGCAGCGTAAACTGGCTCTGTGCATGCACATTTAACACCCCACATTTTGGAAGTCAGAAATTTTCCTCTTTTTTTTTACCCATTACAATCAAAATACATGCACCATTTCAAATAGATCAATACATATTATGCTGTATAGAAATATATGACATATAAACATAATTAACATCAGAATGGCAGTATTTGGCAGTTATCAAAATATACTTTACAAAATAGACAAGTTTATTTACACTATCGTCTAGCATTCAATATCTCTCACATCTGATAGACCTGGGGAGTGTTTCACAAAGACTAAGATAGACTTTAAGTTGGACTTTAAGGGAGTGGGTAGTCAGTTTCCATGTGCAGAAGGCCGTAATGCGCTGACACCAGACTTGGTGGAAATACCATTAATGGGAGTACAAATCTGCACACAGCAAACCCGTTGGCCAGTCAAGAATTACCCCCTGGTCTCTCGGAGCATGCTGGGAGATTTTTCGGCCGAAGGAAAAGCAAAGCATTACATAAGGTCTAATTGTCATAAAACTCGAGGCTAACCCTGGTGATTGACAACACCTGTTATTGGGTAAACACCCGAACGGTGTCGAATTCCCCATGAGAGCTGACTACTATGTGACTTTAACTATGGCAGGCCGTTCACGCCACTGTTTGCTTTTACCATTAACTGGCATTGGTCTCTGAAGGGACGTATAAATCGTGGTCACAAATCTATAGAATCATCCTAAATAATCATTTTAAACACAATTTCATAACATTTGGAAACTGAAATACTGTAAAATCAGAAACCTATGTAAAATATGACTTTCATGAATTGTTCACCGCAGCTGGTTACCACGGAAAGAAACTTTCACGAATCTGGACCTTTCGCAGCATTTACGAAAGTGTCACAGACGCAAAACCTTCTTGATTTTACAGTACAGCTCAAAAAAGCCAATGATTGGGGATAACTCTCTCAAGTTACTGTTGTTTAGGAGACTAGGAGAGTGTAAAACACACACAAGCACATATTGGTAGGAGCATAATTATATAAATCCTGCTTGTGAAATATTTAGAAAATATCTTCAGAAGAGCAGCGTACATTGATTCACAGCACCTTAGATAGATAGAACATCCATCGTCCTTTTATCGGTTATTCTTAATGATGGGAAATCCGCCCATACTGATCAGCTTATCACTGATGATGTTAGGTAGGTAAGACAGCGGAATCCAGATGTACTTGGCGTCCCAGCCCACTCCGTATCTCGTCTTTGGCCACCGACTGAAGAGGGCGTGCTCCATGGCGTCACTCACCAGGTGGAGCTTCGTCGATGTCCGGTTATCAAGCATGTTACATACGTTTGCCCGCACTGGAGAGGTATTGGAGAATAGAGAAGAGATTTACAATGATAGAATATGACACCAGATTTTGCATAAATTATTAAGAAATGTTCATTGAAATGCAGTGTTAATCCAATCAGGCATATAGATTTAAGCATTTAAGCATTATAAACAACTTTATTGATATTTGGTCTAATAATCATTTGGTCTAACAACCATTTAGGCCAATAGCTATTTGGTCTATTTTCACTTTGGTTTAATCTCCAATCAATAAGTCTACTACACAGATTTGTAATAATTATGATGATTATTTATGATTGAATGACTATAAGATCACATGGATAGTAAACAAAATGGCGTTACCTAAACTGGGAATTACACTCACTTGAACTTAGACTAAATGAGCAATAGGGTGGTAGCAAATGGGTGGTAGACTTATTGGAGATTAGTCCAAATGACTATTAGTCTAAATGGTCATTAGATCAATAATAAGTAGATGGAATGATTATAAGACCATGTGGATAGTAGACAGGCTGGGTGTAGACTATTTGGGATAGACCAATTGGGTACAGAGCTGCCAACCTTGTGTGACCAAAAAAAGGAACCATGATAGCAACAAAAAAGGGAATTTCAAGCGAAAACAAGGAATTCAATAAAACGAAACTTACAACCACCCGCAACACACTTCCAATGCAGAAAGGTCCATTCCTTATTCTGTTTTTTTCTTCATATTAGGACCTATAGTTTATTTACAAGTAGGTATTTTTGTTGGTTATGTTGGTATTATCAGCGTTTCATTCTTTTTGAGAATACTTTTCTTTTCAAGTACGTTTTAACCTTAGTTTTTCTATTGAATTTGCGATCAAAATAACATTTGAGGGCAGTTGTTTGACGTGCGATATGTAATTTTTTTTTAATTCATGATGAAAAAACGTAATTTGGAGGAAAAAACGTAATGGTTGACAGCTCTGCGGTTAGTAGACAAACAGGTTGTAGACCAAACAGCCAAAAACCATTAATGAACACCTCTCCTCAGGTAGAAACTTACATTTTTGGAAGCCCTCTTCTATGAATTCTGATTTTCTCTCGGGTGTGAGCCTATCCCAGGCCTTGTCTAGATTATTTGTGAAGTTGTTTTTACTTGATATCAGCGTCCTGAAGAATCCTGGTTCTATAATGGCTATGTTGATGCCGTAGTGAAACATTTTAGCTTCTCTCCTGCAAAGGACACAGAAAAATGAAAGAAAAAAAGGTAAGAGTTTTGTTTTGATCTAGCTAAATAATATGATGTAATGGTTCATCTATAATGGTCAAGTTGTTCTATCATGGCTACATTGATGTCGTAGTGAAACCTTTCAGCATAGGTTTCTCTCCTGCATAGAAATAATAAATAAAATGATATGTAAGGTTTTTCTATTGATCTAGGCAAATACTATAATGTGAATATGTGATGGTTCATCTATGATAGCTAATTTGGGCTCCTCTCCTGCACCAAAACAAAGAAAGAAAAGAAACAAAGTAAATTGTACCGGTTAGTATTAAGTAAAACCTAGGTAAGTTCCATGTTGGTGATATTGAAGCTATGTATCTTGAAAGCAATTAACTACTGGTATAAATGCATTTTGAAAGAACATTAAAGGGCTAAACCTCTATTGTCTAAAAATTAATCATATAATAAAGTTTAAAACTAGCACAAATTAATGTCAGAATGAACAAACAAATTTTTGAAAAAGGGATAAATGAATAGTTCAGTTCCCTAACCCCTCAAGGTTTGTTTTTCCTAAATAATAAATACCAAGGATATTTCAGTAATACTTTAATATCATTGACCATAAAAGGTCACCATGGGATACCACACACATCCTTAATGATGGTTGATGGAGCATTGTGGTTAAGTGGTGAACTCAATCAACAAGTAAACAATTTGAAACCTTGCCTGGCTTTCCAGAAAAGTCATTTCATTGTACTTAAAGCTGAGATTAGTACATGGAGAAGAAATTATTTTATGCCTTTAAAGGTACTATGTCCCATTTGCAGGCCCGCAAAATGAAAAGGTTAAATTCCAACGGCATTTGAAAGACAATACCAATTTAGAACTTCCCTAAAAAAAAAGGGGGCTTGAAAATGTCACTGGGGAATTAACGACTATTAGTTATCAAATCGACTTATGAGCTATAGAGCCAGTAAGTAATAGTCTGATTTTCAGACCATTGTACCGAATGATCGTACGTTTTATGCTGCGCAAAGATTCAATCAGTTTCATTTTGGCCATTACAAGAAGTGGGTTATTGATGTAGACAAATGCTCATGTACCCTTTACAGCTCATTTTATGTATGTTAATACCAAAGATGAAAACAAGCCAGTCACTCACTCAATAGCGTCTGACAGTGAAGTCTAGCAAGTAAACGGGTTTCCTTGCATAATTTGAATATAGGGAGTGGGACACTGCTAACGTTTAAATTTCACAGATAGGACATACTGTGCATGACATATTCATAATTCCTGCAAAGTTCTACAGAATTTGGTGTTGGCTGCAAAAGGGGCATAGTATCTTTAAAGCCACAATGGGAGAACATATCTTACAAATAACATGCACAATAACGAATTTGACTCTAGCACTAAAATGCAATGACTTCAGTAGCTTTTATCGTTTCTTGGAACTTGTTGTTGATAACAAATATAAAACTCTGCCTCAGGTTATTACACCAGGATAATATTGAGGCACTATCACTGTGATATTAAGCCTAATACATTAGCAGAAACAAGCAAGGCAGTAAGTAACAGGTTGCTCATGAATAAACAGTGATTCTTAATAACTCCTTCCCCCTGCAGTATTTTTTTGGATTTTAAAGAGGTTAGGAGATATGGGGGACTCATAATAAAGAATGTCAGTACAGACATACTGTACACCCTAAAAGGATATGAACTCTTGATCTAAACGATGGACATACCTCACTGAATCTGAAAAGGCCTCCACGCCAAACTTCGAGACCGCATAAGCGCCACTAGGCAGGGCGAACCTTCCCTCCATGCTGGCCACGTTGACTATCCTTCCCTTGGCTTTCCTGACAAGTGGTAGGAACGTAACACACATGTCCATCAGACCGAGGATGTTCACGTCAAGAACTCTCTTGAAGTCCTCTCTCGTATGCCATTCCTGGAGACCGCATGCTACCGATATCCCTGCATTGTTCACTAACCCCCACAGACCTGTTGGAATTATAAAGAGAGAAGTTTTAATGGTCAAACTTGGCTTTCCTGACAAGCGGTATAAAGAACGTGACGCACATGTCCATCAGACCAAGGATGTTGACGTCAAGAACTCTCTTGAAGTCCTCTCTCGTATGCCATTCCTGGAGACCGCATGCTACCGATATCCCTGCATTGTTCACTAACCCCCACAGACCTGTTCGAATTATAAAGAGAGAAGTTTTAATGGTCAGACTTGGCTTTCCTGACAAGCGGTAAGAACGTTTTGCACATGTCCATCAGACCGCGGATGTTCACGTCAAGAACTCTCTTAAAGTCCTCTCTCGTATGCCATTCCTGGAGACCGCATGCTACCGATATCCCTGCATTGTTCACTAACCCCCACAGACCTGTTGGAATTGTGAAGCGAGAGGATTTTTAATGGTCAGACTTGATTCTGTAACAATAATTGATCATGCTGTAAAAAATTCTGCAATAAAGCCGTTTTGCTGCAAATGAATTTTTCAATCAACTATTATCTTACCCTTATCCTTAGATGTTTAGGAAGCTTGTTTGCATTCTTAGACACTTCCTTGTAATAATATTCTAGACAGGCTCTACAACACATTTCTTCCTAGAGGGGGATCATTATAGCAGACCACTATGAACAGGTGGCCTTTATAGAAAGGTGGCTGCTATGACAGGTTTAACTGTCAATATAAAGGTCAACTTATATGACCAATATACAAACAATTAATAAGGTCAATGTACATTACTGGCGTTTATCAGCAGACCACACAGTTCCTGACATTGTTTTAGAACACCAAGACCTTTTATCACGAAAATCGAGTGGGAGGGTTTTGCCATACTCTGAACAGCTAGTTGGGTGCTGCACTTTACTGTAAATCTTTTTGCTAGGTAAACAAAGTCATTAATCAATATCATATTTAGTGTGCCCCATACCACAAGGTCCTGTATATTGCTAGTTCCAATAGCATCACTACCTGTTTAAAAACAACATTTTTAACTCATCTATCAGGAAATTTGGAAGGTTGCCATCCCTTTAAACCCTAAGCCACAACACCACAATTTAATGAGAAAATCAAGGTCTATAATTTGACATTAAAATCAGTCAATTTAGCAGGTTTAATAAGTGGCTCTTGGAAGTGTGCCAGTTATCTGTGATACAGGCCATTAAGAGTGCACTGTGCTGTAATTCAACTCCTCCGGCAATTCCATGAAATAAATCCTAAATGATATTTTTTTATTTTACAGTAAAACCTGTCTATGAAGACCACCCAAGGGAGACAAGAAAAGTGGTCTTTATAGGCAGGTGGTCTTTTTGTATAGGTTCCTTTAGTACATGTTTCAATGAGAAACCATACAGGCCAAAAGGTACACGTACTAGCCTAATATAATCAAACACAGACAAAAATATATCTTAAAACACAATCATTCTTAAAAATCGCAAGGGTTTCAGCAACATCATAAGATAGCCTGGGGCTAAAAGCTGTTGATTTAAATCAAACGCGGTAGCTAAATAGAGAGAGAGAGAGAGAGACATCAGGAATTTATTTCACAAAGCCTTTTTTCAATGACAAATGACAAAAATCAGTGACAAATCTGCTGATAACCAATCAGAAGCAAGCATTTCAGTAGCTTATAATATAATCTGCCATTTGTCACTGATGACAAGTTTTGTGAGATGCCCCCCTCCCCCCCCCCCCCCCCCCCCCAAGGAGCTGTACCTGTAATCAGAAAGTATAAAATCTTCATCTCAGTCCCATACCTGTATTGCTGGGTAATGTTCTTTCGACTTCTTCTAAAGCAGCTTCTATATGTTCATGTTTTGTCACATCTAGAACCAGGGTCTTGACGCGTTCTGAGGTTTCTTGGTCGATTTCTTCAGCTCCTTTAGGAGTCAGGCATCCGGCGAAGACGTGGACACCCTTGCAGTCCAACTGTTTAACGAGGAGCTTACCAAAACCACTGTCACATCCTGTTATAAGAACATATCTGAAAGACAAAATTCAAAGATAAAGATTAATCAATATCAGTTCATCTGGTTTGAAGAACCTTTGAATCTACTGTATGTTGGCAATCCTGCTTTAATGCTAATATGTATCGGTTGACTAATATTTGATACATTTTTCCCTGCTGAAAGAATAGATTTAACATGAAAGATATAACATTAACTCCCCCCCCCCCCCCCCCCCCCATCCCCCTTGGAATTATACATGGGAGCTGTGAGAAATTGTTGCACTAGTAAGAGCTAGTAAGCGCTAGTAAGAGACAAATAAATATCGATAATAACAAAAGCAGAGAAAGCATGATACACAAAAACAGCAAATTGCTGGTAAAAGTACAAATATGACTTCAATAGATTCATGCTTACAAACGTTGGCTGGCATTGTACACATTGTACACCGTTCATAAAACATAAAAGTGCGTTGAACCGTTCCAGTGGTTATGAACCATATCATAGAATATATTTGCCTCATTCAAGCAGGTTAAAGTTCAGGAGCTCTTTCCCTTAGATGGGACAAAAGAGAAGTACGGTACTTGAGATCCAGGGTAGCGTTTCACAAAAACATCAGAAGTTCATTGACATCCCAATGAAACAGGTGCATTGCATTTAAAATGCATTTCGATGTACCCTGGTATGTCTATCCTACTCTGAACAGTGATAATCACTGATATGTATGACTGTCTTGTGAAACAATGCAGATATGACTTTTCACTTGGTTTAACATGATGGGGTTTAAAGTACAAGTAGGGGTGTGTGACTGTGTACTTACATAAATAAATGTAAATTACTGGTTTGGAAATTGTGCACAATGGCCAATTAGCCATACCAGTACATGTTTGTTTGTGTAATGTTGAGCTACTTCATTGTGAATGTGTATCTGCAGCAATACACCAAAGGTGTTTTCAGCCTAGTATGTAATCTAAACTCTGTTTCAAACAAACTACTAAACGAGAATTTGAAAATAAATATACATACATGTACGTATGACAGATCAAGAGACTATTCAACAATGTACATGCTGTAGGTAACGTGTAGGTAGTGATGTTTGTGAAGTTCAAATAACTGAACTACTTTCAGTTAATCCAAGCCTCCTTCCCCCCCCCCAAAAAAAAAACAACAACAACAACAACAAACAAACAAACAAAAACACACCAGATAGTGAGTCAAAGGCATCAAAAGAGAGCTCTGTTCTCATGCAGCATCTGAAATGGATCAGACTTTAAAATGCAGTTGATTCTCTGGGGTATCAAAAAGCTCATATTTCCTTTTTAATTTCTTGAATTACAAAGCTAGAGATTAACTCATGTGCTCTGACAAAATTCCCTGAGGCCAAATAAATTGTGATCGAGCTCGTAAACATCAATGAAATCAAATTAAAAAATGTAGTACAATGCAACAAAATGTACTATGACCATGAATGCAAAGACTGTAAACCGTCTTTATTCACCTCGAAATTTAAGTACCTATTCAAAATGAAACATATTGTTAAAAATAGCCACTTCTGGTATCAACAGATGATTGTTGATAACGTAATAGCTTGTCACACCAGCAGTCCATGTAGGGAGAGTTCGCAATAGGCCAATTAAATTGGTTTACTATTTGCTCAAATGATGTTACCATTTCCTGATAAGCTTAAAATATTTAGTGAAAGTCTAATAATTTTTTGATTGATATAACATGATCTTAAGTATCAATTACCTTGCTTAAATCAAGAAATAATCCAATCATATTTTGCTTGGATTTGGAATCAATAGCATTGGACACTTTGCAAATGAAAATAAGAAGAGATGTTGATGCAGACTCGCGGAGTGACCAACCTTACAAAAACCATATTGTTACAATGTATGTTTCGTCATTAAAAAAAAAAGTAACAAAACATTTCTCATATATTAAAAAAAAAATGATCAAGTGATGTATCTTGTGTCGTGTGTGTAGAGATTTGACACTATACCACACATACATGTAGGGCATACAGGTGTACGACTGTAACGTGCAAACAGTAAACACACATACAATGTACAGTGTAAGAAGTGCTTTTGAACTATTGAACTTTCCACATGTTGGTTGCTACTCAGCCAACCATATCAATAATTCAATTGTGTTCTCTCAATAACTCGGTACCCTTGTTCTTTATGGACGTCAAGAAGTTATTCAATAACCAAGGCCCACACCTCAAAGGGTACAATGGCAGAGTTGCTCCAAATAGAAGCCATAGTTGTGTACATGTGTATCTGTGAATATCTCAGGTCATTCAATTCAATGTGCATTTGTACACTGTACAATGAAGACCAGGGCCCCGTCTTACAAAGAGTTGATATAAGTTGCGATTGATATCAATCAAACTATGTACATAAGAGATAGGAGACTGCAAACTTGCGATTGATTTGGATCAATGTAAGTCTTTGTAAGACGGGGCCCTGCATGTACAATGAAACACAGGCAGAGAGGGGGGGGGGGGGGGGGGACAACTACGGTAATGCTGAAGAAAAGAAAGACACTAATAACAACAAAACAAACAAAGAAACAAAATAAAACATGAAGAAAAGCCCCAAGAGATTCTTATTGGGTTTTTAGTAAGGCTCGGGATCAGGGTCTTGTATTAAACACAAAGCTTTAAAAAGCAATCAATTGTATGATTGATTGATCGATCATACAATCAACTGATAATACATCATCGTCAATTGAATATACTAGCAATCAATTGCCAACCTGGTACAAATTACAAATCCTACAAATTTCCCTTAACAAAATCAAATTTTAAACTACGGTATACACTGTACATAACAGGGGTACAGCATACTGAAAACCAAAATCAATTCAATCTGAACCCTAATAAGAATAGCTGTTAGTGTGGGCCCTGCTTTGAGGGAGAATCTAGTGTACATTAACATGTGTATTCCTGTACATCAAAGGTAATGTAGAGCAAGTGTGAACATGGTAGCCTCACGGTATGAACATGCCCCTGATAGAGTAACCATCTGGCAGCTGTACATATGAGGAGCTTAATTCCAAAAGGAGCTAAATCCACTTTTGATGAAATTTGAGTTATTGATATCAGAACATTGTTCACTTACATGTTATTACCTGTCTTTCAACAAAATTATTTACCTAATTTTGGGGAGCAATATGAAAAAATGCACCTTCTAATATCACTTTACCATAGATGCCTGTACAAAATCTGGTAAACAATTTCTTTATTCTCCAAAGTTACAAAATTGGATTTAGCTCCTTTTGAATTAATCTCTTCATATACAGCAGAGCTCTACTACATGTACATCATTATGAAGCTTAATTCACACTGACAGCTTTATCCTGCAATTGACCTCATTCATTTTCCTATCAAGTATCACATAAAAAGGTATTTTCCTACCCCCCTCTCCATCCCCTGCTTGGCTAGAGCTAAAAATACTTTGCTCACAAGAGCTCTTTATATGGGATCCGAAGTAATAAGTGAGATTCCTTCACATTGAATTTTTTGGCATATTTCACCAGATTTTCCATATTTTCACCCCCCCCCCCCCATCTCTCTCCTTTTCAATCTCAAACTCTTTTTTTCAGTTTTATATTTTTTTCAAAGCCACATTTTGTTTAAACGTGTAAATGAATGGTCACTACGCATAACAAAGGTCCTATACGTATTTACAGAGAAATTTGAACCGCATTAAACTTAATACAGCATCATAATTTGTTTAATTATTTTGTATTAACGATGCCGTTTAGTTCGACATCTTCATAGTCATTCTGGAAATATAATTTTTTTTTTACTTGCAGGAAAAGCACATTGCAGAATGAGTAGAGAACACTTACTTTTCTGTTAGTCTGTCAACGTAGGGTTTCCTTAGATGCCTCTCTATAAGCCGGGCGATGATGGCAAAGGCAAGTATGGCTGCAGCACAGTAGATCAAGCAACACATGACGAATCAACATTGGCAAAGAGATGAACGGATGAAGCACCAATACAGCCTTTCAGATCTTCAGATCTTTAGAGAAGAAATGTAAAAGATCAAACAGGTTCAGTATAGGGTGATGAATTAAAAATGAAAACAGTAATATTGGCTAGAAGGCATTTAGGGATATCTGCATGAATCACATGTATTGGGTGATGATATAAGCAAAGTTGAAATCAAAGTAACGTCTGGGTGTTTCACTGCGATTTGCAGAGTTCAGAAAACTATTTCCACAAACACAAGAAAAATGCGGTTAAGAAGACTTGCAGGCATCAAGAATCATTTGGAGAAACTAGTGTGGGCACCCTCTGCAGCCTATTCCTCTCTGGACAATCATATGTCCATCTTTAACTAGATAGTTCAGATGCATACAGTACACTGAACAAACAAGGAGCTCAAAATATAGAAGTACCTTGACAAAATGAATGTTTTGTCTTCCCCAAGTTTTAACTAGGATTTCAACAACAATCCTTTGAATGCAACTGTACAGAGTGAAGCTCTTCTCCTATAGGATGTTACTACTACAAGTGGCTGCATATCAAATGATAAACTGGCCTACTATTGCCTCCCTCAACTCACCAGCTCAATTACTGGAGATATAACTCACATTGGCTGGATGCAGACGGATGGACAGTTGATCTGGTGTAAATTCTCCTTCCTTCCTTTTTGATGGGAGTCCTCGGGGTCAATGCTCTCAGGTCAAATGGTATTACACTCAAAGCCAACACACCCACACTCATCGGCTGGCTGGTCTAATCAGTCATCAGGTCGCCACTGACCATGGCAACCTTTCACAAGTCATCAGGGGCTTGGGTTAGGATCCTGGAAATATAAGTGAGAGAGAGAGATACTCTTTTCACACTGGTTTTGCTTAACCCCGTACTTTGCTTAGCCCCGTACTATCCTTAACCCCGGACTATTTTTTTGGCTTTTCACACTCGCTGTTTTTAGTCCCGTACTAGCGCCTATTCCGGAATAAGAAAATTCCCGCTGTTCTCACTGCATTTCGTTAACCCCGGATATCGTGTATGTTATGATTGGACATACTTCGCATCTGGCCAGCTGCGATACGCTCCATTGCGTAGTACCGGACTATTTTTCGTTTCTGTTCTCATTCATTTGCTTAGCACCGCAATTGCGGGGTTAGCAGGAGTTAGCACCACAATTGCGGAGTTAACCCTGCTATTTTGCAGGGTTAGTTAACCCCGTACTATAGGTGGGGTTAGCCAACTTTAGCCCACTTTGGTAAAAACCAGTCTGAACAGAAAGTGGAATAGGCTTAACCCCGTACTATAGGTGGGGCTAAGACCCCCCCTTAACCCCACCTATAGTACGGGGTTAAGCAAAATATTGCCAGTGTGAAAACAGTAAAAGAGAGGGGGGAGAGAGAGGGGGGGAGAGAGAGGGGGAGGGGGAGAGAGGGAGGGGGAGGGGGATAGAGGAGGGGGAGAGAGGAAGAGAGGGGGAATAGAGGGAAAGAGAGGAAGGGGAAGGGGAGAAAGAGAGATAGAGACAGGAGGGGAGGGGAGAGGGGAGGGGAGAGGGGAGGGGAGAGGGGAGGGGAGGGGAGAGGGGCAGGAAAAGAGAGAGGGAGGGAACGGAAAAGAAAGAAATAAGGGATGGAGAGTGAGGGAGGGAAAAGGGGAGCAAAAAAGGTAGAGAAAAGTGGAGGGAAAACGGGAGGAAAAGATTTAGGGAAAGGGGGAGGGAAAGGGGGAGGAAAGGGGGAGGAAAAGGAGGAAAAGGGGGAAAAGGGGGAAAAGGGGGAGGAAAAAGGGGAAAAGGGGGAGGAAAAAGGGGAAAAGGGGGAGGAAAAAGGGGAAAAGGGGGAGGAAAAGAGGAAAAAGGGGGAGGAAAAACAGAAAAACGGAAGAGAGAGGGGAGAAAGAGAGAGAGGGGAAAAAGAGAGAGAGGGGAAAAAGAGAGAGAGGGGGAGAGGCGGAGAGAGGGGCAGGGCGTTGGGGCGAGAAAGGGGAGGGGAGAAGGAAAGAAGGGGAGAAATGAGGCGAGAGGGGGAGAGGCGAGAGGGGGAGGGGAGAGAGGGAGGGGAAGAGAAGGTGGGAAGAGGGAGAGGGCCAGAGGCGGACGGAGGAGAAGAGGGAGAGATAAAAAGAGACAAAGAGAAAGAGAAAAAGAGGATGAGAGGGAGAAGGAAGAATGCATTTAGTTAAAGTACAAGCATGGTGGTATGATCAATAAGTGGAGGGCTCAAGTAAAGGTTATCCAGAGGTCTGGATATCCAATAATACCAACACCACCCAAGCACATCAGACCACACAAAGCCGTCATCAACATTTCATAATTCGCTTGAGGTGATGGAGAGTTCACCTGGAACAAATTCATAATAAGGCTTCCAAACTTCTTTTTTCATTTCTAGAAATGCAACATTACATAAACATCTATATCCAAATTAAATTGAAAATACACTGACCATGTTGCAATGCTCAGTTACAGTACATGTGTATGCATTCATTTATTGCGTTCAAAAGCTACATGCACGTACATTGTCGACTGTATTTAAAGTCTCCTATTGGCCTGAATAAATTTGAATGATTCAATACACATTTACTAGATTTTGTAATTTTCTTAAGTATGTGAACAATTTATTACTGTAAACGCTGTTATATTTTAGGCTGAGCAACCCCAAAACTTATTTGCTACCGGTAGTTCTTAAATTCGGGTTGCATGCAATTCAGCCCGTTCAAAACATGCATCAGAAGTCATGGTTATATTTTTGCAAGTTCTAAAATTCGAGCTTGCCGATCTGAGCGCGAAATCTACTAAAAATGAATGTACCATGAACTTTTTAAACTTTTACAGTAGTCCCGATTTATGTTTTTTGATAATGTGTCAATAAAAGCTTATACGTCTAAAATAATCAACAAGGAGCCCTAATTCAACCAGACCACATTTCATTAAGTAACGATAAACACAAAAAACATCAGATTTACGAGGGGGTATGAACAATTGTTATTAACTTAACTGTACAGTACATGTAATGTAACTGCAATTAGCTACTAATCAACATGTCATCTAGAACAGCATGGTTTGGTTTAATCATGGCCCCTTTTGGGGCTGATTTATTGACGGGATTTCTATTTATTAATTTCAGATACACTGTACACAAGTGACTAACCCACAATTATTGAAATACAAAGTCTACCAACTTGTTCGATTACAAAAAGCAAATCTATTGATAAACTTAGGCCTATCCAGAATCACCATACACCCACCATGACATGAAAGGTGGATAACCGATTCACTTTTAAGTTTAAACTGTAGTTAGATTACTAATTGTTCTTACTTAATAGGAGTAGAAGTTCAGCTAGAGTGCCAAACACATTTATCATTGAGTGATGCAATAATTTTACCGACAAAGGCCTAAGGGGCCACAATTGCCCAAGTCTTCCTTACATGTACACTACATGTACGTGTTGGGTGGGATTCAAAGGTACCAAGAAGGCATTACCATTGTAGTTTGTACTTGTAAAATATAAATGTAGGAACAAGCCTAATTGTCCATGGGGGGGGGGGGGATTTTTTTTAATTTAAAAAAAAAACAAGGGAAACGCTCTCGGCGGTCTCGCCTGCATAACGCAATTCAATATGATAAACCAGAACGTCAATGACGTACATTGTAGTGCTCATCCGCATCTCGCAACAACAAATATCGTGGTACACTTTTGAACTGGTCAAAAAATAAAAATGTGATGCCCTTGAAGGGACATAATTTCATTTCATTTGCATAAAGTACCATAAATAATCAATGGAGCAAAATCTCAAAATTCTGTGTAGAATTTTAGTGTTCCAAATTTAGCTCTACCAGATAAGGCAAACCAAATCAAAATCGGTCAAGAAATGAGGGAGAAGAAGCAATTTTTGTTATTTTTTGAATAAATTTGCAAAAATTACCATAATTAATTAATGGAGAACAATTTCAAAATTCTGTGTAGACCTTTAGTGTACCAAAGTTAGCTCTACGATATAAAGCAAACCAAATCAAAATCGGTCGAAATATGAAGGAGAAGAAGCATTTTTTGTGATTTTTAAATTATTTTTGGAATAAATTTGCATTATTATCATAATTAATCAATGGGAGTAAAATCTCAAAATTCTGTGTAGAACTTTAGTGTTCCAAATTTAGCTCTACCAGATAAGGCAAACCAAATCAAAATCGGTCAAGAAATGAGGGAGAAGAAGCAATTTTTGTTATTTTTGGAAAAAATTTGCATAAATTACCATTATTAATTAATGGAGAACAATTTCAAAATTCGGTGTAGAAGTTTAGTGTACCAAAGTTAGCTCTACCAGATAAAGCAAACCAAATCAAAATCGGTCGAGAAATGAAGGAGAAGAAGCATTTTTTGTGATTTCAAATAAATTTGCATAAATTAGCATAGATAATGAATTTCACGATTCTGTGTACAAGTTTTAAATCCCCCTCCTAGCCCTATCATATGAAACAATCAGAATCAAAATCGGTTGAAAAATAACGAAGCATTTTGAAAATCTTGATGATGATGCCACAACATAGTCCAAGTCTGTTGACCTGAAATGACCTTTGACCTTGACTTTGTAATCTGAAATTCTACTCACATGATTGGGGATACTTGATTACCCTATAGTCCAAGTTTCATTGACTCAGAACTTATAGTTTAAAAATTATATCAAAAATTCAAAAACTTAACCTTAGGTTAAGTTTTCGATGATGATGCTACAACATAGTCCAAGTCTGTTGACCTGAAATGACCTTTGACCTTGACTTTGTGATCTGAAATTCTACTCACATGATTGGGGATACTTGATTACCCTATAATCCAAGTTTCATTGACTAAGAACCTATACTTTAAAAATGATATCAAAAATTCAAAAACTTAACCTTAGGTTAAGTTTTTGATGTTGACGCCGTCGCCGTCGCCGTCACCGGAAAAGCGGCGCCTATGTCTCGCTTTTTGCTACGCAGGCGAGACAAAAATATATATATATATATAATTTTTTTTTTTTTTTTTGGGGGGGGGGGGGGAATAATTGTCCTCGGGGAGGGGGGTGGTTCTCCTTGGGGGGTAATTTTCCGGGGGGGGGGGGGGGTGATTGTCCATGGATTAATTGTCCTGATACGGCCCCAGAGACTGACAGACCTAGGCTCTGCTCAAGGCTTTTATGAAGTGTCGTAAAGTGTCAAATTAGAGTCTGTGCCTGCACTCCCTGCAGACTACATTGTAACATTGTGCGCGTTCTTCTCATAGGTCGAATAGCGGAGCGGGTGGTCTAATTACACATCTTTTTACTACATGAAGAGGCCTAATTCAAGACCTAAAATAACTCAACATTCAATTTTCATAAATAAACTACACAAAAGAAGGATCATATTCATCATATCTACAAGTTTGGATTATTAACAAAGAAGGACCAAAACAGGTTACAACTAGTACAAGTGAAAAGTCAAAACAGAATGCAAAATCATCATTGAAAAAAACGATGAGAGGAAAGTACATGAACTAGATACAAACAATCTCAATTGTTACTGTACCTTTCTCTATTCAGACGGCCAACACTCTCTCTACTTTCAAAACTGGGCTTAAAACTCACCTGATGCTCAATGCATATTGTTAAATTTCAATGTTCTTTTTATACAATGCATGCAAAACAAACAATAACACTGTGTCACATTGTATATACCTTGGCACCATGAACTTGTATGATCTAATGCAAGTTAACATTTAATATTTCTTTAATCTTAAGTATGTTGAATATTAATTTAAATTATTTGTATGCGCCTTGAGCATCTTTAGAGATGGATATGTTGCGCTTTATAAATATTGTTATTATTATTATTATTTAAAGACCTTTTCACATTCTGAAAATCCCACTCTCAAAGTTTTGCCTAGTCCCATAGTATCTGCGGCCTCTGGGGGGCTAAGCTAACAAGGGAGGACTTAGCACTGGCAATAGTACAGGGGGGGGGGGGGGACGGACGTTTCACAACGACTAAGATCGACTTCAAGTTGGAGTTGACTATTGCAGGTCATTCATGCCAGTGGTTGCTCTCACCATTGGTCTCTAAATTATGATCTTTAAATAATATTTTTTTCTTCAATAATGAACAGGTAAATTTACTAAATTCTGTAGATTTGTGACCATGATTTGTATGTCCCTTGAGAAGCTAATGCCAAGAATGGTTAGAGGAACTAGTGGCATGAACGTCCTGCCATAGTTAAGTCCAACTTTAAGTCAATCTTAGCCATTGTGAAACACCCCCCCCCCCCCTTGACTACCTTTCACCAGAGATGTTCCATGTCTCTCCTGTCACAATAGCCCACTTCACTTTCACAAAACTGGCTTGCCCCACTGCTAATACAGGATCATATACAGGGTGTACATGTAAAATACATGATCCTGGAAAAGGGTTAGCAACTTTAATAGCACCACCTTCTGTGGGGCTACAAATTACCCATAGGAGGAGGGGCAAAAAGCTATTACATGTATGTGTCAATATGGGGAAGGGTTTCGTTAATTCATCCATTTATCCATTATAATTTAGGTAAATTACATTGGGAAGGTACAGTACATGTAAAATTGTATATGAAACATAGAAAAGGTCATAGAGAAGTTCATAGACAAGCAAGATAGAAGGGCCTGCACATACAGTATCATTACACTGATTTTGACATCCAGCTTACAATCAAAGAAAACGCAAAATCAGCTCTGCTCATCGCTTACCAAAACACACTATTTTCTTTCACTAGAGGTCTGTTGAATTGACCTACAACTGTTTAAGTATTTGATTATTTAACTGGGCATGAATCCAGATATCCAGACATCAACAATCATTCTAACAGGCTTCTAGTTATCGCAGTCAGTATGAGATCACTATCGCCCAGGCATGTTACATTGCTAGGCCAGTGCAGACTAAACAAAATGAAGTGCATCTAAAGGGTTTATATTAGTAATGTACTATTGTAAGTACATATTGCAGCTAGCTCTGATCATGAAAGATAAAGACCAGTTCTGGTCACGTGATTGCATTGTGAAAGAAACGTTGTGGAATCGATCAGAAAAGGTTGATCATCTAGAATATAAGTATTGGTGTGTACTGCAAGGTTCTGGAATCATCAAAATGATAAGAAATTTGGCCCAGTCTTGGTAAAGTTACAAGCACTGTACACAGAAAGATGTATATGGGACTACGGGACACGTCTCTATCAGGTTCAAATAGATATAATAATTTTACCAAATATATTAATTACTCCAGTAGTAGGCGGTTTCTCTGCAAAATTTGTATCATCACGTATTAGTCAAAACATATTCTTTCACATGATTGGTAATAAGAGCTTCCATTTCATTTTTTGAGAGGGGGGGGGGGGGCGTTTCCAAAACTGATCTATACCTTTAAAAACAAGTCAACAAACATCAACAAGCATTCACTATTAGAAAATCCTCATTTCACAGCCATAAATATTGACAAAATTACATCAAATTCCAAAATGAAAATTATCTTAAAAGATTGATTGAAATCAACCCTTGAAAAAAGCGGGCCAGGGCGCAAATTTGCGCTGTCAGTGTGTTTGGTACGGTTTTACATTGCCATTGCGCTCTCTGCTGAAGCAGGCCCTCTCTCACTTAAATACGAAGCCACTGGAGCGGCTCGGCCAATGAGAGAGAGCGCAAACTCACTGTACAGCGCTCAATGCAGAAGTTCTGTGTGGAGCATCATTGCGGAAGTTCTGTGTGGAGCTTTTTCCGTTTTTCGCATTGCCAACTAGCATATCATATTTAAAGCAGACAATAGATCTACTTATTTTTTAGGACGCGATGTGTCCACGTTTACGAGGATATCCTCGTTCATGCGGACGATCCTCATTTTCTGACCAGCGCCCCCTACTAGTACTGGATGAGTACCACCACCAGTGCCGTGGCGGTGCGAAAGCACGTCACATTTGACATTTGTATTTTTTATATTTGGCTCTCCACACTCACGGGGGTAGATCTAGGCTTGGTGATATCAAAATCATATTTTATATATCACTAGATTCTAAGCAGCTAAGGCCATTGAACATCTGGGGCCCGTTCCTACAAACCGTCATAAGTCTAACTTCTTGACTAAATCAGCGTTAGTGAGCAACTTGTCCGCTACGTGTTTCACCAAGCCCTCTTTGCCAAGATCAACGACAACATCCTGACTAAGGACTTATGACGCCTCTGACACCGTCGTATCTCTGTCATAACTATTTAGTCGATGGGCAGCGCCATCACATGTCATTTATTGGGTAGACTATGGCTGGCAAAAAAGGACAATAAATCTTCCAACTATGATTTTTCAACACATTCACTTAAACAGTGAGTTATCGTTTTTTGTATTTGATAATCTTATGAAAATATGCCATGTTTGTATTTAAGGATTTTCTCACTTAAATAAACTGATTATACACCTTTATTTCCACATTGTAAACTCGTCGAAGGGATATGTATTTTGCCACGGCAGGCAAGCCATAGTTTGAAGTGTATTCTTTAGTTTTCAGACCCATATTGCTTTCGAGATAAATTCTATCTTCAAATGTGTAAAATGAATAGTTTAAAACATGTTTTTTTAACGTTTTGAATGTTAAAGTTTTGTTATTTGATTATTCAACTGACACCTAAAACATTGGACACAAACTTTATTACATCGTATTTTTCTAAGAATAATATATTGGTGTATTTTTATAAACTATCAAACGAAAATATCCGGGGGGTACCCATCTCAAGAACTAAACTGATTCACCGGTCATGTAATGAAATATTCACAATTATATTTTACAAGTACTTCTATCGTATAATCTACACAAATTCGGTAGTATATTGCATCTCTTATTTCTTGGTATCATTTTCAATCTTTTTTATTACTAATTCATTTCAATAATTGCATTTCCCCTAATATTAATTTTGTAATAATCCGGTGGTATTGTGACTAAGGCTAAGTCTCGGCTCCTATTCTCGCCGATAGTATCGATCTCACGAGATACTAGCTAGTAAGCTCTTCGTGAAACGGTTTAGGAAGATCAGAGACATCTCCGTAGCTGGCGGATAAAGTTATGACTGTCTTGTCGTTGGTTTCTAGGAACGAGCCCCAGAATGCTAATCGCGATGCCCGAGCGATGGCAATTTACATTAGCCCGGGCCCGCGCCCGCGCCCGCCCCAATCCGGCCGTGTGCCAAGTTTGGCAGACGCCTCCTCAAAACAGTCACAGGCAGGACCTGCGCCTCCAATGCAGAGCGCCTTGACAAAGTCAAATATACGCCAAATATACAGAGGACAGAGCGCAGATCAACGGCAAAGCAAAGCGAGCGCAAACGCAAATACAAATATTGGTCATAAGTTTTCATGCACATCATTCGAGCTCTCCATTCACCACACACCTACCTGATGAATAAATCTTGAAAAACTTGGCTGCAATCCGTTAAGAAAACCTAAAAATGGTTACGAATCACCACAGAAAAGTGCAAAATAGACAATTGTCGTCTATACCTCTGTTATGACCTTTGACCAATTACTATTATCCGTCCGTGCTGATAACGACGCGTTCTCAAACTAGACGCACGCGCACGCGCGAGTGTCTTGAACACAGGTCTTGAACAGCACCCCCCCCCCCCCAAAAAAAAAATTGTAGAAGGGGGCTGGGGCATCAATGGATACTATTTCCATAGCATGTAAAAGACACCCGATTTTCAAATTACCCCTTTCATTATCTTGCAAATTAACATGTTATGGGTAGTGCTCTGAACAGTGGTGGCCCTCCCGGGGGGCAAGGGGAGCACAGTGCCCCCTCCCCACTTTTTCAAGCACCCGAAAAGTGCCCCTTTTTACATAGGAAAAGTGCCCCTTTAACTTTTTAAGAAGTGCCCCTTTTTAGATAGGATAGTGCCCCTTTTACTTTGACGAATGCTCCTATTAATTTGTAAAAGCGCCCCTTCCCCTTTTCAACTCTGATAACTGCCCCTTTCATTTGGACACGTACCCCTTTTTCTTCGACAAGTTCCCATTTTCCTTCGCAATCAGTGTTTATTTTCCATTCTCATAAGTGCCCTTTTTAATCTCTAGTAAGTGCCTCTAGCAGCGGCGTACGCAGGATTTTTTCAAGGGGGGGGTTTTAAAATATTTTGCTCCCGAAAATTTGAAAATCGCGCCGGCCGAAAAGTCGCTCAGTGGGGGGGGGGGGGGGGGGGGGGGGGGGGGGGGGGGGGGTAAGCGGACACTTTTTTTTTTTTTTTTGGAGGTCAAAAAAAATCGCAACGACTCAGCCAGCCGAAAAGTCGCTCAGTGGGGGGGGGGGGGGGGGGGGGGGGGGGGGGGGGGGGGAAGCGGACACATTTTTTTTTTTTTTTTTGGTCTCGAAATTTCATAATTTGACATTTTTGTTCGTTGGGGGGGGGGGGGTAAGGTCACCTTATTTAGGTTAGCCGTGGGTATAATTTTTTTTTTTTTTTTTTTTTTAAATCAAAGGGGGGGGTTTTTAGGTTTTTATAGGGGGGGTTTACATACATAAAAATACCAAAGGGGGGGGTTTGAACCCCCAAACCCCCCCCCCCCCCTGCGTACGCCCCTGGCCTCTAGATAGGTACGAGAAGTGCCTCTTTTCACTTCTGATAATTGTCCTATTTGAATCTTAGAGGTACGTGCCTCTTTTACTTTTGACAAGCCCTTTTTTCTCAAGAAAGTTTCCTTTTTTGTCTTCTCGGAGCCGAGTCTTGTCCTTGAAATATAGTAAAATAGGGGTGAATTTGCGAAAGTGTCCTTACAATCTTATAAATAGGGGTATTCCAAAGTACGATTTTGTCCTCGTTTTGACGTAAAAAAGAGGGTTAAATTTCACAAAATGTCATTGAAATTGACCGCAAAAGGGGGTTATTTGCACCCGTGGTAACGGTCATACGTGTCACCCTATGCGGAGGAGTGACCCCACCGGGACAAGATATTGCTTAAGCATCATGCTTTGCAGTTGGGTGTGCTTGTCTGTAAATGTAATTGCGAGCGTGCAAAGCGATCGAGGAAAAAATGTAAGATGTGTGACGTCGCAGTGCAAAAAATTACATCTTATAAAGAGGAAAAAACCAATCCTGATGGGGATATAAGCACATTCTGATAACGGAAGGGTGAAAAAAAAATCTTTGATAAGTAACAAATTAGGTATATTATCTATATGTAGATTCGTGCGAGCGAGCTTTGGGGGAAATTGCTCTTAGTCGCATGAAATTAATGATGAGAGGAAAAGGGGACAGATCAGAGAAGAAAAGGAGGATGTGTCAAAGTACAAAGAGTAATTATCAGAAGTGAAATTGGCGCACTGCTTACATCCAAAACAAGAGGCACTCACCAGGTATGGAAAAGGTCAGTCATGAGAATAGGAAATGGGCATTTGTCGAAGGGAAAGGGGCCCACATCAGATTTTAATTGGGGCATTTATAAGAGGTGAAAAGGGACATTTATAAGAGGTGAAAAAGGACATTTAAAATAAAGGAGAAAGTGCATTAGTTGAATGAAAATGGGCACCGATCATGTTTTTAAGGGGGGCAATTATCGGAGGTGAAGGGGGAACTTATCTGAAGTGAAAAGGAGTAACTTCTCGTACCTGAAAAGGGTTAGTTACCAGAGAAGGGGCACTTATGCGAAGGGGAAGGGGCCCTTTTTTCAATGGGGCACTTATCATTAGAAAAAGGGGCACTTATTAGAAAGGAAAAGGAGCACATGTGAAAATATAAGATGCGCTTATCCGTTATCCGAGTTAAAATGGGGGTAGTTATTAAAAGGGAAAGGGGCCCTTCTTACAAAGGAAAAGGGGCACTTGTCAAAGTAAACAGAGGCACCTCTCAGATTTGAATAGAGCAATAACAGAGGTGAAGGGGCATTTATCAAGAGTGAAAAGAGGCACTTCTCGTACCTGAAGAGGGGCACTTACTAGTAATTAAAAAGGGCACGTATGAGAATGAAAAATGGATGCTTATTGCGAAGGAAAATGGGAACAAGACCAAAGCGAGAGGATGAGGAAATCGAGAAGGAGGGGATGACGAGGGAGAGAGGGAGAGTGGGAAGAAAGAAAGCAGGCGCGTAAAACGTCAAACCTTTATTAAGAGTCGAGAACGGTACAATGAGTCGTTTTCTTTCTCTAATATTATTTAATGAAACATGAAGCCTTCCGAGCTTCACGCGAGAGGAGGGGGGGGGGGGGGGCGAAACTGAATTCAGACAAGGGTCGGAGTGAAGAGTCGAGAACAGTACAGGAATCGTTTTCTTTCTCTAATAATTTAATGAAGCGCCAAACCTTCGCGCGGAAAGGGGGAAACTGAATTCAGACAAGGATTAAGAGTCGAGAACGATACAACGAATCTTCTTCTTTCTCTAATAATCCAACGAAACGACAAACCTTCCGAGATTCACGCGAGAGGGCGGGGAGCGAAACTGATTACGAGACGAGACAACGAATCGTCTTCTTTCTCTAATAATCCAACGAAACGACAAACCTTCCGAGCTTTACGCGAGAGGGGGGCGGGGGGGGGGGGGGCAAAACTGAATTCAGACAAGGATTAAGAGTCGAGAACGGTACAACCAGGGATATGAGAGTTCAACTCTCATATCCCTGGTACAACGTACGAATCGTCGTCTTTCTCTAATAATCTAATGAAACGTCAAAGCTTCCGCGCTTCGCGTAGGAGGGGGGAAACTCCCCCTCGAACCCTTTAAATTAGCTTGAAGGGATGTATAAACGATCATAGAAAAGATAAGTAAAGAGAGTTTTAAAGAATTCGGGCAATTAGTATGGTCCGACAGAATTCGGAGAGTCCGTCACTTTGGTGCGCTTTCTCAACTCTAACGATGTAACAAATATTTATTTATTTTTCTTCTTTCTTTTTCTTTCTTTCTCTCTCCTTTCCTTTTTGGGGGGGATGCTCGAATAATCACAATTTGTTTTTCTTACTTGATTTTGCTTGTTTTAGAACAACTTTAGAAGGGCTAATTTTACGATGATGTCATCAGTATGCAATGGGGAAATTCCCGTCAACCGCCATCTGTTGTTGAGTGCAATTTCTATTTTTAAAATGGCGACTCCCACGAAGTGATTTGAAGATTACTTCCGTACGTAAACATTATTAGCTATCGAACACTTCCTGTTGTCAGACGTCTGCGATCTTAGGAATTTTGACATCTGGTGATTCTGGTGCTAGCGGCAGTAATAGTTTCGGCAGTCAAATGGATGATGACTTCGAGTATGTTGACTCGGCCTCCAGCATGTCCAGCGGCGGCCAGGGTTACCCCGGCGGGAGTGGCGGCGGCAGAGGAAGGGATGAAGAGCTTCTACGAGATGCATATGATTTTGCGTTGAAAGCAACAGAACAGGACAGCTTGGGCCAACACAGAACTGCTATGTTCTATTACGTGGTGTGTAGACCTATCATGATTAATCATGTAAATGTAGACCCTAATCATATTTATTAAAATCATGTGTTTGTCTTGTTCAAAAGTGGTTGTGAACTGAAGTCATGACTCATGTGAAGTGAAGAAAAGTCTAGATCTAGAGTCTAAACTAAACAGTAAACTTAAAGTTTGAGTTTAAATTAAAGTCTTATTCAAACAATATAGATCTAGATCTAATTCACATGATACATATGTTATCAATTATTGTTATTAAGTCAACTTGTTTCATTTAGACTAATCTATTATCTCTCCTCGGCCCTCCCCAATTTTTGTTATTAACACAAAAATTAAACTTAAAGAAACACAATCAAAGCTGTATAAATATTGGGAGGGTTTTGTATCCTGATGCTTAACAAAAATACAGCTTTCGCATTTGCCTTTGGATATAACAAAAACATTGCATCAATTTCAAAGAGCACAAGCCTAGACTAGAGTCTAGGGTGACCCTTTGTACCTTGTACCTTGTGTTCGTCTCTTCCAAAAGGTCTGCTAGGAACTATAACTCGTCGATGACTGACAGATGATGTCACAAGGGGGATGAGATCTGGAGGTTTTTGGGGTGGAGCTTAGCATCTTTGAAAAACAAATATTTCAAAAATATTTAAAAATCTATGAAACAAATTCAGAAGTTTACATATCAAAATATGAGATGTTTGCAGGACTGCACACCAACAGGAATACACTTGTATTTCGATGTTATGGGCCCTTTAAGTTAGAACTTCAATGAGATGTCCATGCATGGCCATGCTATGATTAACATAAAGGTGCTACACTGATGCTGCAACATGTTTTGTGCATGATATCAATCGGTGTACATGAACTGATGAACACTGTAATAACTGATAATTTATTTGTTGAATATATTTTGTATGTTTTTTTCTTCTGTTGAACAGGAGGCTATCCAAGCAATGTACAATGCTCACCTTGCAAACCCAACCAAGGGTCTATCGGGAAAATATGCAGAGTATGTCACAAGAGTGAAGGCACTGAAAGACATTGGTAAGACATAGGGACATAGTACCTTTAAAGGGAAAGGGTTGTCATTTTCTATGTGCAGCAGGTCATGATACGCTGACACCATATACAATGTATGGTGGAAATAACATTCATGGGTGTACTATTAGTCTGTACACAGCAAACCCATTATAGTCCAATCAAGAAATATACCCTGTAGTGTCTTGGAGAGTCTTTGGGTGATGGAAATGTATGAAAATTACTCTAACATATTGGGGGATGAGTGGAAAAGGTACAGCATTACATAAAGCCCATTGGTCATATATAAATATAACTGTTGAACACACTAAATGCATGCTTACTTGAAACTGGGTTATAAGATCTTCTGTTTGGAACCAGAAGGGCTTTAACTCCCATACCTTATCTCAAGAACAGAGTTTATTGCCCTCCTGGCCCTGAACAGACAATATATTGTTGTAAGATACAAGCCTGTTTTATATTATGCTTAGATCGTTTATTTTTTACTGAAGTGGGTTTTTTGTATTTTAAGTGGTTATAAATTGAAAATGATGAATTGTCTGTCTTATTCAGTCAACAACACAGCAGGAAGCAGTCATGTTGGTGCAGCCAGCGTCCAGCCCGGAGTGAGCGCGGAGGCTGAGAGAGCAAACTTTCTGATTCGTCAGGCGTTTGAACTGGAGGAGGAAGGAGGGAAGGAGGGAGATGAAGAGGCAGCGGGACTCTATCTCAATGCAGCTGAGCTCTGCATCAAAGCCGTGAGTCAAGCGTCTTTCTAAGGAGTAGAAATAGATTCTCAGCATGAGAGTGTAGAAGAATGTCAAATTTTGTACATAAAGAGACCACCAGCCTAGATGCTACTTCTGTAATGATGATGGTGGTGATGATGATGATGATGGTGATGATGATGATGATGGTGATGATGATGATGGTGGTGATGATGATGGTGGTGATGATGATGATGGTGGTGATGATGATGGTGGTGATGATGATGGTGGTGATGATGATGGTGGTGATGATGATGATGGTGGTGATGATGATGATGGTGGTGATGATGATGATGATGGTGATGATGATGGTGGTGATGATGATGGTGGTAATGATGATGATGGTGGTAATGATGATGATGGTGAGGATGATGATGGTGGTGATGATGATGATGGTGGTGATGATGATGATGGTGGTGATGATGATGGTGGTGATGATGATGATGGTGATGATGATGGTGGTGATATTGGTGGTGATGATGATGGTGGTGATGATGGTGGTGATGATGATGGTGGTGGTGATGATGATGATGGTGATGATGATGATGGTGGTGATGATGATGGTGGTGATGATGATGATGGTGGTGATGATGATGGTGGTGATGATGATGGTGGTGATGATGATGATGATGATGATGGTGGTGATGATGATGGTGGTGGTGATGATGATGGTGGTGATAATGATGGTGGTGATGATGATGGTGGTGATGATGATTGTAATGCTAATAATGAAAGTGATGACTAATGATAAAGAATTAAAGATGATATGAGTGACACTTAAAGTGATGATAATTATGTATTAATAATAACAATGCTTATTGTCAGACTTATTATTTTAGATGATTTAAAATCTATCACACCGGTCTTGATTGACATCCATTATAAAGTTCACAAATGTCCAATGTATTTATTTTGGCCATTGTAAGTGGTCATGAGAAAGTATAGATGTTCCATTGTTTATCTTCATGCCCCTCTTTTTTTCTTCTTCCTTTTGTAGAGTAAAACAAGTACTCCGGACCAAAAGGCAAAGTTGAGTCGACTTGCAAAGCAGGCCCTTGACAGGTAAAATAAGTTTCTGTACATGTTTTTCAATCTATGTTTAGTTTTCTAATTCATGACTTGTATGTTTGTATGTGTATAGTGTCCAGTGCATGTTTTATCTGTCTTCAGCGAACCTAAAGTTTAATTAATTCAAAATCAGAAAACTTTAAAGTGTGCCTTCCTTCCATGTTGTTCTCAACGCCCATGCCTGTTACTAAGAATTCATACTTTCTTTGCAATTCATTAGGGCGGAGGCTTTGAAGAAGAAGTCCATCACCCAAAGTCTTCCATCCCCTCCGCGGGACCAGCTCCCCTCCATGAACCAGAATCTACCAGACGACAGTCCCATCTTCAACCTTCCAGAGATACCCCACGATCTCCCCAGCCTAGACACCGGACCACCCTCCCCTGCCACCGGTAGAAACACCCCTAAAGAAAATGGAAGAGGCAGGAGTGCTAGTGGGTCTGCAGGCGGTTCCACTGCATCAGGCGGGGGTGGTGGTGGAGGTGGAGGTAGCAGCGGAGGAGGTGGTGGTAGTGGAGGTGGAGGAGGCGGTAAATACACTCCAGAGGAGATTGCTGTGCTTAGGTAGGGACAGAAATCATTTGAGAATTTCAGAAAAAAATAATTTGACTTTAAGTACATTCCAAATAATGGTAAGGGTATAATTAAATCCTTGAAATATAGCAACAAAACTTCAAAACTCCATTTATTGTTGCTCATACGAGAAACAAATACAGTTATATATATTGTAAATACATAATTGTTTTTTATGTACCATAATTATTTGCTAACTGATTCAAACATATATATTTGAATTTAACGCACATCTTTATGTGTTGCATATACATGAATGTAAGTGTCTTATATGCACCTTGGTTATTTTTCTTTTTTATCCTTGATTATTGTATATTGATGTATAAAGATTATCAATGACTTTCTTTCTTTTACAGGAAAACATCGGACATCAATGGTCGAACATATCTTCCTTTTATATCCCAGGCAGATCTTAAAGAAAGATTTGCATACCCTGTGCCTTTCACGTAAGTAATTTTCCATTTCATTCTCCCCTTCCCTCACTGTTAGAAATAATAAGATTTTCAGATAATGCAATTTGTCATGAATCATTTTATTTCTGCCTTCCCTACCGTAGGGATTATATAGCAAATAATTTTGATTAAAAAAGAAATTATGTCTCCTTGAAATTACATATAGTTGCATAAGATATAGTGGATATAGTGGATTATGTATAGTGGCATAAGATATCATGAACGACTGTTTGTGTCGATGTGCCCTGTTATAAAAACTTGTCTTACAAAATCTTGTGATTTAAACTTGGTGACATAATTCTGGGACCCGTTTCACAAAGCCTCTTTTTAATGACAAATTACAAAAATCAGTGACAAATCTGCTGATAACCAATCAAAAGCAAGCATTTCACTAGCTTATAACAAAAACTGTCATTGGTCACTAAAGACAAGTTCTGTGAAATGGGGCCCTGCCAAAGGCCAAGTATGACTTTAAGTGATCTGGTCAAAGGCTAGTCTCTTAGTTATAGAAGATAGCTTTGTCAAAAGGAAAGTACTTTTAACTGAGTAGGGAGAGGACCATGATATTCAGATCGTTTGTGTGTTTGTTTTTCTCTGTTTTTACCACTCCCACTTTTGTTTAATCCCAGGGATAAAGATGGCAAGCTTGTTCTGTGCACCAAGCAGAAGGAAAGGTTAGGTAAATGGGTGCGGCCTTCTGATATCTGCAGTGATCCTAAAATCATCTACGCTGTATCAAGCTTCAGTGTTAAACAGGTAAGAGGGTCTTCTTCAATCTGGCCTTGGTCACAGGACCACAATCTACCCCGATGTGCACATGCCTCCACTTTAAATATGTACCTGAATTTGTTGAATGAAACCTTTGGGGTCAAGTTAGAGCGTACATGTATTGTGAACAATTGCAACAATTTTTAAATGAAATTGTTAAGAGCTGCTGCTGATAGAATAACTGACCTGATTTCCTCCTGGAATTCATCAAGGTATTATTGTATAATACCAGGGCCTCGTCTCATAAAGAGTTGTTGTTGCTCAGAATCAATCGTAAGTCTGTACAGGCACGGCGGAGCACCCCAATTTGCATATCATGAGCGGCCCGTTCTATTTGAATAACCAACGGACATCTGTGTGAATCCGAACATGTGTGTGCTAGAATGTCAAATCTTAAAATTCGCGTTGCGCCTTTATTACTGCCAATATCGCTATGAAACTTTCATACTAACTAAAATTATTATGAATTTTATGTCAGTGAAATAAATACGAAATTCCATGGAATAAAACTTGAGATATTAATGTGTTTTGAGCTTCGCCCCTCGAAAAACACAACGTCTACTTTATAATGTGATGACCCTATCAAGCAATGCACGAAGTAGAGACTTGGTATGTATATTCATTAGGGTTGAATCCATACATGGGCGAAATTTTCGCTTCTCCGCTGTATTTTTTTTGGTTATAACATTCTTTTTCATGGGGCTTCATTTTTAAAAGTTGTAGTCAGCGAACTCATTGAACATGACGTCATCGATCTCAGCGATGTACTGCGCATGCGTCTTAGGCCCGGTGCAGGCCAGATCGAAACAGCTGAGCCATTAGCGTGCACGTGTGCAGTCGGCTGGCAAGACATGTATAGCCAACGCACACGCGAGGTTCAGACATGACACACATTTGAATGTATGGGACTGGTCAAACAATTTTGCGACAACGAAGGATTATTTTTGTTCGATGAGATTCGGACATTGGGGTATGTTTTTCTCTGATACGACCCTATCAAGCAACTATGAAAAGAGATATTTCACAAGGATTGAGATTATTAAATTTTCTTTCTGTTCATATGAGGCAATTCTTTCTCGCTCTAAAAGAAATGGTGAATTTTACGGTGATTTTGTATCTCATTTTTTTCGTTTTTGTTCGTCAAAACTATCCCTTAAATTTCACATTTTCTGTGCATCAATAACTCTTTTTATACACATGAGTGTCTTGCAAATTTATTAAATACTCGATTTAGTAGCTTTGATTGTTGATATTCATCACATTAATGAAGAATTTGTCTTCGAAATTTGTTTACTTTTTTTCGCATCGATCGGTACACAATTGTTGATTTTATGCAAATGATGTTTACTGGACGAGAGTCAATCGCACGGTAATTGGGGTGCTCCACTGTGCCTGTGTAGTCTCGTATCTCTAATGTACATAGTTGCGATTTATATCAATCGTAAATAAATTGTGATTAATCGCAACAGTTTATAAGACGAGGCCCTGATCTTCTATGTGCTGAATGTTTTTCTTGGATGTTGATTTCAACTCTTTTACTACTTCTGTCTTTCAGACCATTGTACAGGACTGTTCCTTCCTTGCGTCACTAGCAATATCAGCTAATTATGAAAGAAGGTTCAAGAAACATCTACTTACAAAGTAAGTTTTTCTCTAATGCTCTATCCAATTATAATGCTAGCAGTTCTGATATTTTGCCATTTAACATTATTTCTTGTCAGCCCAATTTTTTTCTCTCCATATACCGGTATGTTTAAAGTGTACCAATCACCTGAAAAATATTTGTTTTTTGTCTTTAGCTAGAATGTGTAAAGTTAACCTCAACATGTTTACCAGGGGACCGTTTTCTCGAAACCGTCATAAGTCTAACTTCTTGACTATCTCATTGAAATGTGTGTTATAGAATTAACACACGTTTCAATGGGATAGTCAAAAAGTTAGACTTATGACAGTTTCGAGAAACGGGCCCCTGTAGGTTAATTTTTCAGGAGTATTAGTAAAATGCAGGATAAATAAAACCCTCCCCAAGAAACCCTCGTCTGACTTGGGTTCTGTGCCTGCCCGGTTCTTAGTCGACACGTCGTATTTGTGTTTACTGAGAGTACATTTCAACTGCATTATCTCTTTGTAGGAGTCATACATGTATGTGAAGCTCATATTTTGATACAGTTCAGTGACATGGAACCCCTACTTTGAGAGCAAAACATGCTTTTGTGATTGCTGCACTGTAACAAGCAAACTCCCATCCTGAGTTTAAAAGTTTGATTTTTAGAAGTAAATACGACAGTACGATATTTCCTCAATAAAATTTAAATGTGCTTGTGTATTTTGTGTGTGTGTGCCATTTTCAATGGCTAATTGCCCATTCTCTCCTGTAAAGGATCCTACAAGCATCTCACATCAGCAATTTGGGGATGTTCATTGGTTCATCGAACACACCAGTCATGATGAAATCATGCATGTATTCAACCAACGGTCCATACAAATACATATACATGCCGCTCATTGGTTCATTGAACGATCATTCCAGACAAACTCTTGCATATTCAACAAAATGTTTGTAAAATGAACTCATAAATAATTCTTCAATATGTCAATGAACACAGTCTAACGAAAAGAGAGTAGTTATTGATAAAAAAAAGGATTTTTTTTTTTTTTTTTTTTTTTTTTTTTTGGGGGGGGGGGAATAAGATTTTTGTTCAGTTGGGGTTGGGAGTTCTAGTTTGTTTATTTGTTAAATCCTTATATCTCTCTTTCCTCTTTGTGACAGCATCATCTACCCACAGGATAGGAGCCATAAACCAATCTACAATCCTTGTGGGAAGTATATGGCTATCCTCTGGATCAATGGAGTCAAAAGAAAGGTATCAGAGTTCACTTAAAGCCACACTGTCCTACTTGCTCCCTCTATATAGAATACTTCAACAATCGGTGCCTGTTGGTCCCCCATGATCCTCTTTTTCTTATGTTAATTGAGAGCTGAGATAATGAGATAGCCACCTGTCACAATGACCTCCCTGTGTGGTCTAATCCCTTCTGGCTGAACTAGTACAGCCGGCCTTTAAGACAGCAACACAGACATTTACCGACTGTTTCATCTTTCATAAGGAAAGACGACTGTAATCCCTGATTCTGGTCTTGGCCGAGCCAATCTGCGCTTATATCACAAGATCTCTTTACACTTTATTTCCATATTTCATTCTTCTTGTGTCTCTCATCTAAAGACTATCTCTGACGGTGCTACTGTTTCCTGACAATCTGTGCTTTCCCCTTGTTCCTTCGCCAAGCGGAGAAATTCAAAAATAATAAGAAGACGAAGAAGATAGTTTTATGAAGAAGATGAAAAGGGCTGTAGTAAGAATAAACTATTATCTTATGAGAGAATGCGTTGTATCAATCATATGGTATATTCTTACTTTGATTGAGGTTCAGCTTTCTCAATCAAAAGATAATATCTTATACCAGGAATGAGTGGTACCTGGACTGAGGTGCAAGATTTTCTTTTCACATTACTGCCTGAAATGCTGATCGGCCACTTGTGCAAAATTGAATTCTGAACAGAGTAGCGCAATTGTATTACTTCGTTCCTGCAGCAGTTTTTAAGTATCTGCAGTCTTACAGCAGGTACAAAGTTGTAATGGCCAGATTTGAAGAACTGTTTCACTTGTCTTGAGTAGGCAATTGATTCCTCTGTCTTGTACTCTTTCCTTTGCATAATTAACTGAATTACTGCCTAATAATGTAAACATGCATTTGTATTAAATGGTACGAAGCAATAGTTATTTCAAATTTTGTTTGTTTTCTCAGGTGATTTTTGATGACTACCTCCCTGTAGACAAGCATGGCGACCTCTTGTGTTCATTCTCGTCCAACCGCAATGAATTCTGGGTATCGCTGCTGGAGAAGGCCTACATGAAGGTCATGGGAGGCTACGATTTCCCGGGATCCAACTCGGTAAGTTCTAGGTCAACAAAATACACCATTATAGATTACCAACAGATTTTAAAGCCCTAGATTTCCTAGATAATGGTAGTTAAAATTAGCTTATTTTTATAAGAGTATTCTCCATTCCTGTTAAATTACATGAAGATCCTATTGTGTCAACAACAAAAATTCAACTAACTCTGAATAGTATACCCTATTTTCCTACCAAAGACCAACAAAATACACCACAGCACCGCCCGAAAGATTACAATTCACGAGGCCATGATTGCATCTAAAATGTTTTCAGTAGCAAACGTTCTATTTCACTAGTGTTTCATTTAGGCACACATAGGGGCGCCTAAATGATTAGAGAGAGAGAGACAGAAGAAATGGCTTGGACACATAATGCGGCATGATGAGGGCTCAGAGTCATAGAAGGTCGTATTCGTGGAAAGAAGATGAGGGGAAGACCTCGTAAAGGCTTTCTAGACGATGTAATCACAGAATGTGGAGCAACAGGGTATGAAACGCTGAAACGGATGGCTCAAGACCGAGGAACTTCGAGAGACACTTGATATAGAATTTTGATTGGGTCACTGAACCTGTTATAAACTGACAGATCACTACTCATGAGGGGCGCCACACTTACAATTTGATTTGATTTGATTTGTATTTCTTTGACCTTTCCCTCAGAACATTGACCTTCATGCCCTGACCGGCTGGATCCCTGAGAGAGTAGCCATCAGACAAGGCACTCCTGGCTTCGACGCTGACAAGGTCTTCAAGAAGCTCTACGAACGCTTCCACAGAGGGGAGGTCCTTGCTACCGTTGCAACGGGGATGTTACCTGAGGCAGATGCTGACAGGGCAGGGCTGGTTCCTACTCATGCGTACGCCATGCTCGACATCAGAGAGATACAGGTAGGAAGTTTTCATACGCTTAAGAAGATTTAATTCAATTCAATTCAATTCTTTTTATTCATCCAATTTACAAGAATACATGGAAATTTGGTCACACATTGTAAAAATTGGTAATATACAGGGCGTATCATAAAAAAGGATATTGAAGTTTAATGACGATTTATATGAAAACTACTGATTTCATAATCAAGCATTTTATGTTTGTTGTAAAGGACAGAATGTCCTCTTGTTAATGACACCGCGATCATACTACTACTGTCACAGTTGATTGAATAACAAAGCATTGCTGTCCACAATGTGAAAGGTGCACTGTGCCAAGTTTGATAACAAGCGTATTCTCATTTTTCTTGGTCCAAACACAACCAATAATGGTCCCGGCCCTTCAACGTGGCCACCGTTTCTCTGGATACACACTTCGCATCGTCGCTCCATGTCTCTTACAGCCCGTCTGATCATCTGTTGATCCTGGCGTACACTGTCAACTGCATCTGTGAGTCTTGCTCTCGAGTCATTTAAGTCAACTGGTGGTGTTGAGAAAACAACATCCTTAAGTGTGCCCCAGAGGAAAAAATCGCACGGCGTCAGATCCGGGGACCTTGCAGGCCACTCCTGTGGTTGGTGCAGAGCAATGATCCGTGGACCAAACAGTGCCTGCAATCGGTCTCTTAAAACTATTGCTCCATGGGCTGGTGCACCATCATGTGCCCACCAAGCCCTGCGAAAGACTCCACGTCGTTGCCGTTGGAACACCTGGACCAGTTGAGGTACCACAAAGTCATTCAACATGTCAAGGTACCTTTGGGCATTGACATTTCCATCGAAAAAGTGAGGACCAAACAAATGTCCACTTCCTGAAAGGCCAATCCAAACAGTAACCTTCTGCATACTCATACTCCTGTCATAAACAAACTGGGGAGGATGATCCCGCTCTGCATACTGATGAACATTGTGGGTGTTCACAAAATCCAGCTTCATCACCTATGATCAAGTTTGCCAAAAATTGAGCATCTCGATGGCATTTGTCAAGAAACCAGCGACTGAGAGCCAGTCTTCTAGGGTAGTCGTTTGGCTGTAGCTGATGACGAACATGGATGGTTTATGGATGAAGGTTCAAGTCAAGCCTTGTTATTCGGTTGAAAGTGGCAGATGGCAGTCCAGTCCCATTGCGTCTGGCACTGACGGTTGGGTCCTCCTCAATAGCATCTCGAACCAACTGAATGTTCTGCTGTGATCTGCCTGTTCGAGGCCGCCCAGATGCTTCTTTGTTCAAGTTCCGACTTGTGCCTTTCAGTTCGTACTTTTGGACATTTTTGCGAATATTTGCCCCTGTCGGTGGTTCCCGATTTGGAAACCGTACCCGGAAAGCCTGTTGAACTGCAATGTAACTTTTGGTCTCATAGTATGTTTTAACCACAAAAGTTCTTTGCTCATCTGTTAGTTGAACCATTTTGGTAAGCCTACAGGAGATAAGAGTCTGCTCTGATTGAATCACTGACCAGTTGTGATTGAACCCCAGACCACCAATTTTAGGATTCTGCCATTCCATGCTTCAGTGAATTTCCTTCTTAGACACATAATCCACTCATTGTTCAGCATTTCAATATGTCTGGGCTGACACAAGCACTAATCTTTAGAATTTATCTGTGAATGCTAACTTGTCACAGTGCACCTTTCACATGGTGGACAGCAATGCTTTGTTATTCAGTCAACTGTGACAGTAGTAGTATGATCGGGGTGTCATTAACAAGAGGACATTCTGTCCTTTACAACAGACATAAAATGCTTGATTATGAAATCAGTAGTTTTCATATAAATCGTCATTAAACTTCAATATCCTTTTTTTATGATACGCCCTGTATATATGAAAAACTATATCAGGGTCTTGGTCCTTGTGTTGTATCCCTTACAGGGTAAGAAGCTACTCCAGCTGAAGAACCCTTGGAGTCATCTTAGATGGAAAGGAAGATTCTCAGAGGAGGACACCACCAACTGGACCCCAGAACTACAGAAGGCTCTCAACTTTGACCCCAAGAATGCACAAGAATTTGATAATGGTGAGCATGGTTTGGAAAATCTTGCACTGACTGGAAGAATCGAGGGGAGGAGGAGTAGGAGTAGAAGGAGGATTCTGTGGATGATTAGAGCTTAAGGAGTGGGATTTGTGAAAGTGGAATTGGTCTTGGGGAGAATGAATTACTTCATAGAATATGGGACAGAGAGTTGTGGCATTGAATGGTCGCCAACGTCTCAGGACATGGCACGTAAAGAAGAAGAAGAGCATCGTGATTAAAAAAAGAATACAACTGCATTAGCATCTTTCCATGTAGAAGCCCTCAACCTTTACAGATAATAAAATAATTTTCCTTTTAAAAGTCTTTAGGCTTTCAATAAGTTCATATTCATGCTCTGATGTTTTGGAACACTGGCTCTTTACCTGTATGCAGAGATTCCTCCAATGTATATGCTGTTTGAGTGTCTGAGAAACTGTTCTGTGCATTTCAGAGTGGTCTGATGAAGCAAGAAGGATTGCACTGGGCAATCATGCCATGAATACCGTTTAATTTAATTGATTAAGCCAAGAAATAGTGCTTCACAAATCTCACATATTTATATCATCAGGGATGCCAGTTTTCAGGCCCTGGCGATTTATTTTCAGACCCTAGTTTAGGCTTTTTTTGTGTACAAAATAGCTCATTCTAGGTGACTTTCGAGCCTTCTGATCAATTCTAACTGGTATCTCTGTATCATGCTTTCTCTGAAAATTGATGTGCTTTTGCTGCAACTTGCACGTTTGCTTCACCTCTCCAAATGTAACAGTTGCCAGCATGTGCACTGTATGTAGTCAGAAAAGTCTCTCTATTTGGGCAACTATACACAATTTTGTTTTATTCAGGGAGGGAATATATAAATCAGATGTCACACCAAGGGGGGGGGGGGGGGGAGGGATGTTTCACAAAGGTGCTAAGTCGAACTTAACTCTAAGTTGGACTTAAAAATTATGGAGAGCCATTTGTAGCCTTAAAATAAATATAGTCAAAACCAAAAATTCAAGTATTTTAGACATTTTATAAATTCCACATCAAGAACATAAAATCTCCTTGAAAATAGAAAATATGAATGATTTGAAACAACATTTTATGCCTTTTAAAATAACTTTTACAAAATATTTTCAGATATGCTAAGGGCTTTCCATAATTGTTAAGTCCAACTTAGAGATAAGTTCATCTTAGGATCTTTGTGTAACAGTAAATTGGTGAATGTGTTGATAAGTGCTTGTTTTTAGCATTTTCTCTTACATTTCTTTCTTGATGCAGGTGTATTCTGGATAGACCTTGCCTCCTTGTGTAACTTCTTTGATGTGATCTACATGAACTGGAATCCCTCTCTCTTCCCTCGTTCCTATGTCATGCATGGGTAAGTGAACTCAGCAATTTATTAGTACTTCTTTAAAGGCTGTCTGCAATAGTTTGTCCAGGAGGGATTAGACCACCCACCATGGTCACTGACATGTGGTTATCTCATCAACTCAGCTCTCAATTAACATAAGAAGAAGGGGATCATGGGGGACCAGCGGTTACCGATTAGGAATGTTTTGCTATATAGAGGGAGCAAGTAGCTACAAGTAGTACAGTGTGGCTTTAAAGGCATTTTGTTTGTAACATTATTCATAATGACCTAATCCAATTCATGACTGATTCCAAATTCCAAATGTTATACTCTTATGAAGGGGCACTGAGAATTTTGCAACCGTTTCACTTTCTTAGACAAAGAGATATATAAATGATTGAAAATAGAATCGAAATAATTCTAGCTTTTGGGTGGGCTTCTGTAGTTTGTCAGTGCTGTATGTGTTATACATGTCCATCGCTCACCACCGCCCTGTGCAATTTTTGTGAGTTGTAATTGTTAATTGGTAGTCAAATGTCAATCGGTAGCTGCCTGCATCATCAATCAGCAAAAACCATTCACCTGTGCATGCCTATCCTACTTGACTTGAAATGCAAAGGTTGTGGTTCGATCCCCGACACGGCACTAATGTACTTTGGCAAGGCATTAATCTTCATTTGCCACTCCATACCCAGGAGAGAAATGCAGACCTGGTAGGATGACAAAAACCTTTGTGTTTAATAGTAACTGCCTTATGCCCTTATGGTGACCATTCGGTAGGAATACTCCCCAGGGGGTGAAGATGGTGCACATTGTACATGGATGAATCCTAAACCGGGGTAATAATATCTGTAAAGCACTTGGAGAGGGTATTTCGTATTAAGCGCTACATAAATCTAGATTATCATTATTACTATAGTATAAGGATGTGAGAGGGTTCTATGGAATGGTTCAGTGTCTTTTTATGCCTCCGTAATGAAGTAGCCAGAAGTTTTCGGGTTATCCGTACGTCCCATTCTCGTGATCATATTATCATTAGAACCGATGGATGGATTTCTATCAAACTCAGGACATGTACATGTATGTATCTTACAGAGCCGATGGCTTGTAATCATGATATTCTGCGAATCTGTCAATGGATTGGAATCAAACAAAAAATTTTAAAAATTGCTTCTGTTTTGGTTTGTAAAACTGCTCTATGGCAGAGGCATCATTTTCGACAGCTTGCAGTCAAAGATCCATCTAGTTCTTTCTTTATCGTTGGCAGGAAGTCATTTATATAAGGTTGTGTGCAGGGGTTTTCTACAGTGTCTTTTGATCTTTTCAGTATGTGGTCAGCAGCAGAAGGACCTAAGAAGGACAACATCAACATCGGTAACAACCCTCAGTATCGTCTAGAGGTCAAAGGACTTGGTGCTGTTTGGATTCTTCTCACAAGGCACATCACAGACAAGGTATGCTTCTATGAATAGTGCAGTTTTGTTTCAAGTTGTAGCAAATTATTGAAAAAGTTATAACCTTTGATTCATGAGTTGTTAGAAATTATGATCAGTCCCTTATTCATTACAGCAAATAGTTTCCAAATTAATACGAGACCAGCAAACATGCTACATTGAGAGACTTTACAAGTACATCTCTAAGGAGTTTTGTTTGTACTCCACAATATGTCATTATCATTTATAATTCTAATTAAGCTGCTAGAGCATTGCTACATGTAGGAAGATAATATTTTCCATGCATGCATCATGGTTTCCTTCATCATCTTTCTGCTAAAACTCAAAAGTAATTTACATAAATGTGATGCATTAATATGTAGCTCTATGTCTACCTTTCTCTCTCTCTCTCACTCTCTCTTGCTCTCTCTCTCTCTCAGTCTGTCACTCTCTGTCTGTCTCCCTCTCTCTCTCTCTCTCTCCCTCCCTCCCTTCCTCTCTCTCTCTCTTGCTCTACAAAATATATGTTCACCCTTCATGAAGTAGCTGTCTGTCGGTAAACCTTCTTGAAAGTTTTCTGCAGTGTCATAGAATCTAAAGAGACCTATCACTTTCATATTTGTTTGCTTGTTTGTTTAGGATGACTTTGCAGATAACAAAGAGTTCATCACCCTACTGGTCTACAAGGGTGGCAAGAAGGTCTACTACCCAAGTGAGTTGGAACATGGAGTCATAGATTTTGGTTTTGTTCTTTTATATATTTAATAATAATAATAATAAGGCCTTAAATAACTACTTGTTGTATTGCCCTTTGCGACCGACCCAACAATCTGAAAATCTACGGTCGGCATTTTAATTTTTTAAATTTTGTTTAAACCATTTTAAAGATTTTTTTTATCAGAATAAAAAAATATGTACCGGTATTTTGTTTGTTGGGATAAATGGGATTTAAATGCATAAAATCAAATCATTCCCAAATTCTCTCTGGTCTTCTGCCTTAGTTTCAAAATCCTACTAGCGTAAACATCTCAATCAACACAACATTGCACACCCTTAGGCCCCCCAAAAAAAGTTGTTTGGTTGTCCTCGACCGCCCGCTCGTCATTTTTTAGATCCTAATTTTTTTTAGATCCTAATTCAACTTTTTTTTTTTGTATTCATTTTTTTTTTTTTTTAATTTAATTTTTTTTTGGGGAGCAATCTTAAATGCCAAACATACCCTTTTATGCATTTGCAAGGATCAAAATGCGTCCCGTTGCCAGTTTGATCTTTTCAGTACGCAATTAGGTATTTATTAAACTTGCCATTTTTATTTTTCTATGTCAAAATCCTGTTCATTCAAATCAGGTTCTGAGCATTCTTAAACTCATTTTAAAGCCCATCTGTACTAGTTTACAGGAGGGATTAGACTACCCTGCAAGGTCACTGGACAGGTAGTTATCTCATCAAATCAGCTCTCAGTTAATATAAGATAAAGAGGATCACGGGGGACCAATGGTCACCGATTAGGCATTGTTTGCTACATAGAGGGCGCAAGTAGCTATAAGTAGTACAATGGAGATTTAAAAGCCCAAAATACTTTCTGTGTTGGTCTTGATATTCATTGTACATTAAACTAGTCTTTTACCATATTAAAGTGTTTTTTTATAGACTTTGTTTGTTTAAATGCTTAACAATCCCAATTATTTGATTTTTTATGGAAACAAAATTATTAAAAAAAAAAAAAAATGGGGAAAAAAAAAAATTCAAAAAAATACACACAAAAAATGAATTAAAAAAAAATAAATAAAAAAAAAAATAAAAAAATCCGCCCGCCTGCCCCTACTCCAGAAAAGCAATCGAGGACAACCAAACAATTTTTTTTTTTGGCCTTATTATGAGGTGAAAAAGATATGAATGGAATGATGACGCTGAAACACAGCTTTAAAACTGACAAATATCAGCCAAAAGAGGGCGGGAAAAAAACACATTAAAAACTGAAAAATATTGGCCTAAAGAGGGCAACAAAAAAAATTAAAAAAAATAAATTCTTTTCCGGCCGACCGACCCATGTTTTGACACCCAAAAGGCAATACAACAAGTTTTTATTTTAGGCCTAATGAAAATAATAATAGGCGATTCTAAATCACCGTCTATCTAGAGTTTTTTTTCTTAGATGCTTTTATTATTACCCTGGCGCTCCAGCATTTCAAGGAATTGATTCCTGCCATGTACCCATTTACCTCACCTGGGTCGAGTGTGGCAAATGAAGATTAATGCCTTGCCAAAGGACATTAGTGCTGTGTCGGGGGATCGAACCACAACCTATGAATTTCAAGTCAAGTGCTTAAACCACTCAACTACGACACTTTTACTTATTTATATTTACCACTTGTGGGATGGAACAGCCTTATCAGCATGAGTGTTGTTTGTCATAGGGGTCCACTAGTCTGCCTTGGTAGATGATATCAATTTCATCAAGTATTTTAGCAATTTCCTTTTGAGTAGTCTGCCATATTCCTATGATCATAGCAACATAACAATTTTATTCCTTTTCTTTAAGTGACATAAAGTTTAATGCCTTTCAGAGAGAAACTCTAGAGCTTGCCTCATTCAGCCGTTGCTGTTTGCTCACACCACTTACTGGCATTGGTCGCTCAAGGGTCGTACAAATCATGGTCGCAAATCTACAGAATTTACATTTTTGATAATTCATTATTGAAGGAAAAAATATTATTTAAAGATAAAAATGGTGAGAGCAGACAGTGGCATGAACGACCTGCCATATTTAAGTAGAACTTAAAGTCCATCTTCGTCTGTGTGACACATTTCCCAGGTTTTGCACTAAGTACATATACTGTTCCTATCTGTTCTCTCCATTAACTAGATGACCCCGGCCCTTTCATCGATGGGACGCGGATCAACAGCCCTCACTACCTGTGCAAGATGATAGTCAATGATAAGAGCTCTAACATCTATACCATCATTGTCTCACAGTTTGAGAAGAACAACTCCATCCACTACACACTCAGGGTAAGATCATTATACAGTCAAACCTGGGCCCTGTTTCACAAAGCCTTTTTTCAATGACAAATGACAAAAATGAGTGACAAATCAGGTGATAACCAATCAGAAGCAAGGATTTCAGTAGCTTATAAAGACTGTCATTTGTCACTGATGACAAGTTTTGTGAGACGGGGCCCTGCTTTAGTGGCCACCTGTAAAGAAAGACCACCTGTCTACAAAGACCACATTTTTTGTTTCCCTTGAAAATGGTTTCTCATTGAAGCATGTACTACTGGAACCTTTCTACAAAGACCACCTGCCTATAATGACCACTTTTCTTGTCTCCCTCGGGAGGTCTTTATAGACAGGTTTTTATAGACAGGTTTGACTGTACTTCCAGGAAATGTCCTATTCTATAATATAGTTCAGTGGTAGAGCAGTGGTCTCATAACCGAGAGGTCCAAAATGATCGAGAAGTGCCTCAAAAAAGTAAAAATCTTTGAGTTACCGGTTTTACCATACTCATTTTCCCCAATAGACTGTAGTGTTATAAAAACCTTTACGAAACATTTCGATTTCCAATCATAAATATCTTGATAATCAGACAAGCGATAGGCTTGTAAAAGTCATGGGATTCCTGACTGACCTAAAGATTTATAATTATGATTGCAGCATGAGCTAAATCCAGGATTTTGTTTTAGAATCTGAAGCAATGTTTAATTATTACCGAGTCACTTTAAGATGAATCAAAATATTCAGAAAATGTCAATTAAATTTATTATGATTTCTTTCTATTTTCCCCTTTTCTTTATGCTCTTTCATCCTGCAGGCATATTCAACATGTGAATTCAAGCTGTCCAAGATTGTGGACCCCTACAAACACACTAAGAATGTAAGTTTATAAAGATGTGCCAAGTTTAAATATAAGTTGTATGAATTTTTTTGATTCAAGCAAGGAAATGTCTACTATTTCACCTATTAAAGACAAAATAGATTTTGAGGTTAATTCACATCTGTTTTTATATTTAATTCAACCCCACCTGTATGACTTGATACTTGATGGAGCAATCCCTTTAGCAGCTAACTCAGGAAGCTATACTGGGATGCTAGGTGAGGCTAGTAGTCGCAAGGATTGCTATGAAGTGCAGAAATGGTATCATGATTATTAACGAAGGAAGTAAAAGTACATACAATTGTATAGATACTACCCCAAAAAAGTATACAAATGTAGAAAAGAGAACAAGCCCAGCTCATGCTTTAATATCATTAAAAATGCAGGGCTAACATTTCATATTATTCATAATGGAATAAATATACAGATGCAGAGTCTAGTGCAAGTAAAAACCATGCCAGTAAACTTAAACTATGTGAATCAAGATTATTGTTATTATTTTTACATTTGTTTATCATTTATATATCAATATTGAGGTTAGTTTTTCTAAGCAAATAATTGTTAAACTTTGTTGTCATTGCAGTTCACAGGAGAGTGGAAGGGGAAGACAGCAGGAGGTTGTGCCAATAACAGAGAAACATACATCAACAATCCCATCTACCAAGTATGTCTTCAAGACAACAGCAGGGGAAACTCCCTGCTTATTGACCTCAAAGGACCAAAGTAAGTAGGAGAGGTAGGGATGGGTAGTCCTATTAATGGTAATGGTGATGTTCATGTGGATGAGGAGGAGGAGGGAAGAGGGAGAAGAAGAAGGAAGAAGAAAAGGAAAAGAGGGGAAGCAGAAGGAAGAAATAAAGTAATGATTATGAGGAGGATTTTGATGAGGAGGATGTTGATGAGTATTAAGATGATGCTGCTGATGATGATATCGATATTATGCTGATGATGCTAATAATGAATATGATGATTGTGATTACAATAAAGTTGGTGATGATGATGATGATGATGGCGACAGTAACGTTATTAATCATAGTAAAGTCAGGATTCCTTTGACATTTCTTCTGATACCCTGGACCTATCACATATTTTGTGGCATTGTGGGCATAAAATTCTTGCCAGTTTCAGGGTGGCATTAGGAATGAAAAGAAATTGGAAAAAAAAATCACCTGTAAATATTGACTCTGAGGTGAATCTGAAGTTTGGATTCAAATGCTTAAGGGTTTAAAATAGATATCGGCCAACGTGATAATTATAGTAAAGTTTCGATTCCTTTGACTGATCCTTCTGATTCCTTCTGATCACCAGGACCTATCACGTGGGCTTCGAAGTAATCTGTGTCTCTTCTGAAGGGAAAGGCAGTGCACAGTTTGAGAAGAAGATGAGTGGAGACTATCGGTAAGGAACTTCTTATATTTTATGATATCTTCAGACTCCTGCAAAGATTTTGATGAATGTTATATCTGTCTTCATTGACTTCTTCATCAATAAGCCTGTTTTATGAAATTCAATTGAATTCTGATTCATTTTTGTATTCACATAATTGATTTTTGATTGTTCTTAGCAGTTGCGAGGATTGTTTGGTTATTTAAGGCATTTGTTGCTTGATGCACTATGTACTTCTGCAGTATTTAATAGACAAACTGAGCTAAATTAAACAATTGTACACCGTTGTTGTTGAGGGGCCAAGGTAAAATAAGTGGAGTGTAAGCCTTGGCCCTCCTTGCCCGAATATGACTGCATGATTTTTTATGCCTCCGTTACGAAGTAGCCGGAGGCATTATGTTTTCGGGTTGTCCGTCCGTCCGTACGTCCGTACGTCCCGTTCTCGTGATCGCATTATCTGAAGAACCGATTGATGGATTCCTGCCAAACTTTGGTCATGTATGTATCTTGCAGAGCCAATGAAGTGATTAGATTTTGGGGTCACGAGGTCAAAGGTCAAAGGTCACAGGGCTCATTATGTATGCAAAAACAGCTCGTGATCGCGTTATCTGAAGAACCGATTGATGGATTCCTGCCAAACTTAAGTCATGTATGTATCTTGCAGAGCCGATGAACTGATTAGATTTTGGGGTCACGAGGTCAAAGGTCAAAGGTCACAGGGCTCATTATGTATGCAAAAACAGCTCGTGATCGCGTTATCTGAAGAACCGATTGATGGATTCCTGCCAAACTTTGGTCATGTATTTATCTTGCAGAACCAATGAACTGATTCGAGTTTGGGGTCACGAGGTCAAAGGTTAAAGGTCACAGGGCTAATTATATATGCAAAAACAGCTCGTGATCGCGTTATCTGAAGAACCGATTGATGGATTCCTGCCAAACTTAGATCATGTATGTATCTTGCAGATCCAATGAACTGAGTAGATTCTTGGGTCATGAGGTCAAAGGTCATGGGCTCATTATGTATGCAAAAATAGCTTGTGAACGCATTCTCATTAGAACTGACAGATAGATTACTATTAAACTCAGGACATCTTGCAGAGCCAATGTACTGAGTTTATTTTAGGGTCATGAGGTCAAAGTTCAAAGGGTCATATATGTTTATGAGAAATTGCTTGTAATCACGATATTTTGAGAACCTGTTAATGGATTATAAATGAACTTGAATTTGAAAAATTTCTTCTGTTTTGGTTGGTAAAATTGCTCTATGACGGAGGCATCATTTTCGACTGCGCGCAGTCGAATTCCATCTAGTTTTTCCTCTTATCCTCAAGCGAGGTTTTTATTTCCATAATAGTAATACATATGCACATTAATGACTGCATGATGAGCACTCTTCAGGTGTGGGCGTGTCTCCCAGAATACAGTCATAACAATTGTACTGTTTTATTTCTCTTGTGCACCTTTCATTATTCAGGCATGGATTCACGATACTGGAGCTGGAAGACGTTCCCGGTGGGGTTTACAACATACGACCTACGACCTTTAGCCAGGGTCAGGAGTCACCGTTCTTCCTCACCATCTCATCGTCATGCCCCATGAAAGTGGTTCATCTCCAATGAGACTCAGAAGGAATGACTCCATGATGGAAGTACATGTAAATCTGTGATTGAAATGTGATAATAATAATAGTGGCTTCTTGTATAGCGCTAATTTTTGTCAGATTTGACACTCCTGGCGCTCCTGGATATTACCTGGCTTTAGCACGGCTGCCATACGGCGCTCTAGCATTTCAAGGAATTAATTTCTGCCAGGTACCAATTTACATCACCTGGGTTGAGTGGGGCAAATGTAGATCAATGTCTTGCCAAAGGACATTAGTGCCGCGGCGGGACTTGAACCGCGGACCTTGTGATTGACAGTCCGGTGACATATTCACTCGACCAAGACACCTCTAGCTTTGGTGATGATGGTGGTTGATAGTTTTCATCAAATTATGAGGGCTTACCTTCGAACCTCACCATTGTGTTGACGTGCCTCATGAAAGTTGCTTACATCTTCATTCAACGAGGAAGATCTGGACCAGGATGCCATGATGGTGATAATTCCGGTGGTTATAGTCGTTCATCTCCAATGAGAGTAGAAGAAATGCCTTCATGATGGAAGAAAATCTGTGATTGAAATGTGGTGATGGCTGTGATCGTTTTCATCAAATAGTAAGGGCTTACCTTTGAACCTCACCATTCTGTTGACGTGCGTCACATTCTCTGTTCACATCTTCAATTAACCCGCCGACAGTAGGCCACGGGTTAACAAGGAGGAGAATCAGGACATGATTCTGTAATGATGATAGTTCGGGTAGCTAAAATAGCTGGATGAACATCGGTAAATAACTGACAATCATGAGGAGTTGCTATTCCTCACCATCTGATCTTCATGCTCCAAGGAAGTTGTTCAAATTCAGTGAAAGAGAAGTATAGACCTCAGAGATGCTGTGATGGTTGCAGTAATACTGGTAGTTACACCTGCTGTGTTAGAGTGATGGGGCATTAGGGATGATTGCTTTCATCCAATTATGAAGAGTAACACTGTACCTTGCAACCATCCTGTGTTTGCGCCCGATGAAAGTTGCTTACATCTTCAGACATAAGATACTGTAATGATGATGATACCGGTAGTTATAGTGACTGTGTGATGGTATTGGGTACTGTTGATGGCAGTTGAAAAGTTCATATATAAGGAGTCCCTATTCTTCTTATCAGCTCGTCATCATTCCCCTTGAGTGTTGTTCATTTTTTGTGAGACTGAGAAAGATTAGATGTCAACATGCCTTCAAGACTATAATAGAGGTGAAAAATGAAATAGATGAATTATATATCAATTATAAGCCATAGATTACAATGAAATCAATTATATACCATTTTAGTGTCTGTCAGAGGACTGAGAGGAGTAACGTTTTTCTATTCTACGTTCATTCAGCTGTCCATTGATATGAAGTTGTATTTTCATCAGATAGGGTCTTTAATTGTGGTAATATCATAAGCTTACACTGGCTGTGTGATTGTAATACGGTTCTAGTGGTGACAGTTGACAATCCTGAGGAATGTTGTTCTTCCTCACCATCTTATGATCATGTCCTAAAAAATTTGATCATCTTCAGTGAGAGAAGATGAGTATAACTTATGAAGGGAAGTAGTGTGAAGATGTGTTGTAATAATCACCCAGCAAAATTGTGAAAAGTAAGATGATTATTGACAAATATCATATTTTTTTAAATTTTCAAAGTCCGAGTGCAATGGTCAGGAAAGGAATATAATATTAATTTTTATTTTAGACTAGAAAAGTGTCAGCTGTCATATACAATTGCTATCGCTACATCTCAAAGTTAACATAAATGTAAAGCTGCCATTTATTTTGTTTTTACCTATATGTAAATAACATTTTGTGCCTCGTAAATTATGTATGCTTCCTTTTTGGTAAGATGTATCTTAAATTGCTCTGTCCTATTAGCAACTTACCCATGCTTTTCTTTTGATATATATCTCCATTTTATATTTAACTTTTTCCTCTGTCTCACTCACTCTCCCCTCTCTCTAACTCTCCCCTCTCTCTAATTCTCACTTCTTTATTTGTCTCTCTATCTCTTTTTTACTCTCTTTTTCTCTCGCCTCACTCTCTAACCTTTTCTTTTGCTTCTTTCTGCTTTTGGGTAGATTTCTGACTTCTCTCCCCTCTTCTCTCTCTATATTTAAGATGACAACCTTTATAGTTTATACATAGATGTTATTCATTGTGTATGTACAAAATAGGAACATACAATTTATTTATTTATAACAAAAATCTTTTGTACAGTCATTTCTAGATCAAATTGCATGTAGTAGTTATCACAGATTCTATCAAATTATTAGTTACAACATGAATGAGTTGAGATAATTGTAAATAATTCATGATTCAAATCAGTACTATTTAAATCCTTGAACTTTATCAGTGTGGAAAGCTCCTGGGGGTGTTTCACAAAGATCCTGAGGCAATAAAATAAAATATATTAAAAAGCGAAAATTGAAGTATTTAAGACTTTTTATGAATTTCACATCAAGATCATGAAATCTCCTTGATAAATGATAATAGAAACTATTAATGATTTAAATCGACATTTTATGCCTTTTGAAATGACTTATACAAATTATTTTCATAGATGCTAACGACTTTCCATAATTGTTAAGTCCAACTTAGAGATACATTCAACTTAGGATCTATGTGAAACATCCCAAGGTGTGGCTTCACTTTAACTGTGAAAGATATGGTTCATTCATTTGTAATACTAAATGAGAAAACTGTGCTACTGTCCTGCATGAGTGTTTCTCATAAGATTGTAGTTAAAGGGGAAATTTTCACTATTTTTGTTTTTCCAATAAAATCAATGTAAGTATTCTATGACATTTTCTCCCTATTATTTGTTCAAGTTTTTTTTAAAACATCTAGAAGAAAGTGCTTTGAAATATGCAGTAGAATTGTTCTGAAATAGATTATTGGTATCAAGGACAAAGATAATGGTACATGTATACATTTATCAATCAGCAATGCATACGTATTAGTTTTAAACACATGGTTGGCCGGTGATATATTCCAGAAAATGAATAACCGTGATGAATTCATTCTACATTTATTTCCTGCTTGAATAGAAAAGACTTGTGAACATTGTGCAGAGCTTAATTTCCAGAGAGTAATAAAGCAATAAGAAGAAAAGAGTAATATGTGGTAATCGTGTTCATTGTGTGTATTTGAAGAGAGAGAGAGAGAGAGAAAAAGAGAAAGAGAAGAGTAAACAGAGGAAGAAATTGGGAGGAGGGATGGAGTGATTGTTAAACGATTGACAGATTGGGCATGTTGTACATGAGAAGCGATATCAGAAACTCTACATTCCATGATGAATGAATGTTCATCAGTTCCCCAAATAAACGGTGACAGAACAATCTAATCTCAAAAATGGCAAGAAACAAAACTTTAAAAAATGTATACCCTGTTAAACACTGAAGGAATTATGATGTAAAGCTCGTTCAAAAAGGTTCATACATGTATAAAATAGAGGGTTACAATTAAATTGTCCTATTTACTAAAAATTGATGTGGAAACTACCTCAATATCTTTGAGCATGTACCCATTTTCAGGCCCACTACACATGATATGATCAGATTGTAGTCCAATTGCAAAGAAATCGCATTGACATTATAAGGTACAGAGATTTTCATGAATCATGGTATCTTCCAGATTAAGGTTCTGAAATTGTAGTGAATAACAAATAGTTGTAGTGAATGCCAAATTGCCTTCAAATCAAAGACAATCACTCAAACAACCTGATGTCACTTGACTGGAAGCTGATTTGGCATTTCCTCCTCACAAAGAAGCATTTAAAGAGAAGGTTGAGTTCTGGGAAGAGGTGAAAAATAGTTTGTGAGCATTACTCATTCTTATTATGCAAGTGTGGAAGAACATCAGATAAGACATGTTCCCTGAAAAGCATGGCTCTTCAAATGCCTTCATATTCTAAATATGCATGTAACATCGTAACAATCGGGGGGCCGGCTTTTTACGTCACATGTTCGTGTAGTCCCATACACATCTTTCGGTGTACAGTGTTTGTAACTTTACCAAGACTTGGCCAAATTTCTTATCATTTTGATCATTTGATGATTCCAGAACCTTGCAATACACACAAATTCTTATATGCTAGATGATTAACCTTTTCTGGTCGGTTCCACACCGTTTCTTTCACAATGCAATCGCATGACCAGAACTCAACTTCATCTTTAATACCTTATACATGTAATTGTAATTTTTCTACTCTTTTCAAACAAAACTATGATTATGAGTTTACAATACATTACATTAGATGTGTTCATATACTGCCTAATCTTCCAAACTGGATTGCAGAAGGATCAAGTGTGCTTTACCTATGTCATATCCCGCGAAAATACTTTCTTTGCTTCAATGAATTACTGTATGACGGATACTAGCTATATAAAAAAGAGCATTTCCAAGTGATTTGCCTTTGCATGCCTCTGTATTTTATCTCGAAAGAAATAATCAAGTTTTCTGACAGTGAAACACTTTCATGTACATGTGTAGATGTCATAATGTACATATAAAACAAGATAAAAGTTTTTCTATAAGTTATCATCATATGTACATATTCACATAATATATTTTCTTGCACTCTTGTTTCACTGAAATGTACTTGAATTTACTTAAACATGAACTTTCTTTGATATGCTCAAAGACCATACAGGGGCCTGTTTCACAAAGATCCTAAGTTTAAGTTATCTTTAAGTTGGACTTAACAAATTATGGTAAGCCGTTGGCATCTTTGAAAACATTTAAAAAAAGTTATTTTAAAAGACATTTAATGTTAAATCAAATCATTCATATATTCTATTATCAAGGAGATTTAATGTTCTTGATGTGGAATTTAGGAAAAAGTTTAAAAACTTGAATTTTCGTTTTTGAATTTATATTATTCTAAGGCTACAAATGGCTCTCCATAATGTTAAAGTCCAACTTAGAGTTAAGTTTGACTTATGATCTTTGTAAAAAAACACCCATAGATCAATCTACCACACAGAACACTCTAGAACACGTGTCTTCCAGCCCAGGGCCAATGCTCATAAAACCTTACTAAGCTTTGTTGTCAACTAACTACAGTCAAACCTGCTTTAGTGACCACCTGCCTACAAATACCACATTATACCTTTGATTACCGGTACTCTGTTGTTTAAATCTCATTTCATTTATCGCATTGTTGTGAAGGATTCTTCATACATATCCATACATGCATGAATGGTTGAATCATCTTATCATCTTAATATCTTGTGACATAAGTTTCCTAATCTGGATGAGATTATGTTGAGATTATCCCTGGCGTATGAATGAATGGATGGTCATCAATCTTGGGCGCTTCTCGGTGGATATGACTGACCTCCATGTCATGTCTTGTGCATAGGGTAAAAGCTATATATCAGCGCTGAAGTATGGATCGATGCTGTTGGAATTGATCACTTTCCGATGGATGTGTCTTTATAACGTTGGCTCAAAACAATTCAAGAAGCATGTGAGTTTCATCTTTTGCATATCGCTGCTCCAGTATGGTTTTCTGAGCCCAAAGTTTCATCAAGGTCTATTCACTCTTCAGCTATTACACCATAACATGTTGAAACATCACAATAGGACACTGAAACATTCAAGTGAATGCTATTGTGTTCACGAACAGAGAGTCTGAACTCATGCCAAAGCAGCAACACTGCTACATACACCATAACCATCCTCTGACTAACATTGTCGATAAAACTAAACACAGCGATGTAAACAGCCTCGACGATTGTAATAACGTTCCATGACTGTACGGTGTTATCGTTGTAAAGATCGCTGTGCTGGAGTTGGTGGGAACAGCTTCGTTGCACTTGGAGCCCTCACAGCAAGATATACATTTCTGCAAAAGAACATGAATGAAATATGAACCCCTGGTTGTAATTAAAAACCTGCCGATCTAGGTTAATGGACGACTTCAATAAAGTTAAAGGAGAAGTCCACCGTTCTCTTCATGTACATTGAAAATGTACTTTGAATTATAGCAACAAAAAATAAATAAATACTGGTAAACAAAAACTAAAACATACAAAGTAATAAAGTTCCTCATTGTGTTTGATCTTCTTGATTTAATAACTTAATATTTCTTTCTTAAATTTCAAAAATTCCAAAACAGATTTCTTTCAAAGTTTCCCTGCTCTATTTCTTTCATTACTTTGTTATAATTCAATACATCTTTAATGAGGATGGTTTTCCCCTTGTTGAGGTGTACAAGTCACAGCAGCCAATAGTGTTTTCTAGTTTGTTCTCCATACTACATCCTCTTCGCATTTCACAGACAACATCAAAATCAATTTCATTAGCCTTACAATTCTTTTCTTCATAATAGTGAGGTGAATTAATCCTATCTTCCCTTTGTATTTTATTGATGAAGTTCATTAAAGTAAAGCAGCCTACATTGTCTTAGAGTATATTCTCCATAAAAACATTTTGACTTTTAGTAGCAAAAAATCATTTTGAACATTGCTTCATCACAAATAGAGTTCTCTCCACTTTAATGACTGCCTTACCTTTGTATCAAATTGCTGAGGAGTAAAATCTGAACATCCTACAGAGTTGGGAGTACACTCTCCATTTGTAGCACACAGTTTATGAACTAAAACACTGTCTCCAGACAGACTGTTGAGATGATGTTCTGTGTAACAGTACTTGGTACCTGTCAAAAGATACGGGAAAATAAAGTAGAAAATTAAATAGAAAAAACCTTGTAAATGTTAGTCTAATATAAAGCATAGCCCTACAGGCAGCTAAATTTTGTCTAATATAAAGCATGGCCCTACATGCAGATTTGCTGCATTTTCAAAGCTTTTTTTTCTTCACATTTGCTATACGGTAGTATATCCACACATGTAGGTATAGTTTTTCATATCATATTCGGACTCTTGAGAGCAGCACTAAATGTCAACTAGAGGGACAATGTGACAAATGGAGTATAGGGACATTACACCGATCACAGACAGACTGAGAGACCGCTGCCTCTGTTTCAGTGGACACTGCTGGAGGAGCAAGAGTGAAATTATTTCACAAATGCTCTTCTGGGAGCCCTCAAGGGGCAAACGCACCAGAGGGCGCCCAGCAATGACTTACATTGACCAGTTAGAAAAAGACACCTGTCTAGCAAGACAGGAACTCCCAAAGATCATGGAGAATAGAACTGAATAGAAAAAGCTTGTCAAATCAGTGCGAGTAGGCTCGACCTACCTAGTAGTAGTATTGGGAACGGTAATACGTAAATACAACCCGTGCTCTGGCGACAAAATTGCTCTTTGGTCAAATACCTACTTTAACCAAGTTCTAAACTTCACCCCTGGACCAAGCACTAAAACATCTAAACCCAACTTATACCTTTAAAGGCCCACTGCACTACTGGTAGCTACTTGCGCCCTCTATATAACAAACAATGCCTAATCGGTGACCATTGGTCCCCAATGATCCTCTTTTTCTTATGTTAACTGAGAGCTGAGTTGATGAGATAACCACCTGTCCAGTGACCTTGCAGAGCGGTCTAATCCCTCCTGTAAACTACGGCAGATAAGCTTTAACCACAACACTAATCCTATCTCTTGAGAGAAAAGGCCAACATGTGCTAGATTACTACTAGGGTGATGATGATTGTAAATGTGTCAAATAAAGATGGTAAATCTACTTCAAATCCAAATTCAACGGCTTAATAATCCTAACAAGAAACGAACCTTGAGGGCAGAATCCATCATACGCCTTGTCGTTACACTCCTGATTGGTCTTTCTGCTGTCACATGTAAAACACTTGATGGCATCAGGGAAAGGTGTGGCTGCAATCAAGATAAAAACACAAAACAAAACAAAAGATAAATTAAATATCAACATCAAAGTGATTTTTTTATCTAAGGCACCAAGGAATACTTTTGACTTTCTTAATGAACTTGCTAAGCAAATATGCAAGGGGACATGAAATATAATTCATAAGTAACAAACTACATTGTACATGTAGAAAGTATTATGTTATTCATAGCAACTTTGACATGTGAAAGAATAGATTTTTGTCAATAGGAATGTGATTTTGACAGCCCCAACAGAAATGAGAGAGAGAGAGAGACAAGAAAAAATAAACAAAAGAGATTAATGAGAATGTTACATGTACTTGAACATTAAAGTCTCCAGTATCACTTTTATACATGTTATTTCCACATATATACATTACATGAATGCACTGTAAGATAAATGTCAATATTAAATAGTAAATATTAATGTACCTCAATTCATTCATTATCACGCAAGAGTAGACCACATTTCTTCACACAGTTCTATAGGCAATGCATAATTTCCCAATCTCAGAGAGTGCTAGTAATGCAAATGAGCTTGAATTTCACAAGTTTATTTTTACCCATATCCCTTCTGTCCATCTGAGGTCAACGACCTCCAAGTCACTAGCCTCTCACACAGGTCACTTTCTCCTCTTACCACTGCTGCTCAATAGAGCTCCCATTCTCCCTCAAGTAACATCAATTTCTCCTTTTATGCTTCAATTCATTCATCTCTCTCTGGTAAGATTCACACGGCAGTCCGTTGATTTTAAGTTTAGGCGACAGTTTTAAACTTCAAAGTTATCTTGTAGTTAGAGACTGTGTGGAGGCTCTCATGTTAATGAAACTTTGACACAAAGTTAAAAATCACTACAGCAAAATAAGAACGAGCAGTTGGGGGGTCCTCACTCAAAAATCTGCGCCGAGCGGACAGTAGACATTAACTTCGAAATTACGCCAGCTTAATGTAATTAACTTGACTGCTATCCCCTTGTCATCAGTGGATAGTTGCTTATAACTTTGAAGTTTCCGAAATTTAAAATTTGAACCTACAGTGATCCTGTGTGAACATCTCTCTTTCTCCCTGTATGTATTATCTTTCAATGAAGCATGTCCATAGGGTTTATTCTTTCAAGATCAACTTGGAAATTCAACTCCAGTGGTTGCTATTCTACACCAAGGCTCATAAATTTAGAAAGTGACTTGCATATTTATGGGGGGAAAGTATCCAATATCGAGAAGAAAGAACAGAAAGGAGTGCATGCTTTATATCATATATGGCGTATCAGTTCATATTCACGTACCTGAAGAGTTAAAGAGACTAGATGCTAAAGATAATTTTTGTTGGGTTTACTCAAGCTATTTTTGGATTTACAAGTTCAAAAGTCACATTTTCCTGCAACAACTTAACTTTATATCACAGCCTTTATTTTGACAGTCTTCATTGAGCTTTTCTGATCTGTGGGAACTTTCTAAAATTAGAGCAGCTTTGTATGAAAATGTGAACTAGAGTCTAAAGAGAGATGAAAAATTAGGAAGTATCAGAAAAATAATCTGGAAGTATGAAATGAAGGATATATCCATATCATTGAAAATGTAATTTGTTAGCAAATTCATCATCTACAGGGAATTTTCAAAACTTAAATTGAACACAAGTTTGCAGGAATACATGGAAGTAGCTCTTCTCATCCAACATGCCATAAGAAATACCACCTGACCCTAATTAGACCCATGTGACTATACCACCTGACCCATGTGATCAATATAGCTTAACCCTTTTAACCCCAATCATAACATGGCCCCCAATATCATGTTTTAAAGACTCATCAATCAATATTTTAGAATAGCAGTCTGACTGACATGCTCTACTGAAGGCAGTAAAATAATCCAAAATGAGGTAAAAAATTAACCGAATCATAATCAAACATAACCATCCCCCCCCCCAAATCAAGTTATAAAGACTCATAAATCAATATTTTAGATTAACAGACTGATTTAATATGCTACTGAAGGCAGTAAAAGTGTTGTCCAAATGAAGTCTAAATTACTCAATCTATTGGGATTAAAATAGACATGTATACAGAAGGCCATCATTTGTATCATTTTAGTTATCATCCTCTTTAGTGGCATTGAGAAGTGTAATTATCTATCATCATTCAAAGGCTATTCTACTCATTATCCCCATGAATCAATACCCACATCTATAACGCTGATGTTTTCTTTGAATCAGTTTCTTTTAAATAACGTCTCCTTGATGGAGAATGTACAAGTAGCTGAAGAATTTGGCACAATGTGAATGCATCCCTGAACCATTTATATGTAGATGAGGTTGGTTATACAGAGCGTCAAAGAAAAAACTGCACCGAGAATCATTGATGTTTTATCGTAACTGATCTTTTATGAATCACAATTATAATTAATAAATGACACATATTTGTTGAGCTTAAATTTTATCCTGATCGAGGTGTCATATGACAGGGCAGAAAATGAACGTTCTGGATATATGATTTTCTCTTTGAAATTCAGATACCGTTTGCCAAATGACTTTGTGGTATCCTTTCTTCAAATTCGTTTTTAATCCCTCATGCATGAAATATGCATCATAATGAGTTGCATCAAATGAAAGAGGAGGATCTAAGCTTTACAAATATGTGTCATTTATCACTTATAATTGCGATTAAGTTATGATAAATCATCGATAATTCTCGGTTTCGTTTTTCTTGGACGCACTGTATATGTGAATGCATCCCTGAACCATTTATATGTATATGAGGTTGGTAACCGTTGGTTATGGGGGTGGAGTTTGACTGCGGGTCAAGGGTCACGGGTGAAGCAATGGTCCATGAACCTCACGTTACCCCCATCAATCATCCCCAAATTTAGATGGAATTTGTCAACATTTCCCAGAGAGAGAGAGATATATATGTGCCCTGCATGATGGCAGAATGCAGATACATATCTTGATTGTAAAGTCCATGTTTGTGTAAGACATACATGTACATGTATGTGAAGTGAGACATGCTAGAAAAAAACAAATATTGTACTAGTCAAACATACATGCCTACATGCTTCCGTTTGAGGGTTCTTGGTTTAAGCAACCACAGGCATTTGAATCTTTTCAGCATCGTCTTCATCAAATCAACTTTGAATATGAAACTAACATAAATGTACAGGGTGGTTAATAAACGAATAATCTGATTTTCCATTTGAAGATGCTAGATTGAAAAGACTATGAAACCTACACATAACATGATACCACAATCACATTCTAGTTGTAGTTATACAAGAGAGATGGGAAAATTATATGTAGGACAGGAGATACTGGTTTTTGTGTTTGAATTGAACTTGCAAGATTATACAATTTCTCAATATAAACGTTCCTCTCTATAATCCAAATGTTCCCCAAATCCTCACCAAACCCTGTGATCTTCCTGTAGTATAAGTGTACAGATAAAAACACTTTGATAATTCACTGTATCACAGAATCTTAGGTTAAAAATTTAAAATATCATTAATTAAATATTCACAGAAAACTATGTTAAACCTTTACACAAGACACTTTCCTTGATTGTTCCATTTTGTAAATTCTTTTGTTTTCCTATTGATCTGATGGTTTAAAATGTCTCAATTTTATCATACATGTAGTCTAAACTTTGCTAACTTTAATAAAGATAATGAACATCATACATCTTTCATTTCTCTTGTACCCTTCCTGATAGTGAAAGTTACACATCGTTATTTCTCTAGCGAACATGAAAATGCCTGACTATCATTTTCAGAGGTGCATTAGAATACGAGAAGAAGAAGAATTTCCATCACACAACATCCCTGTATTTTGATAGAGGTTGGGTCGCTCCAAACAAGCTTTACGCGGGTTGGACGAGGAGAAGGAGAAGGAGGAGGAGGATTGGGAACGCATTTTAGCCTGGAAGATTTCTTAATCCATCGATGACAGATGGCGGTCATGTTAGATCACACCATCTGGTGTCTAAGGGAGTGTGAAATACAAGCAATGTCTTGACCTTGATGGCTTAAGATCTAGGGATCTCCTTGGCTGAGGTAGAGGTGAGGTTCAAAAGGAACTTTAGTCTCCTTCAGTCAGCCTTACCATGTAGGTCCATGCAGGTCTTACAGTGGATAAAGTTGGAAGAAAAGAGTCCAACATGTACAGTAGGTCCTACCCTTCTCTTAGACGAATACATTTTACTTCCATCTGCTCTCCTATACCCAACTTAAAGCCCCACTGCACTACTTGTAGCTACTTGCTCCCTTTAGATATAAAACAATGCCTAAGCGGTGCCCGTTGTTCCCCAATGGTCTTCTTTTTCTTATGTTAATAGACCTATAATTGAGAGCTGAGTTGATGAGATAACCACCTAGTGACCACGCTGGGTGGTCTAATCTCCCCTGGCCAAACTAGTACAGACAGGCTTTAAAGGGAATTTTAGGAGGTATAGGGGCTACATGTATATGTAACAATGTACATGTACATGTACCTTATCTCTTTGCAGATGAGAAGGAATATGTTCTGACTTTGGAAAGAGTCATTTTGTTGACTCAAAACTTAAACATATATTCAATTTATTTTCCCATGGGATGGGGGCTTGAATAAAAAATACAAGCAATGCCATAACCTTGGTGGCTCAGGGTCTCAAGATCTAGGGATCACCTGGGAAAGGTGTGCTCAGAATTTTTTTTAGTCTCCATTAGTTTAGGGCATGAAAGGGTAGAAGTGGGTCATGTTATGAACCCCTTGCTTAGAATTCTACTTCTAGGCTGAATTCACCCTTCCTCTCCTCATCACCAAATAAAAAGGAATTCAGGAGGGAGGGAGGGGGGGGGGAGGGAGGCCTCTGTTTTGTTTTCAAACAAAATAATAGGAAAAGAGGGAAATGCAAGTCCTAAAGTCAAGAAGTATATGTACGAGATGCTACTTCAAAGGCAGGAATATATTTACAACGTGCCTGTTATTGATGCAGCATGAAATCTACCACTCCCCAATTTTGCAAACATTTCTGATGGTAGCTAGGGGTACTTGGTAAGCCAGAGAGGGTGTTAAAGAATCTACATACGGAGGATAGCTAGATCAGTCATCCTATCACTCGGTCCAAAGAAAAATGTACCTGACATTCCTCTACTGTTTTACGTCAGCCAGAGGTGATGAAAGAAGGAGGAAGGAAGGGATATTTTCATTCTCTTCTCACATTTCATAATCAGTCTTTTTCCATCTCTTCCTCAATTCTGCAGCTGTACTCTGGTTAACTCAACATGAAGGTCTATGGGCGCGTTCATGCTTGATTTTGAAGGTAGAATGAGCGATCTGTAACGCTCATCGTAAACGCTCATCGTGATCGCAGTTCCACGGTGTAGCTGTTCATGCTTACTTCTCTGGCTCATCCAGGCAATTCTCCTTGTGTGGCCATGTGTGACCTTCACTGTGCATGCTACGTAGACCCACTAGAGGTCAGTGCGTTGACCCCATTTAAACGCGTTTACAATTTAGTAAACGCATCTTTTTGTGAGTTTAAGATCGGCGTTCGTGATCGCCGTTTTTCGGTGATTCTACAAAAGTGAGCATGAACGCAATCGTGTTTTAAACTAAACACGTAACAGATGCCTGATTCTGGCCGTCAAAATCAAGCATGAACGCGACCTAAGATATATTGTTCATTAGTACCCTACAAAAAATTTCTCAGCTAGCTAACCTGTACATGTAGTACCGGTAATAAGTATTCCAGCTTACTTACAAATACATGTACGTTACATGCACAGTACTTTGAGTAAAAAAAAGTATCATAAGGTTATCTTTTCTTCTAAACAAATGATAATTTGTCTACTTATAGATGGACAGTCCTTTCCCTCATAATTACAGTGTGTATTTCCCATAAAAAAAAGTGAGATATAAATTGGGTCAAACCTTCGTAAAAATCATGGAAACAAGAAGCGGTCAGTTAGTCTAGCTGTTGCATGAATTTCATTGGCTTTTCAGGCTCAGTGTTAATGCATTAGGTGACAGATATACTAATATACAGACCAGAGATAGGGCAGCTAGTACTGCATAGAACCTTCTCTGCAGCGCTAGTAGGTAATCCACCAAGATAGGCCCGTCTTCACTATCTCTAGATTGCCAAATATCCAGCTATTTGAACTATCCCGATCGAAACTATCCAGCTAATTTGCGTCTTCATTAGAACGAAGTAGCAAATTAGCTGGATAGTTGGTCGGGATAATATCCCAAGATATCTCGGTCTAGTTTGCAAAATATCCCACTATTTCTGAACTAGCAGGATAGTTTGCGACCGTCTTCATTAGACCGAAGTACGGAGTCAAATATCCCGATCCCATCATGCACAACGATTTCCTGTTTTCCGTGATTACTAGTTGTACTAGCGCGCTGAGCGGTATAGATCGCATCTCCGCACGAACTAGTAAACACGGAAAACCGCAAACTAGACCGAGATATCTTGGGATATTATCCCGACCAACGTACTATCCAGCTAATTTGCTACTTCGGTCTAATGAGGACGCAAATTAGCTGGATAGTTCGATCGGGATAGTTCAAATAGCTGGATATTTGGCAATCTCGAGATAGTGAAGACACGCCTGATAAGTAAACTATTTTTTCAGCTTTGCTTCTATAAACCATACAAAGGATATGCCATTAGGCCCTACATGTACATGGTTGCTTTCTATGGTGATGTACAGATCAATGGGGCGGGGGCTGGGGGGGGGGGATGCTTTTGCGCTGACCCTGAAAAATAAAATCTCTGAACTAAACTACATTCATAACTTTATACAAACTTTGCCCTCTGGCTAAACTTAATTTTCTAATTAAGAAATTAAGACGATTGATCTCTTTCTCTGTACCTTTGTATTTTTATTTTTTTAAAGATGGCTAAGGTACTTATGGTCATATGCCTCGTTTAAATATTAAGGTAATAAATAATATTATTATTATTATCATCAATTTATCTGTGTGTTTTTAATAAGGGGGGGGGGGGTAGATATTTAGACAATGTTCCCCATACCCCCAACAATGAAAAAGGACACTAGCTTTGAAGCACATAAGCTTTGGGAAGTGGTAATTTTCATAGTTCCATTTATTTTCATGAATCTCTGTCTCCCCATGCCCAGCAACCATGAAATTAAAAATTACCCAAAAATGTAAATATGCCTCAAGTTTACTCTATGCAATTTGAAAGGTGCAAAATTATCATTTTAGCATGAATGAGCATTTCTGAAGCACACAAAGCATTCAAGTCAAGCATCGTAATTGCCCTATACATATACACACTCGAACAATTCCCAATGCACAGGTCTAAATCTCCTCAAAGTATAAAGGCAGGACATTAGAAGGGGTCTCACACATTTAAGACCCATCCTTCTAAATTACGAACGGGGTTACAGAAATTAGGTAAATAAGATGGATTGGAACCACATACACTGGGAGTTTGTCTTATGAAATTCTTACAAGCAAGTTTATAAAATGTGAAAGGGACCTACACGTAGCTACACCTCATTCTTAAACCTGTTCATGCTCCTCAAGATTCTCAGACCAGCATTCATTGACATCAAGTTTGCAACAAAGATATAAGATGTCAGAGACCCCATTCACACTGAGAGTTTATCTTCTTCAATTATTGTTTCAGTAAAATGTGTAAATCTTGCGTAGGACCCTACTGTAGTTAATATTTCTTGAAGTTGACTTTTCCATGCATTCATGGTCACCTTGCGTGCTTGGTGTAGGAAATAAATCTTGGTTGTCTCTGACCTCATTTACACTAGAGTTTTCTTTTTCTTTTAATCCATATACAAGGGTGTGGTGTGAATGAGGCCACTATCTCTTATCAATTGCCTTCCCTTTCCCCACATACCTTCATACGTGCATTCATGATATGGTCACAGAGCGAGCTTTGAGTAGGAGATAAAGAATGAATGCCTTAAATCCCATTCACATGACTAAAAGCATGAAAGAAAATGTGAACAGTTCCCAAATCTCTTCTCTAACTGATTTACAATCCTTAAACGTTTTCAGAGCGGCATTCATCAATGGGCCAGAGAGTTTAGTGTAGGAACATAGATTTATTACTGACTCTATGATTGACAGAAGATAAATTAATGACTTTCAGTGACCCCATTCACAATGAGGTTTTGTTCATAGAAGCACATGAGTGAAGCACGAATGGGACCACCATTTCTTCTCAAACTAATTCGCAATCCTCTAACGTTTTGAGAGCCGCCTTCATGGTCACCCAGGGAGCCTAATATCGGATGTCATATATTTATGACTTGTGGGCGAGACTGGACTCTAGTTACCAAACCCTGGGCCTCATATAAATCCCTATCAGCTGGCTACGGGCTAGAAATTCCTCTGAGATTGACAGACCAACCACAGTCAAGTTTACAGATAGTTTTAAAAAATCACTCGGAAAGGGAAAGTCTGACCTGGTATCCAAGTATTATTACCATCACCGTCATCTTCAGTCTTACAACTATTTCAAGACAATATCTTTACTCGCATCATAAGAGAAGATGAAAGATAGGTGGATTGAATAATGGGGGGGGGGGGGGGGGGTGTGCAAGTATCATCATCATCACCATCATCATTCTTACAACTATTCTAAGACAATGAACTTACTGGCATCATAAAAAGAGGATGAGAGAGAGAGAGAGAGGTGGATTGATTAGTGGGGGGTAAAGGGGGAGATGCTAGTATCGTCACCATCATTCTTACAACTATTCTATGACAATACTTGTACTGCCATCATAAGAGAAGATGAGAGAGGTGGATTGAAGAGTGGAGGGGGAGCAAGCATCATCGTCATCATCATCATCACCACCACCATCATCATTCTTACAACTATTCCAACTCTAAGACAATGAACTTACTATCATCATATGAGAAGATTAGAGAGAGGTGGATTGAAGAGTGGAGGGGGAGCAAGCATCATCGTCATCATCATCATCACCACCACCATCATCATTCTTACAACTATTCTAAGACAATGAACTTACTGGCATCATAAAAGAGGATGAGAGAGAGAGAGAGAGGTGGATTGATTAGTGGGGGGTAAAGGGGGAGATGCTAGTATCGTCACCATCATTATCATTTGATTTATTTGCTTTGATTTGATTTGAATTGATTGATTGATTGATTTTTACAACTATTCTAAGACAATGAACTTATTGTCATCATAGGAGAAGATTAGAGAGAGGTGGATTGAAGAGTGGGGTTGGGGTGCAAGTATCATCATCATCATTATCATTTGATTTATTTGCTTTGATTTGATTTGAATCGATTGATTGATTTTTACAACTATTCTATTCTCAGACAATGAACTTATTGTCATCATAGGAGAAGATGAGAGGTTGATTGTAAAGTGGGGTTGGGGTGCAAGTATCATCATCATCATTATCATTTGATTTATTTGCTTTGATTTGATTTGAATTGATTGATTGATTGATTTTTACAACTATTCTATTCTCAGACAATGAACTTACTATCATCATAAGAGAAGCTAAGAGGATTGAAAAGTGGGGGTAGGGTGGGGGAGGTGCAAGCATCACCATCATCATCATTCTTGAAACTATTCTCAGACAATGAACTTACTATCATCATATGAGAAGATGAGAGGTGGATCAGTGGGTAGACCATGAAGGCTGATGATACCCAGGAAGAAGACGACCAATGAGAACCAGTGAATGTGACCTGCTGCACACGCTAGGAGCGTCGGTGGGAGCATGATGGGAAGGTTTTACCCCCTCGCTGGGTGGGGCGTCAGGTTGTATGGAGGATGGGAAGATTCAGTCTGAGGTTTTTGAAGATAAAATGAAATATATTTAATTTAATATGAAAATATGAAGTTAAATAGCACCCATGTAAGAGTTACATTTACAGTCATACAGTGATACATATGAAATTATCTACTTTTAAAGAAATCAGTTTAAATATCTTGCAAATTGGTTGTATGTACAACACAATGTAACTCATATCCGTCCCTGTATGAACCCTGTGCATTTGTATTATTGTATATAATGTATTATTTTTATTTTATTTTATAAGAATAAACCACCTATCTTCTAAGTAGAATCATTGAAATATCTCAATTTAGATTGCTAACCAATGACAAAATTTAAATAACAATTCTCTTAAAATCAATATGGTGTAAGTCTCTTGCAGAAAGGAGTGTGAGTTTTTCAATGTGTTTGCAATACAATTACGTTGAAATTCATGGACCCAATGTTAATAAAAACAAGGTTGCACCATGTCAGATTGATTTGGTAGCGATACAAGGCTAATTAAGCTAGACTCACAGTTATCTGCCAGTTGCTGGCTGTAATATGGAAGCACCTCTACGATGGTGTTGTAACATACATCTTGCCTTGGTAGAAAGTAATTACCGGTATTCTGTAGCAGTCAATATCTGTATGAAGAAAACAAATGCAAGGAGATATTGATTAAATCATGAGCAAAATACTATGTCCTACATGTACATGTATGTATAATGGGACATATATGTTGTGATGAAATGTCTATTGAAATATTAACACTCTTGATAGACTGGCCGGAATGCTCCCAAGGGACAAAGTACATGTACATGTATTAGGCGCATTATAAATGTGAGCTAGTATTATTATTATTATCAAAGCCTAAAGGAGCCTCCCACATTCAAAATATGTGATTCTTTAGGCAATTTGGCATCATTTACAAAACATGTTTTCAAAAAATAACATGATTCCAAAATATTGAAAATATTTAATTCACTCATGAAATCATAGTAGAATTAATATAAAAATGATGTGAAATATTTCATCAAACAACAATCTTCCATTAAAGGTATCGACCAGTTTTGGAAACGCCCCCCTCTCAAAAAATGAAATGGAAGCTCTTTAATAATACCAATCATGTGAAAGAATATGTTTTGACTAATGCATGATGATACAAACTTTGCCGGGAAACCGTAAATTAATAAATCAATTAGTAAATTATTATATCCATCCGGCCTGGATAGATATCGCAAATGCACTTCAACATTGAACATTTGGGCATATATTTCCGCTTTTTTGCAAATTTAGGTTGAAGTAATGCCATCTAAACCTCTGAAGGTAATATCTAAACAATATTGAATTAGGCCTGAGTCAATCCGTTTAACCGACGGTTATCCGACCGCATTCATCAAAACCGTTTGGCATTTCTTGCTCCGTTTAACCGTTATTTGTATACATTTTGGAATGTGCTAATAGCCGGTGATAAAGATAATCAAAGAAACCGCAGTGTAATGTTACACCCTGGCCGCTGCGCGCCAGCTTTCTGGCAGCAGTAATCTCCATGAATGAATTTGTAAACAATAAAACAACCAACCCCCTTATCTCTTTTCTCACCCTCTTTATTCCCTTCTCTCTGCAATGTGTTCATCGCTCATGTACCTTTTCTTATTACTGCACTCTCTCATGTTCCTGCATGCCTGGTCCATTCAGGGACATGCTAGACCATGCATGCTCTCTCAGTCACACACACATGTACACACAAACCTCCGGCGCCCAAATACACTGTACATACACACAGATAGAGAGCGCATGCTTATCACATGCACACATGTGGGCGTGGCTTCTTGACCTCCCACTGAACTGGTTACAGTGAAAGCACGCGCGGTCACCAACCTGTAATTTATGCTGGTATCAAACTCCACCCACATAGCTAGAGAACCTTCCTGATTGGTCACTAACTTGGATCAGCTCATTGCAGGGTGTGTCTTAGGTGTGTGTGATACAAACTTCCACATAATTTCATATGGGAATGATACATGCAGGGAGCTCTCTCCCTGACCACGTGCAAACATTGCATTGCAAAGGCATATATAAACACGTCACAGATCAAACTATCTTCACAGAGTAACTTTGCAAGGTTAATCATGATATCAGATTCAGATGAGGAATAATAAGACATGTTTTATGTTGTTCATTACTGGTCTCTGTTTATCAGGATGACCCATAGTCCGGCTCGGAATGCTCAGCCTGACAGTCTAAAGACCAGCAGGGTTCTGAGCTACAGCACTATTACAAATACTGTATTTTCACTTTTTCAGATTATTATTAAACGGTTAAACGAAACTGCCCGTATACTTTTAACGGTTATCCGTTTAGCACAAAAACCGTAATGACTCAGGCTTATATTGAATGGATATTTTGTATCCAAAACCAAAATCCAAAATGCTTTAAATTAACAGTAGCTGTCAGGTTATGATGTTACTATTAAACTTGTTTGAATATTTCAGGCTTGTATTATATAAAGCAACCAATGACTTGGTAAGTTGGTAATAATATTACACTGCATAAACTCAAAATATAATCTTATATAAAACAGCTTTTCAGATTAAATGAAAGGAATGCATGAAAAAACAACGCTGCAAATCACTATCACACGAGGCATATAGAACGACAACATCACAGCATTCAACATCATTGTAAACACACAGACGCAGGTGTACACCAGCATTGAAAAGTCCGACCAGACAGCAATACAGCACTAAGATAACATCCACTGACAATAGTCGCACATTGAAAACGCAATCCTAATACAACCGCAATCAGACAAGAATAGATTCCATTATGAGTTCTCAGCGTCACATTTGTCGCATCATTCACGGTCCCTTAAACCCAAATTATTTCCCCTCCTTCCCTCATTATTGGCCTGCGCCACGGGGGTAATTTATGATCGTTGTTATTATCAGGTATTCTTTCGTCACTCAAAAGGGCTCGTCTTTGTGCCTCAAGGTTGTCGTTTTCCGGCTAATTTAGTACGACCATTGGTAAGGTGTGAAGAAGCATGTCTGCGCGGCTGGTGGGATGATATATTACACATATCCAATCAAAGTGATAACAGAGAAGTCGTCAGAATAAAAATGCAAACAAATTGCTTTTTTTGCTAAATGGAATTGCCATTTTATATCTTTGTCACTATCGTGTCACCTATAATTTGAAGGACATCTTGAAATCTACACTGATGGTCGCAAAATCATGAGCAAAACCAACTTACAATAAGTGATCAAGCAACTTCAAGACTACATATTGATGGTATGCGCTCAAAAAGCTCCATGGTGGAAACTTAAGATTAAAGACTACCGGTACTGAAGTTTTAAATCATAAAAATTGCCTTCTTCGCCAACTGTAAATCTACTTTCAACGAATACATTTGTAACAATTTTCTTCTTCCTTTTGAGTACAAACCTCTTTACAGAGTATTATCGTACTATACTGGGGGTGTGTGCAGGTGGACCACTACACTGGGGTTTCCCCCTACTCTTATACGAATAGTGCAGTGAGTTCTTAACGTGCAAAGGTAGTGACTCTTCTCTACACAGGTCCTCCATTTAACGTCCTATCCGAGGGACGGGGTATTTTCCACTTGACGTAACCTGCGTCTATGAACAAGGGAAGGGGCACGTTAACACACAATGCAGGCTTCAGTCATCCGCTTGGGTGGGAGTCGAACCCGGGATCTTTGGTTCGACAGACGGACGCTTTACCGACTGAGCCAACTCGCCTCCCTTTACTTTAAAGATGGTTCCTCATTTATTTGTCTACACCTTATCAGTCTACCTCATTTACTTATGCATGATGTTTTTCAGCTTACTCAATCCATTAGCAACCTCCTTTACAATACATTAATCTCCTTTAGATGCAGGGTCAGTGAGTAAATCACTCCCGCTTTTATCAGCTCGCTGGGTTGATAAGGAGGGTTTGTTATTCCAACGATTCAAATCATGTACCATAGATATAAAGAATGCTTGACATGCCTGGCTCGGTGCGCATCAAGATTGGTATGAATGAATGAATGAAACATACAGTATGGTCATGGAAGACATGACCCTGATGTATGACAGGAAGAAATAGACAGAAACTATGTGCATACAACTTTTGTTCATGTACCTACATGTGTGTACCTGTAGGCTAAGCAACTGTGACCGACTATTGAGACTGATACTAGCAGAATAATATAGCATACGATGGGCTCATTTATCATAGATATATTCACAATCTGGTTTCCTACATACTGAAAAATTACACACAATAATACAATTCATGAGAATGACAGCTTATTATCTATTCTTGTCTTTTTAGTCCTTAATCTTTTAATAATGAAGCTGTTGTATATTAGGCCATTTCCCAGTTTTACAAAGGAATTTGTAAGTATAATGATCATACATGTATTTTAAGATGAAATTTTACATCTGTCAATATTTTAGCATATTCATGTACATGAACATAAAGACCTACATTGTAATTGTTTTCTTTTTTTGAAAAAGTAACATAAAGTCCACTAATATTATTTGGAACAAAGAAGCATAAGTAGCCCACATTATATTCAGACCTACATTTGTACAGTGTATACAACTAATTATCCATAATGGGAGACAGCACAAAAAGCTGAAATCTAGTCCGATCAAGTATCATAAACAGGGACGGAAACCTAGTATGTTTGCTTCCATTACCCTGGCTGTGGGTAATTGGACGATCCTTTCTTCCTATTGACTGCTTCAAGCTCACTCACTCCATCCAGCCAAGCTCAGACACGGCGACACATAAATCATGATCAAACAATCGCTTCATGAGAGAGATATTATTATGTGCACATAACTCGATCATGCACTGTTCGGGTTCGCAATGGCTGAAAACGCAATGTATTGTGATTCTTTTTACGTGTTTAGCGCAGGATGAACTTCTGAATGGAACGCTTAAATGGGAAAATAAATATTAGTGCATGTAAATACTGTACCTTTTTTCAAATTGATGTACATTGTATTCATCATGGCATACTTTCCATGTAATGAACATGTCATTAAAATGGATTTGGGAAAACAAACTTAGCCAAGTGCTTCTGAACTTCATTTGTTGTTACCTTAAAAGCTTTCACTACATCATGGTTGCAAAGGGAGTGATAGAAGTAGACTTTAAATACTGTGGAAAAGAATTATTAAAATGCCAACATTCATCTCAAAGAAGATCAGAATAAAACATGGATGTGTCAGTAGAAAAAGTACAGCCAAACCTGTCTATTAAAGCCACCCAAGCCAAGGGAAGCATAGAGTGGCCACAGTAGACAGGTTACCTTTCTAGACAGGTTCTACAACATTTATTTCTTTCTTGAGGGAGACAAAATGCATGGCCACTGTAGACAGGTGGACTTAATGGAGAGGTGGCTATTAGAGTAAGACAGGTTTGAATGGATCCGGGCTAACTCGGACCAGGGGACAACTCGGCCCAGCTGCAAAAACTGTCATTTTTTGTTATTTTACCCTAACTCTAACCCTAAACCTAATGACAGTTTTTACAGCTGGGGCGAGTTGTCCCCTGGTCCAAGTTAGCCCGACTCCGTTTGAATGTACAGTATATCCATATAGAAGGAGGCAAAGTAATTGAACTTTCTGAAGAGGAAATAGAACCCTTACCTGAATTGTGTCAGAGTAAACATGTGACAACAAAGTCTCTCAGGAATAATGAAAATTCCAAATGCAATGAAACTTATGATGAAGAACCAGCTGATAAATGCTTGTCACAAAACTGTACGTACCTTCAGAAGATAGCTTTCCTTATGTCCTTACAGGGTAAGAATTATTCCATTAATGCTCCCCTCTGCAACTGCATTACTCTCACACACAACATAATGTAGCTTCTCTAACATGCACATGGCCTATTCACTCACACACTGCCTTTCACATCTAGTATAAATCCTGTTCTTACAAAACAGGAGCTGCATGTTGCAAAGATCAAAGAAAATCCTGCTAAGCACATAACCCTCCCAAGCACAATAAACCCCTAAACCTCTAATTCCTCCCCTCATTGTCCCAAGGAAGTAAATAACTCCTATTGATTTCACCCTCATCTTTGTCACCCCCACAAAGACCACAAAGCACCCCTAACCCCATCAAAGGGGCTCTCCTTACCCCTCTATTTAGCATTCATTACCCCTAAATCCTTCTTTGATCTTTAACTCAAGTACTTGAGCTGTTATCTTCAAGTAGTCCCCTTTTGCCCCCATTTTAGCACCTGCCTCTCCCTGCTCAAAGCACCCTATCGTCAAGTGCTGTTTCTTTGTTTGTTTACTGTTTTGCATGAAGTATAGACTTGACCTAAGGAGCTACTGTCTGCTCTGTTTGCTCAGCTCATTGTTCATAATATCTTGGTATTCAAATTGAGTAGACCAACCTGCAAAAGTTGTCTTTTGTCTGGTCTTTAATTAAGTCATCAAAACAGAATCTTGTGAAAGTTTGAGGATCAATATATCCTGGTGTTAAATCTAGCTTGCAATTTACAGCTTTCTCAAAATCCTGTAGGCCTATTATTTATCATTGATATTCATGCAAGGACATGCAATGAAAAGTGAGACATAGCTTATATGTTTCTAATGTTGCTATCATTAGAAAAATTAAATAAATCATTTTTTTGTACCTCACTTTTTGAATATGTGGCAAATATAGCAGTGCTAAAGAAAATCTTGGAAATACCATGATGTACCGGTAACCCTATACAACATATTCTTACTTTTTACAGAGACTGTTTGATTTTCCTGTTTTGTTAAAATGTACACTAGTATAAGACTGAACTGCCCTTTTATTTTGATTATATGGATACCAAACACCCTTTTTTTTTGGGGGGGGGGGTACCCTTAGTGTTAAACATGATTGATGGCTCGATCTCCTAAACAAAATTCTAATTGAAAGAAATGAACTATAATCAATGGTCCTGTACTTTAAATTGAAAATGCGAAGGGCCTTCACAAGTGCACCTTACTTGCAGACCTACATGTACAAGCAAATGATGATGATGATGGTGGTATGCCGTTCCTTGGAGCTACAGACACGCTGGTTTCATTATTCAGCATTGCGCCAGGTAATATGATGAGACAGATGAGGTAGAGGATTACATCCCTCAGGATTATGATTGGGAGATTGCCGGATGCGAGATGGAACACATCTCTCATCTAACATAACATGATGGAGTAAATGGTTCCTTGCATGGAGGGGAGGGCATCCTTGCATAGTTACACCATGGTTACACCATGGTTACACTCCTTGGTTTGACAGTAACAAAGTGCAAAAGTTTGCAGAGAACACACTTTTGGGATGGAAAACTAAAGGAACAACGGGGCCAGGAGGTGGACCCCACTTACATTTACGACGAAGAAAAGAAATTGCATTGTAGCAAGGTAATAATATTCAAGACATGCACTGCCACTGATTTACTAGTCCAGCCTCTGTACCGTTTTCGTTTAGCGCACCCAATCAGCTGATGAAATAACACACCCTCAACGTTGAAAGTAGACCTAGCCATTCCTCTAAATCTGGGTCCTGACGAAAATTTGGGGATTGCGCGATCAGTGGAGAGACCGCGCTGTGTGTGGGGGATAAAAAGAACGAACGGACTGAATCTGGACTACTGATTTACTGGCAGTGGGGCATAATAGTTTACAGGGAACAAAATGCATGGGAGAGAAAATCCTAGGGAAAATGGACTAGAGGAAAACCCTAGCTACACTCTCAACCTTTTTTGAAAAAAGAAATACCGGTGATGGAAGCAAAATGACAATTACGGGTTGAAGAAAATACGGTACATGGCAACTCCTTTAAGAAGACAAAGCTGTCTAATGATGATGATGATGATACTGCAGATTCTGATAATGATAATGGGGTTGAATTGTATGATGAATTGTAAGATTAGACACTGGGAAAATGTTATACCTGAAAATAGGCCTATATACTCTTGTTTCTATAAAGCCTCGGTCACAAATGCCATTACGAACTGCTACGAACGCCGTACAAACAATTTTCAGACAATGAAAATTTGGGAAGACAATGGAAAAACAGGGAGATTCGTACAAATTTATCATTCGTATGAACCTTTGTGACTGTAGCATTACAGAAAACAAGGTATTTATATCTTTTTTTTAAAAACGTATCAAGTTAATGCCACTGTTTCTAAAGAATTGCATGGACATGATGAATGCATCAATCACCGTTTCGTAATGGAATGAAAGATATCAAAAAGGGTCCTAGGACTTAAAGTTAAAGAAAACTTCACAAAGAACATGGTACATGTAAATATCTGTGCAGATGTTATACTCCGAAGGATGATCTCAATTGGTTGAGAAAGTCAAACTGCTCTGTAATCCTCAGGTTCTAGTGAGAGGCATGCCTGCATTGTGAAGCGACCCAGCTCGTGTCTGAAGCGAAGATAAAGTCAGTTTATTTCAAGCAAACATTGAACCCTAGTAGCTGGCGATGCAGACAATAGGTGAGATTGAATTGCTTTGATCGAAGCTCTGTCAAAAGGCAAGATGGCAGCTCTCTATGCTAACAGAAGAATCGAAAGGAAAATTGAAATGAAGACCTGATCAAGTGCCTCAATTCCTTGCGTCTTTTTGATAGTGAGCATGATGTATGCATTGACTTTCTTTCCTGGACTGGAATTAACTCACAATGTTTATTAGAACAGTGTATATTGCTGAGAGCCAGAAGGGCATTAATGTTTACAATTATCAACTGGCAAGACGTTAATCTACATTTGCCAAACTCAACCCAGGTGAGGTAAATGGTTACCTGGGAAAAATCATTCCTTGAAATGCACTGTGCGCTTATAACGGCTGCCGGAGCTTAAGCTAGGCTAACCATTTCCAAAAAAAGCCCTTTGGAAGCTCATAGGGAAGTTATAATGTAGGACTATATGCGCTATACAAGAATGGAACATTGAATTGAGCATATTAGTCCCATGTGACTCCATCCAACTTTCATTTCTAGGGCCTCATCACAAAATGAAAGTGAAGTGTAGGCCCTACATGTGTTGTCTGCTTAGTTAGAGCTAGAAAGATGTTACTATAATAATTAACTTGGAGCTATAAAACATAGCTTCTGACTCACAGCACATCACATGAATGTAGAAAAGCTCATAGAGTTCATGCTCAGAAACTTCAAGAGCGATCTCATAGAAATTCAACTACCCCCTTGAGCAAAACGCTTGCAAACTTATTCAAATAGAAATGTACTCTACCAATATTTGAACTTGAGGAACATGCACATGCAAGGGCTCACAAATGCACACAATGAGCATACATGTACTTTAGAGCTGCCCCCACCATACATCCATTTAATACATGCAATGTACATGCAGTCTAACATCTTTAATAGGGAGAAAAAAGAGAATGGAAGGAGAAAAAAGAGAATGGTAGGAGCCAAAAAGGTGTCCGTATTGGCTAATAGATCTTTGTTATCGCATTGTACCTTCTGTTTGGATTGCCTATTTGACGAGTTTGCTTCTCAAACAAGTCGCTTTTAAGGTGGTGCTGATGAATACCTGGCAGAGGTTTTTACACCAGCATTGAAAAGTCCGACCAGACAGCAATACAGCACTAAGATAACATCCACTGACAATAGTCGCACATTGACAACGCAATCCTAATACAACCGCAATCAGACAAGAATAGATTCCATTATGAATTCTCAGCGTCACATTTGTCGCATCATTCACGGTCCCTTAAACCCAAATTATTTCCCCTCCTTCCCTCATTATTGGCCTGCGCCACGGGGGTAATTTATGATCGTTGTTATTATCAGGTATTCTTTCGTCACTCAAAAGGGCTCGTCTTTGTGCCTCAAGGTTGTCGTTTTCCGGCTAATTTAGTACGACCATTGGTAAGGTGTGAAGAAGCATGTCTGCGCGGCTGGTGGGATGATATATTACACATATCCAATCAAAGTGATAACAGAGAAGTCGTCAGAATAAAAATGCAAACAAATTGCTTTTTTTGCTAAATGGAATTGCCATTTTATATCTTTGTCACTATCGTGTCACCTATAATTTGAAGGACATCTTGAAATCTACACTGATGGTCGCAAAATCATGAGCAAAACCAACTTACAATAAGTGATCAAGCAACTTCAAGACTACATATTGATGGTATGCGCTCAAAAAGCTCCATGGTGGAAACTAAAGATTAAAGACTACCGGTACTGAAGTTTTAAATCATAAAAATTGCCTTCTTCGCCAACTGTAAATCTACTTTCAACGAATACATTTGTAACAATTTTCTTCTTCCTTTTGAGTACAAACCTCTTTACAGAGTATTATCGTACTATACTGGGGGTGTGTGCAGGTGGACCACTACACTGGGGTTTCTCCCTACTCTTATACGAATAGTGCAGTGAGTTCTTAACGTGCAAAGGTAGTGACTCTTCTCTACACAGGTCCTCCATTTAACGTCCTATCCGAGGGACGGGGTATTTTCCACTTGACGTAACCTGCGTCTATGAACAAGGGAAGGGGCACGTTAACACACAATGCAGGCTTCAGTCATCCGCTTGGGTGGGAGTCGAACCCGGGATCTTTGGTTCGACAGACGGACGCTTTACCGACTGAGCCAACTCGCCTCCCTTTACTTTAAAGATGGTTCCTCATTTATTTGTCTACACCTTATCAGTCTACCTCATTTACTTATCAGATGCATGATGTTTTTCAGCTTACTCAATCCATTAGCAACCTCCTTTACAATACATTAATCTCCTTTAGATGCAGGGTCAGTGAGTAAATCACTCCCGCTTTTATCAGCTCGCTGGGTTGATAAGGAGGGTTTGTTATTCCAACGATTCAAATCATGTACCATAGATATAAAGAATGCTTGACATGCCTGGCTCGGTGCGCATCAAGATTGGTATGAATGAATGAATGAAACATACAGTATGGTCATGGAAGACATGACCCTGATGTATTCTATGGCCTACCAATCATGACAGGAAGAAATAGACAGAAACTATGTGCATACAACTTTTGTTCATGTACCTACATGTGTGTACCTGTAGGCTAAGCAACTGTGACCGACTATTGAGACTGATACTAGCAGAATAATATAGCATACGATGGGCTCATTTATCATAGATATATTCACAATCTGGTTTCCTACATACTGAAAAATTACACACAATAATACAATTCATGAGAATGACAGCTTATTATCTATTCTTGTCTTTTTAGTCCTTAATCTTTTAATAATGAAGCTGTTGTATATTAGGCCATTTCCCAGTTTTACAAAGGAATTTGTAAGTATAATGATCATACATGTATTTTAAGATGAAATTATACATCTGTCAATATTTTAGCATATTCATGTACATGAACATAAAGACCTACATTGTAATTGTTTTCTTTTTTTGAAAAAGTAACATAAAGTCCACTAATATTATTTGGAACAAAGAAGCATAAGTAGCCCACATTATATTCAGACCTACATTTGTACAGTGTATACAACTAATTATCCATAATGGGAGACAGCACAAAAAGCTGAAATCTAGTCCGATCAAGTATCATAAACAGGGACGGAAACCTAGTATGTTTGCTTCCATTACCCTATGGGTAATTGGACGATCCTTTCTTCCTATTGACTGCTTCAAGCTCACTCACTCCATCCAGCCAAGCTCAGACACGGCGACACATAAATCATGATCAAACAATCGCTTCATGAGAGAGATATTATTATGTGCACATAACTCGATCATGCACTGTTCAGGTTCGCAATGGCTGAAAACGCAATGTATTGTGATTCTTTTTACGTGTTTAGCGCAGGATGAACTTCTGAATGGAACGCTTAAATGGGAAAATAAATATTAGTGGATGTAAGTACCTTTTTTCAAACTGATGTACATTGTATTCATCATGGCATACATGTAGTTTCCATGTGATGAACATATCAAACTTAGTCAATTGCTTCTGAACTTCCATTTGTTGTTACCTTAAAGCCCATCTATACTAGTTTGGCTAGGAGGGATTAGACCACCCAGGGTAGTCACTGACAGGTGGCTATCCCATCACCTCAGCTCTCAATTAACATAAGAAAAAGAGGATCATGGGGGACCAATGGTCACCTATTAAGCATTGTTTTCTGTATAGAGGGAGCAAGTAGCTACAAGTAGTATAGTGGGGCGTTAAGCTTTCACTACATACAGCGGCCTGTATATGATTTGTTGATCATGGTTGCAATGGGATTGATAGAAGTGGAATTACTGTGGAAAAGAATTATTAAAATGCAAAAATTCATCTCGAAGAAGATCAGGATAGAACATGGATACACTTAGTAGAAATAGTACACCCAAACCTGTCTATTGGAGCCACCCAAACCAAGGGAGTGGCAACAGTAGACAGGTTACCTTTCTAGACAGGTTCTACAACATACATTTATCTCTTGAGGGAGACAAAATGTATGGGCACTGTAGAAAGGTAGCCTTTACAGAGAGCACGCTGGCTACTAGAGTAAGACAGGTTTGAATGTATATAGAAGGAGGCAAAGTAATTGAACTTTCTGAAGAGAAAATAGAACCCTTACCTTAATCGTGTCAGAGTAAACATGTGACAAAAAAGTCTCCCAAATGCAATGAAACTTATGATGAAGAACCAGCTGATAAATGCTTGCCACAAAACTGTAGGTATACCTTCAGAAGATAGCTTTCCTTATGTCCTTACAGGGCAAGAATTATTCCATTAATGCTCCCCTCTGCTATTGCACTACTCACACACAACATAATGTAGCTTCTCTAACATGCTCATGGCCTATTCATTCACACACTGCCTTTCACATCTAATATAAATCCTGTTCTTACAAAACAGGAGCTGCATGTTGCAAAGATCAAAGAAAATCCTGCTAAGCACATAACCCTCCCAAGCACAATAGACCCCTAAACCTCTAATTCCTCCCCATCATTGTCCCAAGGAAGTAAATAACTCCTATTGATTTCGCCCTCATCTTTGTCACCCCCACAAAGACCACAAAGCACCCCTAACCCCATCAAAGGGGCTCTCCTTACCCCTCTATTTAGCATTCATTACCCCTAAATCCTTCTTTGATCTTTAACTCAAGTACTTGAGCTGTTATCTTCAGGTAGTCCCCTTTTGCCCCCATTTTAGCACCTGCCTCTCCCTGCTCAAAGCACCCTATCTTCAAGTGCTGCTTCTTTGTTTGTTTACTGTTTTGCATGAAGTATAGACTTGAACTAAGGAGCTACTGTCTGCTCTGTTTGCTTAGCTTATTGTTCATAATATCTTGGTATTCAAATTGAGTAGACCAACCTGCAAAAGTGTTTTTTTGTCTGGTCTTTAATTAAGTCATCAAAACAGAATCTCATGAAAGTTTGAGGATCAACATATCCTGGTGTTAAATAAGTGTTAAATCTAGTTAGCAATTTCTCATAATCATAGGCCTATTATTTATCATTGATATTCATGCAAGGACATGCAATGAAAAGTGAAACATATCTTATATGTTTCTAATGTTGCTATCATTAGAAAAATTAAATAAATCATTTTTTGTACCTCACTTTTTGAATATGTGGCAAATATAGCAGTGCTAAAGAAAATCTTGGAAATACCATGATGTAACCCTATAAAACATATTCTTATTTTTTACAGAGACTGTTTGATTTTCCTGTTTTGTTAAAATGTACACTGGTATAAGACTGAACTGCCCTTTCATTTTGATTATATGGATACCAAACACCCTTTTTTTTGGGGGGGGGGGTACCCTTGGTGTTAAACATGATTGATGGCTCGATCTCCTAAACAAAATTCTAATTGAAAGAAATGAACTATAATCAATGGTCCTGTACTTTAAATTGAAAATGCGAAGGGCCTTCACAAGTGCACCTTACTTGCAGACCTACATGTACAAGCAGATGATGATGATGATGGTGGTATGCCGTTCCTCGGAGCTACAGACACGCTGGTTTCATTATTCAGCATTGCGCCAGGTAATATGATGAGACAGATGAGGTAGAGGATTACATCCCTCAGGATTATGATTGGGAGATTGCCGGATGCGAGATGGAACACATCTCTCATCTAACATAACATGATGGAGTAAATGGTTCCTTGCATGGAGGGGAGGGCATCCTTGCATAGTTACACCATGGTTACACTCCTTGGTTTGACAGTAACAAAGTGCACAAGTTTGCAGAGAACACACTGTTGGAATGGAACACTAAAGGAACAACGGGGCCAGGAGGTGGACCCCACTTACATTTACGACGAAGAAAAGAAATTGCATTGTAGCAAGGTAATATTCAAGACATGCACTGCCACTGATTTACTAGTCCAGCCTCTGTACCGTTTTCGTTTAGCGCACCCAATCAGCTGATAAAATAACACACCCTCAACGTTAAATCTGGGTCCTGACGAAAATTTGGGGATTGCGCGATCAGTGGAGAGACCGCGCTGTGTGTGGGGGATAAAAAGAACGAACGGACTGAATCTGGACTACTGATTTACTGGCAGTGGGGCATAATAGTTTACAGGGAACAAAATGCATGGGAGAGAAAATCCTAGGGAAAATGGACTAGAGGAAAACCCTAGCTACACTCTCAACCTTTTTTGAAAAAAGAAATACCGGTGATGGAAGCAAGATGACAATTACGGGTTGAAGAAAATACGGTACATGGCAACTCCTTTAAGAAGACAAAGCTGTCTAATGATGATGATGATGATGATGATACTGCAGATTCTGATAATGATAATGGGGTTGAATTGTATGATGAATTGTAAGATTAGACACTGGGAAAATGTTATACCTGAAAATAGGCCTATATACTCTTGTTTCTATTAAGCCTCGGTCACAAATGCCATTACGAACTGCTACGAACGCCATACGAACAATTTTCAGACAATGAAAATTTGGGAAGACAATGGAAAAACAGGGAGATACGTACAAATTTATCATTCGTATGAACCTTTGTGACCGTAGCATTACAGAAAACAAGGTATTTATATATTTTTTTTTAAACGTATCAAGTGAATGCCACTGTTTCTAAAGAATTGCATGGACGTGATGAATGCATCAATCACCGTTTCGTAATGGAATGAAAGATATCAAAAAGGGTCCTAGGACTTAAAATTAAAGAAAACTTCACAAAGAACATGGTACATGTAAATATCTGTGCAGATGTTATACTCCGAAGGATGATCTCAATTGGCTGAGGAAGTCAAACTGCTCGGTAATCCTCAGGTTCTAGTGAGAGGCATGCCTGCATTGTGAAGCGACCCAGCTCGTGTCTGAAGCGAAGATAAAGTCAGTTTATTGCAAGCAAACATTGAACCCTAGAACTAGCTGGCGATGCAGACAATAGGTGAGATTGAATTGCTTTGATCGAAGCTCTGTCAAAAGGCAAGATGGCAGCTCTCTATGCTAACAGAAGAATCGAAAGTAAAATTGAAATGAAGACCTGATCAAGTGCCTCAATCCTTTGCATCTTTTTGATAGTAAGCATGATGTATGCATTGACTTTCTTTTCTGGACTGGAATTAACTCACAATTTAGAACAGTATGTTATTCTGAGAGCCAGAAGGGCATTAATTTTTTACATTTACCAAGTGGCAAGACATTAATCTACATTCGGCACACTCGACCCAGGTGAGGTAAATGGGTACCTGGGAAAATCATTCCTTGAAATGCACTGTGCGCTGATAACGGCTGCCGGAGCTTAAGCTAGGCTAACCATTTCCAAAAAGCCCTTTGGAAGCTCATAGGGAAGTTATAATGTAGGACTATATGCGCTATACAAGAATGGAACATTGAATTGAGCATATTAGTCCCATGTGACTCCATCCAACTTTCATTTCTAGGGCCTCATCACAAAATGAAAGTGAAGTGTAGGCCCTACATGTGTTGTCTGCTTAGTTAGAGCTAGAAAGATGTTACTATAATAATTAACTTGGAGCTATGAAACATAGCTTCTGACTCACAGCACATCACATGAATGTAGAAAAGCTCATAGAGTTCATGCTCAGAAACTTCAAGAGCGATCTCATAGAAATTCAACTACCCCCTTGAGCAAAACGCTTGCAAACTTATTCAAATAGAAATGTACTCTACCAATATTTGAACTTGAGGAACATGCACATGCAAGGGCTCACAAACGCATACATGTACTTCTGAGCTACCCCCACTGGATCCATTTTAATAATACATGCAAGGTACATGCAATCTAACATCTTTAAAGGTAAAGACTAGTATTGGTAACGCCCCAATTTCAAAAAATGAAATGGAAGCTCTCATTACCAATCATGTGAAAGAATATCTTTTGACTAATACATGATGATAAAAAAATTGCCGGGAAACCGCCTACTAATTCATATATTTGGTAAATTTGTTTCTCTCATGGTCCTGTGAGAGATATAGGGTAGTCCCATATACATCTTTCTGTGTATAGTGCTTGTAACTTTACGAAGAATGGGCCAAATTTCTTATCATTTTGACGATTCCAGACCCTTGCAGATGCTAGATGCTAGATGATCAACCTTTTCTGATCGATTCCACAACGTTTCTTTCACAATTCCATCGCATGACCATAACTGGTCTTTACCTTTAATACAGAGAAAAAGGAGAATGGAAGGAGCAAAAAAAGGTGTCCGTATTGGCTAATAGATCTTTGTTATCGCATTGTACTGTACCTTCTGTTTGGATTGCCTATTTGACGAGTTTGCTTCTCAAACAAGTCGCTTTTAAGGTTGTGCTGATGAATACCTGGCAGAGGTTTTTACTTCCAATATAACGCCTGAACAGCCAATTGGCAGTGTAATTATTTGCAGATTTGTGCATTATGGCCACTGGCATTCAAGCTGTGTGCTAGCTCCATCCTCCATTTCTCCCCTTCCCCGTCCTCATCATTCAGCTTTCCTACATTAGGTTTGCATCATGATGGAGTTGGGTCAAGTTAGGTGTAATTGATAATGTGGTTTTCTATAATAAATGTTTGTATTGAAACTTCCAAGAAAGTGTGCTCATACATACATACACATTCCAAAATCTTCACAGGGTAAACATGACTTTCAAAAGAAAGATCAATACAACATCTATCATATGAAACAAAGCACAGACAAAAGAAGAGATATAAAACGGGGGGGGGGGGTACAAGCAAATTAAGATGTATCAAGATATAGCTAATGCTATGGTCACATTACCCAAAGTAGCCTGCTCGGCGGCCGAGCGGCGAGTTTTTAACCAATTCTGCCCGGCGGCTGCCCGGCCACCGAGCGGCGGCCGCCCAGGCACCGCTCGTTTTTAGGGCATCGCTCGGTCGCCGCTGAAGTTTTAGCGCGGAGTTAAAATTTGGGCGGTGCCTGCTCACTTTTTACTCGCCGCCCAAAATACGCTCGGTGCCTGGGCGGTCGCCGCCCGGGCACCGACCTAATTGCTGGGCGATGCCTAAATTCCAGCAGCGACCGAGCAGGCTACTGATCGGTCGGTCGCTGCTCTGATTTGTGACCATAGCTTAAGGTACATGTAGATGGGTGATCCTGATGATGATGCTTTTCAAGAAGAGAAGGAGGATAATGATTATGATGATATTGACTGGTACTGCAAATATACCATCTATTCAAGGAAAGTACAAAATACCCAAACTCAAAGTGATATATTACGCTTTAATAGCAATACAGGCCTTCAAAACCTGAAACAAGTTTCTTCATCTTCTAGTTGTAGGCCTTCACATATAAACTGTAGCATGCTTGTATCATCCCCTGAAATAAAAACTGACATTTGCAATCTCTTTACAATAAACAGCAAATTGGCAAAGCGATCCCTCAAATTGAAACAAATGAACAATTCATTATACAGGCTCTATTCATTACAAGACAGACTAGACGAATCGAAGCTCACTGCGCACTTGGTTTTGAAGAAGCAATATGCAGTTGTCAAAGGAAGCCGTTAAATTTACGGCTAGATTGGGGAAATGGGACAGCTATCATTACTCATGGTAATTTGTTGCCATGGAAATGGAGGACTCTAGATTTAACATCTTGAGGTGTGGCTGTCAATGATGTAGTCTTCTGTTATACTTCTGCCGTTTGTGTTGATGATTAATGTACATCTTTAGCTAAGGTTATCTAAATGACAAAATCATTATTCTATTGAAACTGATCAAAGTTACTTCTTTAAAAAAAGTGCATAATATTTCTAGTTTATTTTTTGTTGGAAAATCTTCCTTAAGTCTGACAGAATTGAAGAAAAGTCTGACGATTAGAAAATGTTAGGTTTTTGTACATACATTTTATACCCCCCCCCCCCTGTAACAAAGAAGTGAAAATGATGTTTCAGAACAAAAACTAAATATATATCAATACTTAAAAGAAAAGGAAATGATAGAGGAAAGACAAGGGTAAAAATAATAACATAACAGTAAGAAATGACCTATAATATGTTAAAGCTCATTAGCAATAGAATAGGGGTATCTTAGGTGACAATATATGATGAAAAAAACTCACATTAGCCTAGGAAAATAAAAGCTGTAAAATGTTTGTAATCCCCAAAGGGTAAAATATAGAGGCTGTCGTTACCACTTTGGTAGGTTGGTGGGATGACGAGTTTGCAAGACGAGTCTAGATTGTGAGACTATAATATAAATACAAAATGAAATACATGTATCACTATCAGCTATTTACATGTGTATAATTTCAATTCAATCATCGTCAAACTGGTTTGTTATGATGAATGGGGGAGGGGGGAGGGGCATTGATGGGAATGGTGACTCACAGGTTGTAGCTAGATTAATGATGATGTTACATGTACCTATGTGTCATGGTTGATGGGGTTTTCTCACCCATTCCCTCACTGGTCTGGTCTCACTGTACTACCATCATCATATCATCACCTGCCTTTATGGTGGGATGTAGTTTATATGCAGATGACTCACAAATATTTAACACTAGAATTATCAAGTAGACCTATTTATAATTCCCTGCTCTATAATCACTTGCCTGTATATCACCTTCTCCCTCCTCTAGTCATGTTTTCAGCTCATCCTAATACTAATCCACCAATTTCTTTCTTTCTTTCCTATTTTTTTAGATTGAAAAGTTTTCCTTTCATTTAAAACCATTTATGACAGATTTTCTGCACCTACTTCTTCCTATACATACTACCTCAATTTCAAAATTGCTTACCGGTAAGCCTCTTCATTTTAATTCTCCCTTTGCTCCAAGCCCTCCAGGTTAATTTTGTTTTATGTAGTACATCATATACATATTTATAATTCAATATAATTACATTTGACTCACAGATTTTTAAAATTAGATGCAGTCAGTTACATGTGCACCATGCATCATGTAGTCTGCTTCACAACTTACAACATATTCCAAACTTTCAAAATTCCTTCACAACATTCTGCGATACATGTGGACACGATGCGGGTCCCTAAAGTACAATCCAACAGTGATATAGAAACATAACCCCCACCTACACGGGTCCTAGCCTTAAGGTCTCGCAGGATTACCAATCACTTAGCCGCTGCCAACGATCCACGACCGGGCGTCGGAAAATAACCGCCAGGTATCGTCAACAGATTTGATGGTATCCAGTGAGTGGGGGCTGTGCGGTCCGTAGCTCGAGGCTGGGGATTCAATAATATTAGCCAGATTGTAATCAGGGATACCGTCTGTTTGGCAGTAGAAGGACATTAGCTCATTTAATTTAACACGGATTCATTGCCCTTCTAGCTCTGAAGGGATGTTAATATTCTTGGGTGTGCTAGGCTGCTGGAAGGGGCAATATGGCACTTAACATAATAGTGTTGAGAGACGGACCAGGTATTTGGGGATGAAATGAGCCGAGCAACATGCATGCAACACCAACTCTCCCTACCCTTACCTCCACCCCATCTCTCTCTCTCTCTCTCTCTCTCCCTCTCCCTCTCATACCACAATGTAATCACTTGAGTTACAATGTCTTCTGGTTACTTTTTAATTCATATGAAATATTTATAAATAAGCTTAAAAAGAAAGTCTAAACTCATATAAATAAGAACACTCAGAAGAATTGTGAGCAATTGATCTAGCATCTCACAATGAAATCTCCAAATATTTTGTCTAGTAGGATTTATAAAAACCAACATTTTTTAACTTTGTCACGCAAGCTAAAATCAATGAAAAATAAGACATAAAAGTTCATTTTATGACATTTCTATTCTCAGACAAATATATTTATATATCTGTGTGTGTACTCTCTTAAAAAAAAAGAGTGAATTTTCAAAATCACGGACGTCACTCCTCTGGAGAGTGAAAATAGAGTGAAAATAGAGTGAAAATTTACTCTTTTCTTTTAGAGAGCACTCTAAAATCAATCGATTTTCACTCCTAAACAAGTGATCACGGACGTCACTCCCAAGAAAGTGAAAATAGAGTGAAAATTCACTCTTTTTTTTTAAGAGAGTATAAGAGATGAATTGATGGAGGAAGAGAAAGTAATAAAGAATATTCACATTCAAAAGACTGAACAAAATCATGGATAGAAAATATCAAACAGCTAAGATTTCATTGATTAAATGACTGGAGCCAAGATGAAGAAAAAAAATACCAACAATTCTGCAATCATAACAAAGTGAAAAACCAATTTGGTACATAAATTCTGTAATCGCAATACCCTGGATAGCCTCCAGAGTTCATCTCATAACCGGGATTAATTTCCTTCCCGATAGAAAATTAATTTCCTCCAGGCTCTAGATGAAGTGTTCATAAAAGAAGAAGCCAATTCATTTGATACAATCTTGGTTTGTTTTCCAACTGTCTCCATCACATTCTGCATCTAGTGTTTTGTGGTTATCTTCTTGAAAGGTTTTTGGTTGATGGCTTTGGGTGATTTCAGTGTCTCTGTCTCCTGCTTCATTTATCATCCCTGGGGAGGAGAATGGCTGTTATAGATTTGTATTGGATTTGAGATGCTGTGGAACTATAAAGAATATGAGATGGACTCTATTCAAGAAAAATATTACATTCTCATTCTCTATCTTACCCCACACCTCTCTCCCACCCTCTCTCTCTCTCACCCATCCCCCCATTTTCTCTCTCTCTCTCTCTCCCTCTCGCTCATTCTTTATTACTTTATCTCCCTCCATAAATCCATCTCTTGGGCTCTCTGTCTCCTTCCTAACTCTGCCTATCTCTCTCTTTCTCTCTCACTAACTTTCACCTGTCATTTTTGTCAATATTTATTTCATCTTCCTCATTCATGTGTTTACTATTCTCTCTAGTATGTCTGCCTCCCTGTCAAAATATCTAACTGTCTAGCCATCTTTACCCTCAGTTACTCTCAGTTACTCATTAAAATATTTGAATTCACATTTCTATCAAAAATTAAATCAAAGTAATTGAAATTTTAATTTTTAATTCAATATTCTAGTACAATTTTGCACTCTGAAAGTTTACAGAAGACTACATTTGCCTCACTGAATGTAAGGCATTTTCAATCATCCCGGCACAGTGAAGCTGTGGACCTGTCATTCAGAGAGCCATAAATCACTGTAAACAAGATTAATTCAGGAGGATGAGGAGGGCTTCTTTCTGCATCACTCCATTTCAATGAATTATGATGAGTAGAACGAGTGCATGTGCGCTGCAACCAGATTGATTCTGCTGCCCCATTCATTCCACCTGTAAGTGCCACTGCTGCAAGGATAACATATGGAAGTTCTACAGATTGTTTTACTTTTTGTTCCATTTTCAAGACACAAATACCTACATGTATGTCTTGACAAGTACAATTTTCATGGGCCACATCAATTGGGTGGGGGAGCTAGTAGCCTTTTGACAAGGCCTCGTGACTCTAGCTAAGCGGCTGAGATGAGTCTAGATACCGGGAGACGGGAGTGAACGCGCGACCGAGTGACGAATGTCACGAGGCCTTTTGGAAAGTAGGTTTCACTGCTCCGCATGAATTATTCATAGATACATATTAGCATGCCAATACGCATACTTTGGATTTATTGACCAATCAGAACGGCGATCTCCCAGTTGGCTTCGTTCGTGATTCGTTCCATGTAGAGGTCAGTGGTCTTAGCACGTACATAGTAGTTCATAGCATGTAGGTCCATGTTCGCACTACGTAGAGTTTACTGTGTGTGTGTGTGTGTGATGGATACTATAGAGTGGTGAAGTGTGACGTCATCAAAAATCTATTTTTAGAATTTCTCATTTTTTTCTTCATATTCCGAAAGAACATCAAAAATAATGTCCAAATGTCGAAAACCAATTGAATATGTTAAGTATTGGCTGAGATATGACCATCTGAATGAATATATGTCCTATGGGAACTCAGTGTTATATGCTCTGGCTCCTAACCATTATGAGCCAGAGCATATACATGTAACACTGAGTTCCCATACAGTAGGACATATATTCATTCAGATGGTCATATCTCAGCCAATACTTAACATATTCAATTGGTTTTCTACATTTGGACATTATTTTTGATGTTCTTTCGGAATATGAAGGAAAAATTAAGAAATTCTAAAAATAGATTTTTATGACGTCACAGCTTCGGTACTCTATATGCTGACGTCGTGCGAGGATACGTTCGCTGATTTGACGCTACCATTTCGGTAGAGAATTCCAGTCGGAAACAAGGGTTAACATAAGAAATCCAAATCAGATTGATAAAGGCCACTAGGAAGGGCTTCTCGCTCTCTCGTTCACTTGGGTTTTCGCGATTAGTCTCGTTTTAGTCGCTCGGCGTCTATCAGACAAGTGGCCTTGTTTAGAGGCTAGGGAGCTAGGGGCTGCAACCCCCTTCATATTTTTCACAGATATTCTGAACAATAATTTGGCATTGCAATAAGATATTTGTTCATGTGCTGAATGTGCTCTCTTTCCCAACTTTCAAAAATGCTCTTGTCTGTTCCTGGGTTAGCTGCCTTTAGGTTTAAATGCATTGGCCCGACGCTGGAATTTCGATCCTAGCCAGGAGAATATATTTTAGAAAAAAATGACCTCTTATTGTTAATTATCCAATTTGCATGTGAAGGAAATGGATTTTTAAAAACTACACAGCAGTTCAGAATGAATAGAATCTTGTTCTTTATCGACTAAAATCAAAGAAATCTGAAGAAAGTCTTTGTTACATGGCGAAAAGTCCGTTCTAAAACCATTCTAGTTAGGCTAAGAAAGTACAATGGTCATCACTATACGGTACATCACATGATTGGATAATCCCTTTCCCATTTCTAAACCAAAATGCACAACTCATTTCAGTGATCCACTTCTGTCCTTCAAGACGAATTAAAAGGATTTTCAATTCCCCCATCATCCTCTTACACCCCTAACACTCTTACAAACTGACACATCGCTCTTCTTTTTAAATAACAAATAAAAAGCGCTTATCGATCAGATGATGAAACAAGGTTCAGCCTGTCAATCAGGATTCATTGAGATACATGTGGCGGCCGTTCAGCTGGCATCTAAGCTGTCACTTCACCCACTTATACTAGTAACCATGCAGTAGGCCTGTCCTCATCAGCTCGAGATTGCCAAATAACACCCCATATTTTAACTATCCTGATCGCAAATTATCCAGCTGATTTTCGTCCTCATCAGCCCACAGTTTCCATTATATTTGGTTGAGGTAATCATCCCAAGATATCTTGGACTAGTTTGCAAAATATACCGCTATTTGTCCGGTTCATTTTCACCAGCCCGAAGAATTTCACTATGCGTGAACGCTGAGCAAAATATCTCGAGCTCGATTTTTGAGGTCGAGTCTCGAGCTGATGAAGACGCAATTTGTAACTTTGGGCTTATTTCTCAAATCAGAAATAGCGGGCTATTTGGCTATCTCAAGCTGATGAAGCCATGCCTTGCATGTGACAGTCATCTCAACAGGATCAAAAGGAGCAGCAGGCAAATAACACTTGATGAAATCACTCCCAAGTGATGAATATCTGAATAAAAATAGGGTCAGCTGAAGCAAGGACGATGTGCGACAGCATACGATTCACACCTTGCGCTTCAGGTATGAATAATTAAAGCACGAGAGGCACGTTCAGCTCTACCATCATGAATACATGTCACCTGTACTGTCTACAAATGAGCACAGGTAGGACTAAGCAGTCACACTCATTGGTAGTCAATACCCAATAGGTAGAGGACTACAAGCTCATATCAATGGCATTGATCAGTAGAAGATATTGGTCCACTTCACGTTGCTTGTTAAAAAAAATGTAGTCCATGTACCGGTACTTGATGTTTTTGATGGCTCCAAACCATTGCATGAAATGGTGTTAGAAGCAAATCCGTCTATTAATTGATACCAATTATTCATTTATTAATTAATTTTATGGATCTTATTTATTAAGTTATCCAAATCATGGATTCTGATCAAAATGAGCGACCCATTTACGGTCATAATCAGTATATCTCTATCATCTCTTTGATACTGTAAAACTAGAGGCTAGCTTGCACATGAAAGATACTTTTGTGCATTTAACCATTCACTATTAACTTTCATGCTTCGAAAATATCTGCAATGAATCACAGCACTGAAGTTTTGCAATTCACAAAATGTTCATGTTCTCAAAACGTCTTGCTTTAATCGTCTCAAATTCACCTTTACAAACTTCAGGTACAGTGTAGATATGAGAAGCCTGCTCCAACACACAATGAATGAATGCAGCCATTAACTTATCAAGAACACATCCATAATTGCACCTGTACCATCTCCTCTATTCACCTGTCTGTCTCTCCATTGGATGTGAGTAGGGTCAGAGTACTTCAGGGTAGTACTTCAGACAAAGATTTCATTGATTTCATCTTCAAATCTACCATAGGTTTAAAGGAATTTCAGGCTCAACTCGATAGCTGGGAACACTGTCAACTCCCATTTGTCAGCTCCAGCCCTAAGGAAAAAATATGGCTTTTAACGGCTATCAACATCACGCAAAAGATTTGATATTGCCCTCAACTTTCATTTGGGTACTTTTTCAGAGGTTCAAAATTCAATACAAGATGGAGGTCAAGTATAAACATAATATGTGTAGGCCTTACTAGTTACGGTACCTACCATTTAGCTAGAACATACAACAATATTTTCAAAGTTTGAGCAACTATACCAGTATATTTTTTCAAAAGATTTGAAATAATAGTAAGATAACCGATTCAGAGCACTATGCTTTAAAAGTTAATAGCAATGAGTGCATGGCCACCCGGATATGATATATTCAATATCTCTTTTCAAAAACATTCATATTTTAATTGGTATTGAATTAATAGTTTAAATCAACACAAGTTGATAATTTCTGTAATCTTTGAAGGCTTCCATGGTGAGATTTTGGCGAGGTTTGTGGTTAGTTTAAGAGCTGGTTACACCAAGTATTCTTTATAATTTGTGTGTACGGTACATAAAGATCAAGCTACAGACAATATTCCATTACAAAGCAGTGAGCAGTCGCAGCTTAAAATGTTCAGTCAAAACACATTTTATATTTGTAATAAATCAAACACCCTCATAAACTGGTTGAACAAGTCCAAAACCTTCACCTAAAGGTTGGTAGAAACCTTGATAATGGATAAGTCTTCAAGCAGCTTTGAAGATGGAACCTTGACCGAAGACCAAGATCTCCAAAATCTTGCGGGTAGAAAGTCCTGTCATCAAAAGGTAATCTGACTTTGATACAATGATCCACGTTCCAAAATGTCACTTTTAATCCAGTCCTCACTGTTAAATCCTGCTCGAGATCAAGTTGTCCTCATCCTTCTCTAAATCCTCTTGTCATATTCTTTCTTCATCTGACCTCATTCTATAGCGGTCGACTGCTCACTCACTCCTCACTTTCTCTCTACTGACAAGCAGGCCTGATAGTTAAACAGGGGTCCAAAAATCTTAACTCTAGGTCCCTCAAAATTTTTGAAATTTTAAACAAGGGGCCTGTATTACGACCCCCACATTAAAATCATGACTTCCTTTTAAAAAAAGGGGTTAATATGCAGCCCTGCCATTAAAAACAAGCCAAGTACACCCCCCTCCCCCTATCTTCTCTTGATAAATATAAATATGATGTTGAGATCAAATGTAATAATTCCATTTTGATTTTTATCTAAATTTATTTTAGACTGCATTGATGGGCCTACATTGATTGATAAAATGATAGTCACTATAGGCGCGTCTCCATCATCTTGAGATGGCCAAATAACCCGCTCTTTGTGATTTGGGAAATAATCCTGAAGTTACAAATCGCGTCTTAATCAGCTCAAGATTCAACTTCGAAACTTGAAACTCAAGTCTTTGGTCTGGTGAAGGCGCGCCGGACAAATAGCTGGATATTTTGCCAAATTTGAAAACTATACCAAGATATCTTGGGATGACAATCCCGACCAAATATCCCGCAAATTGCTACTTGATGGCTACGCAAATTAGCTGGATAGTTTGTGATCGGGATAGTTCAAATAGCTGGATATTTGGCAATCTCGAGATAGTGAAAACAGGCCTACTTTGATTCTAAAAAGATTAAAAGTGTGATCCAAGGAGTAACGAGGCGCCTAGTAACTCTTTGGCTGGTCTATCCATTTTGTGCCTGCTGTTCCATTCCTTCATTGCATTTTAACAATACTTCTGTTTACAATTAGTTGAAAACAATATTACAGAACTCCTGCTGTTCAATTTAAACAAGATGTCAATTTCAAGCTAGTCCATTAGACTGTACTCTTATAAGGTCTACGATAGACCACTGGGCCTGCTGTGCTGAATTCTGGATAAAATACAGAATCATTTTTCTCCTCCCTTTCTATCAAAAATACTCTTGCCCTCTTTCTTTCTCTCTCTTTTCTTTTTACCCTCCCTCTTGTATAGCCCCCCCCCCTCTCTCTCTCTCTCTCCTTTTTATCCTCATTTCCCCCTCCCTTTCTCTCAAATAATTTCTCCCTCTTTCTTTCTTTCTCTCTCTTTTCCTGTAAACTCTCCCTCTTAATAGCTCTCTCTCAACAATGACACCTTACATGCAATTCTGAAATGATCAATCCTAGCTATCTGCTTTCTTCTTCACATGGTTGTCATCACTAATATTCTTCACCCCATCGCAGCATTCGATCGTACACAATTCAAGTGACATACTTGCCCAACTATTGATTTCTCTTTTACAATACAATCAAAAGCAAGTGATATCTTTAACAAACATTGAATAATTAATACTGTCTCAACAACATCCAGCCTATTGCTTCATCTCTCTCAGACAGTCCTTCTAATCAATAATTATATCTATTCAAACCACCCCTCTACAATATGTGGTTTATATAGTTGGGTACATGTTCGTACAGTATGTATCATGGGTGTCTATGAGCAGAAATATGCCTCTGTACATAGTATAACCTTGTTTGTACTAGTTTTATAAAATATATACACTTTAAGCTAGAGTACAGACATCATAACTAGGGTCTACGAGTGGAGATGGTCAAATTGAGATGCTAGTTGGAAACGAATCACTAGAATATAAGCCTATTAACATTAACGAAGTAGCCCTTCTTCCACGGAAGGATATGAATTTATATTCACTAGGTTTTTCTCCACTTCTGCAATGCCAGAGAAGAGAGGATTACTGTCAGCCTTTTCTGCAGATCGACACTACCACCTCCACTTTCCAACTTTCTCCTTCTCAATCTAAAAAGACTCTAGCCCTATAGTTACCTGACACGACTGCACCTTGTTATCACCAGCCCTTTAATACTAAATAGTAGTAAATACAGAATGGACTTTCGTTTACCTAAAAAGTCAAGTCTGGAGGCCAACAAGCTTACAGATGGGCAACTAGTATTAAACAGCTTTTTAGTTCTATCCTATATAATTAATAAATGAGAATAAATGCTTATGAAATGGGGCACTGGTCAGAGCATCAGCCGTTTTGAACCCAGGGCCTTTCAGATTTCAGGACCACTACCTATACCCCAACAGTGCATGGCCTCCTCTTTAAAGAGAAGGTTGAGTTCTGGGAAGAGGTACAAAATAATTTGTGAGTGTTATCATTGTTACTATGCAAGGGTGGAAGAACATCAGATTAAACATGTTCCCTGAAAAGCATGGCTCTTCAAATGCCTTCATATTCTAAATATGACATAAAATACGTAAAAATCGGGGGGTAGGTTTTTTTCGCCATGTGCTCGTGTAGTCCCATATACACCATTCTGTGTACAGTGCTTGTAACTTTGCCAAGCTTTGGCCGAATGTCTCATCATTTTGATGATTCCAGAACCTTGCAATACACACGAATACTTATATACTAGATGATCAACCTTTTCTGATAGATTCCACACCGTTTCTTTCACAATGCAATCACATGACCAGAACTCAACTTTATCTTTAATAGTTCCACTTCCATCCATCTCTAACCACCATCAAACCATACCCTCATCCTTCATACACAAGGAAGCTACCACATTCACTTTCCTCCGTTCATATAAGAGCCATAGAAAAAAAAATGTGAACAACATCGAGAGCATGCATCATCAGTCTATAGTACTCTTATTGATTGATCACCTACATGTATAATGGCATGCTACAATGTATCTACCGTACCGTACTCTTGCAGATTACCATTCAAAGCGACTATTCCTCTGAACAGCACACATTCTGAACGCGACTGCAGACTGCCGGGGGAATTTCTTTGAAATTTTCAGTTCACCTGGTTCATGTAATGCTGAAAGTACATGCACATGTATGCATGCTACTTGCACTTTCCAATGATATTTTAAAGGTCATTATTAAACAGAGCAGACATAAAATTGTAATATCGTTTGTCCAGAACCAGAAGGTTGTTATCTCAAATACTTTAACAGAGAGTAAACACCCTTCTGGCTCTAAACAGACAAAACTATTATATAGAATGTGTTAATGAAATAATTTTCAATATCTTGTTCAACAATCCTCATTGAAATGTAAGACAAGTGGGGCAATTCCACGGTAACGGAAGGACACTCAGACAAGATTTTTGAACTTCAGGTTCATACTAAAAGAAATGTTTTATAGTATGTATTAAACTATGGGGAACAAAATGTGTTTCAGTCAAGTGGGAAGCTTCATCACCTTCACAAAGTTTGGATAAACACTAATTAACTGGAAAAACCATGTCCATTTTTATGTCCTTCCGTTACCGAGATAATTAATATGCACATTCTTAAACTACTTAACTATAATGACAATTTTTTGTGTGAAAATTAAAGGCACTTATATAGGTATTATTATCTGTACTGTTTCACATCTTATACTAATAAAACAGTTCTTTTAGTATGAACCTGAAGTTCAAAAATCTTGTCTGAGTGTCCTTCCGTTACCGTGGAATTGCCCAGTGTCAAAAGTTGTTAAGGTACTTTAACAGTATCCTTTATAAACATACATGTAGGTTCAAAAGTCAAAACTCATGGTAATCTTAAAGTAGGTTTGATTTTTGTACAGTCCCAGCATACTGGATAGGAAGGTCTTAAAACGTCATCAATAAGCATCACTATGCATCGCTCAGTCAAAAATGTCGATACAAATCAATAGGTAAGTCAACCAGAGTATTCCATTTCCTGGAGTGATCGAATCCCAGTCTCATTTCAAGCAGAGAACTGTGACGATCCCCCATTCAAAGCACCCAGGAAGCTAGAAACCAAAAGAAGAAGGAATTTAATCCTCTTTCCTGCTTTAATCCTGTCCACATCTCTATTACTAAATGTAATGCCTTTAACACCTAATCCTTCCACAAGCTATTCTTCAATGGGAAAGCTAAAAAGCTTAGCCTTTTGTAATTGATCTGTCCTACAGTTAGATCATAGATTAATCCTATTAGCACAGAATGGCAAGCCACTTCAGAAAGAACAAATTTAATTAGATTAAAGAAAGCTTCAATAATGAGTATAATTACATTTGAGAGAGCCTTCATAATTAGCTTGGGGTTAACCCAATTCAATTTAAACTTACAGTCTAACAACTTATCAAGTACCTGATCTGACCTATCTCATAGAGATAATTATTTGGTAATTGGTATCAGTGTAGACATTTTTCCTTTCCTTTTCCTTTTCCTTTTTGTTGTTGTTGACAGAACATCTTTTTGGATTTGCGTTAAATTACAGTGAAATTCATCACAGTAATTTAAATTTATAAAGTTTTGCAAAGCTTCTTTGTAGTTTGTATTCTTTCCAGTGATAAGTCATTCAACCTTTCCATGCTTTTTTTACTGGACGATATCTCTCTTTGTTGTATCTCTTAGAAATAATATGTTTTTCCTCTCATACTCTATTTTTACTCTTTCATACATTATTAAGACCAAGTTAATACTTAATAGTGATAATTTTTTCAGTGGAGAAAAAAATAATCAAGTTTTTCAGAGATCAAGTACAAATGCAAGCATAAGTTTCAAGATCGATTGAGGAGATCTCCATTTTGGGTCACAGGTGCAATTGTGCACTAAATTAGCCAAGTTTAAGGGAGTATAATAAATGATATACCATCTGGGATTCATAACAAGTTCAAATCATTCAAAGAATTTTGTCAAAGAAGCAAAGTCAATCCTATGAATTATGAAACCTGGTCAAATCATGGACCTAACAACTAACCTTTTCATAGAAATAGAACACCTCATCAATTTTTCACGCAATCTTAATCCCGGACATAAAGAATTGACCCTAATGAATAGCTCCTAAAAGATGATTGATAGGTGGTCCATTCAATCAATCCCACATCAACATCAATCATTCGCAATACAGACCTAGCTATTACACTCAAACACGCTTCACCGGACAAGAAATACCACTGGAAAAATTAGGTCAAAGAATTGGAGGATATACAAATAGACCTATAACAGGCGAACCGAACAGAAGCGCCCGACACAATGAGCACCAACGAACATGTGATCTTTGTACTCACCGGAAAAGGGGGTCCGAGTCCAAGGGTTTTAACGGCGGGATGACTCCGTCGATTAGGGTAGACGCCAGGAGTCTATTGTATAAATGCGACTAGAGTCCGACTTTGAAAGTAACAACAAGAAAGTCACTTATTTGCACAATGATAGGCTGATTGGGTTTGCTATGTGTGCAAGGTCCAAGTTCAAAGAACGAAGATCGTGAGCGGCTTACGATGGGGATAATATAATCCAGTAAACAGTTGAGATTCCGGCCTGCAGATGATGAAATAGAAACCAAAGACAGTGATTTAGATATGACAAGTGCTTTTCACTGGCGGTTTATTCTTCAAAAGAAGTTTAAATCAATTCATGAATTGATATGATACTAGATTCAATTATAAATGTAATAGAAACCAGATTCTAATGACAAGTTATTAATGTACTTCTTTCACTAAAGTTTCTTTCCTGGTTTACCCTACAAAAAGATTTTGAATGATTTTGAAACTGCTGTGATAATATAGAATAGAGAAACATAGAGCACAATGATGCAAGTCTTGTATAATGTACCAGTAGCCCCATTTTCACATAATAGGCTACAATATCACAATTAAACTTCAAAAACAATTCTTGATTTGATGAAGCCAGAACAAAACTAAAGTTCAACTTTCTTTGAATATAAACAATCCCTGGCAACCCAAACACCGTAATGGGACACCGGGCACAAGTGAAACAACTTTTGTACAATCTGGCATCCTATGGTGTAGCCTACTCAATTTACAGAACCAGCAGTAGTGCTCAAGATAAGGCCCATTCACATTAACAGAAAAAACTATTTGAAAAGCCTTTGTTTTTTTACTACCATTTACATACTGGATAAACCCATTTGAAAAACGTCGTGTTTTCTGAAACTGTGTTTTTTAAGTGTGAGTTGCGTGCATATGCACCACTTTTCGCTGCTCTGCACAGAAGCAAGGAGGTTCACATGAGTGAAAACTGGAAAAAATTAGCGGTGTTTTGAAAGTGAGCATTTAGACTAAACCTGGCGAAGTGTAGGCTGGAGTTCATAAAACCACACTCCAAAGATGGGTTTCTATTAGGGATTTTAAAATCCTTTTTAAGGGTTAGTTACTAGTTGGCTATTATGTAACTTCTGACAAAATTCTGAAATGTGAGGAAAAAAACAGTGTTTTTTGTTTGCGGTGCAAATGCCCCCATAGAAAAGAAAAGCAGATCAGCGTCAGAACCCTTGGGGTCTGTAGGCTGAGCCTTTGCTTTCCTTTATTGGAAACTGACTGTTATTTGGAGTGTTCTGTTACTGATTCAGAGTATATCTTGGATAAATTCCACAAGTGGTTTACAGTAGTCAGATTATTGACTGGTCTTACTTTACATCTCCACATGTCTAGACCGGGATGCAAAGCCCAAAAAGTCGATTTCTTGTGACCACCGTTAGACAACTACCTTATATTCTCAGATATTATGTATAAATATTATAAATGTCTTGTCTCAAACTCGACAAGCGTGAAAATGGAACATTTTTTAGTAATTTGAAAAAAACCGAGAAAAATATTAATTTTTTCAGCATGATCGTAAGCCAACCAGCTTGCACGTTTCATCCGATTTGGAAGGGTGAATCCTCTCTCGACCAATCGCATCACTCGTTGCAAATCACCTTCACTGTACAAGATGGACGCGTACATGTCTTCATCATTGCGTCGGAAGCTGATGATTCTGAGGGGAAAACTTCTTTTTACTGTTTCATGCACGCAATCGAAACCCATGAACGAGTTATTCCCTTTTTAGAGAAAAACTTCAATCAGTTTTTAGAGTGTTCCACCCTATGGAAAGAGCTGAAGAATCGTCCAGAAAGTGTCATCGCAACCAAAGCAGACGATGCAATGAGTGACGATGTATGCACAACAACAAGGTGGGCTATGTAGCTGTATGTATGCACTAGCACTTGCATGGCCTTTGTTTGGCAAATAGTGGCATGATGCCATGTTTAGACAATAAATCGAATCATGTTCGTACCAATATGATATGATGTGTAGATGTGATATTTATTGTGTTTTAGTATTACTGCAATTTAGGTGTCTAAAATTGTACCTGAATTGCATTAAAGTTGATACTCTAAGCAAATAAATGTCCCTTAATTTGTTACCTACGGCAAGTATATGTTATTTTTAAGTTTTTCAATTACTTAGTATATCACCAAAAAATTCTGTCTACTCGAAATCCTCAATTGAAATGTCTAAAATATCCGCCTCTCTTTGCATAGAAAATCAGTCACGACGCTGGTCTACTATTTATGACCTCACGTCCGGGAGAGAGTATATTCACGTACCCGGATGTTCCATAGCAAACATGTGCAGAGTGATACGATTTTCTGCATATTTTTGTTTCAAAGGCTGAAAAGTCTAATAAATCATAATTCTATGTACAATTCTTTACCTTCCCCTAGTACTTCATAGTATTAATATCAATTCCCCTTTTAAAAATTATGACATATACATGCCAACGATGTGCTATTAGTCGATATTTTCACCATGTAATTTTTGTTTTGGTGTTGAAATCGGCCCAGGCACGGAGTGAACAGTAGCTGTCTACCCATGCACAGTTCATTACCATACACTACAGCGATCTCCCGATGGTTTCTTCTTCCTTTTTCCCATGTCTTTCGCCTTCCTTGGCCCTGAACATCCTTCATCTACCAATTCTGACACCGGTAGTCAGGAGCAAGTCTTTGTTAGTTGTTTTTCTTAGCTGGCAACGTCGCTTTCATTCTCTTGCAATTGCCGATAAACATATAACTAGCGCACGTACGTTCCATCACAAGCAAGCAGCGCCTAGAGCAGCGGCTTGGTCTTACCTCCCGATTCTGCTCGCTCCACGAACGTTCATGCAAGAGCCGCATCACTCGCCAAAATATTATAGAGGAAGCGCGCTTGCATGATCTCGTTCAAGTTTGATATTTTACAACATAAAATGTTTAACTGGTACTGTATCCTTTTTTGAGGCAGCCACACACGTACTATCATAGTTCTAGACCTATTCGTTTTACAAAACTGCTCATGTTCATCTGATGACAATATAATGCATCCGCCTATTCATAAGTGCACGATTTAACTTTAATTCCTAAGCAGTAAACTCGTCTTAAATCTCTACCAAATAGGTGAATATGAGGATATAAAAAGAAATCAGCGACTGGAAAATGTTGCTTCGTTATTCTTCATTCAAATGAAAACAGAAAATCCATCAAATATACTCCTTAACAACAACAAATCTAAGCTCTGACAGGATAGCATTTACGTAGGGATATCACTGCCATTCACTCTCACTGAGCCCATGACTCCCGTTCGTGACGTCACGGATAGAGGCCCGACTCTACGTGCACTTCCGGGTTTCAGACTTAGATATTTTGGTAGAGTTTACTCGAATAAATTCATTATTCTAAACTTGTTTTGTCGGGTGGACACCATTTGGTGTTATTATGGGGGTTAAAAGCTTTCTATTTATGTAATTATCTCAGTATTTGGGATTGTCTTAGAGTATCAACTTTAACCTACAGAGCAGAGCTAGAGTAGGCTAGAGTACGGAGTAGGGCTATAATTCATTCACAGTAATGTAAATTTGTTCTGGTTTAAACTCGTTTAACGTCTGACATAATTAAGGTATCTGTGACCCCGAAATAACATTGAAGTCAGTCAGGTCACTAGCTGTAGAGCATCTACCAATACCATCCAAGTTTGTTTACAAAACGGGCAAATGATCGCAAAGTCATTACAATTTTGCAAGCGAAATAGACCGACAATATATGGATTCTTAATCTCACTCCACCACAATTCGAGCTGTATGAAAACTTATATCATATTCATGTATAAACATCACTTGCGATGTACATTGTAGTGCACAAATAGTATGTCACTTTTCCAATTTGCCAATAGCTTGTGAAGGTTAAGGAGAATTCTTATAATTCGAGCTGTATTAACAGAACTTGTTTAATTTCAAGTATCATTACCATATATTAATCTTTTTAAGTATTCAAACCAATCGCGATGTACTGCAAGAATAGTACGGTATGTGACTTGGTAGAGAAATCTTCTATTTCGATGTTGTAAATTAACAGAAAACCAATCCACTTGTTTTTTTTCTTCTTCTTCAAGATAATCTGCCATTCTGCCTCCTTCAATACTGAAGATTCTTGCAGATGCCATATATATACTTGACCTGATTGTGGTATGCGGGTGGACCACTACACCGGGGTTTCCTCCTACTCTTATACGAATAGTGCAATGGGTTCTTAACGTGCAAGGGTGTGACTTTCCTGTACACGGGGCCTCCATTTAAAGTCCTATCCGAGGGATGGATTGTTTTCCACTTAACATAGCCTGTGTCTATGAAACAAGGGGAAGGTCACGTTTACACACAACGCAGGCTTCAGTCATCCGCCTGGGTGCATGGGATTCGAACCAGAGATCTTTGGTTTGACAGGCAGACGCTTTACCGACTGAGCCATCCATCTCGCTTCCTATAATTCATGTATCACAATCACTTGTGATGCACTGCAAGAATAGTATGTCACTTGGTAGATAATTCTTATATTTTGAGTTGTATTAACATATATCTACAATTCTACATGTATGTTTCAAAATCCCTTGCGATGAAGGCAGTAAGAATAGTTTGTCATTTTTCCAATGACTCGTAAAAGTGGTAAATTCTTATAGGTTTTTTTTAAAAGCTGTATTAACAGAACACCAATTCACTTGTTTTATATTCATGTATCAAAATCACTTGTATAAGTGTATAAATCAATGAAGAGGTGATATTCTATTTTTATTTGAGCATGTTTATCATGGTCAATATATCATTATTTGAATATTCATTGCTTTAATCACACTTCTATCTAAGTTCTTGCACAAATCTTCCTATTATTTGCCTATATTTACAAGTAGCTTGGTATTAAAACGTGAGCGAAAGAAATTTTCAACTAGATATTTTGTTTTGCAAGAAATACCAGTTTGTCTTAATATTGTGACGATTTTGACACGGTTTCATATTAATTTATATTGGAATTTATCTGTGTCCTTAGAAAAATTATATAATGCTGAAGATTTTTGTACGTACATGTATTGCATACTTTATATTTATGTTTTGTTTACCGGTATATGTATGTTGATAGTTATTCAAAGCTAATGTATGTACATATATGTGGTTGACATTGATACACATGATTAGTATGTGCACGCATAACTTTATTGTTACACTGCATACTCAATGGATGTGCAACTCAGAATAAGAAGAGAAAGGTTAATGACATAGTATCTCATGAAATGCTGTTAATGAAGAAAAGCTGAAAACGTAAAATAATAACTACATGCATTTATTATGTGTCAAATGTGCAAGTTATGATAATGTTCAGTACTGTTATCAATATTATACAAATTGAATATGATGATGCTTTTGTCCTTGTGTGGATACTTTTTGTCATTCAGTCAAAATTATTTACGGTCTGCGATGTTGCAGGGGGGGAGGGGGTTGAATTAGGCAAGCAAGGAAGATTGAGATAGAGAGATAGAGATTAAAGAAACAATGAGTGAGATAGAGAGAGAGAGAGAGAGAGAGAGAGAGCAAAAGACAGAGTGAATGTATAGAGAGAAAAAATCAGAGAGAGAGAGTCAAGGAGGGGGGGGGGGAGGGGGTGACATGAGAGTAAAATGTGGGTGAAGGATACTTTGGAAAAGAAGATCAGAGAGTCAAGGAAAAGAAAATGTGATGAGCATATACACGTATCAACACAAAGCAATGGTGATAGTTTAAAATAATATAATCATCCTAATATTAATAAAAATTACTTCACTAATTATAATTAAATCAAGATCTATATAATTTATCATAAATATCACTTTCATGTTCATATCAATATATCATCTTTATTGTTAGTATTATCATTGTTATCATGCTTATTATAGTTATTATTTATGTTATTATTAAATTAGATCAGTATCATCATAATCATGATTGTTGGTCTAATTATATTCATTAAGTAAAAAAAATTTAAAAAATTGCAGCAACCCCCCCTCCCCCCCCCCCCAAAAAAAAAAAAAAAATCCCTCGCATAGGATGTAAAGCTAAGCTAAGTTCACACTTTATTCTTTAATCATGTGAATAACAAAGTTCAACATCCTGCACATCACAATATTCACCTCGAAAAAAAAAGGAACAGTAGATCGATATCCACACGCATTGGGCTTATTTTCTCTATTTGGACTCAAGAGGGCGACAAACAAAACTATGATTAATCTAAAGTATGATTACTAATTAATGTGCAACTTTCACGCTTGACGAGTTTGTGTGGTTATTGTTCTTATTTTTTTCCATCATTGTGCAAAAATTCAGGTAGTTGCCGCTCGGTGGTCACAAGAACCACAAACTAGAGCACTTTTTGATGTATGCATCCCAGTCTAGTCTGCTTAAACTCAATAAAAGACAAATTCTTTTCAAACTAGACACTTTTTTGTATCAATTTTCATCTTATATTGGAACATAATTGATGGTTTTGAGGTTTGAACTTCTGTATTTTACAAATCAACTGGAATATAAGCAATGACTGAGTTGAAAATATTTTTTTTCTTGCTAGTATAAAATGCCTACCATAAGCCTACATGATAGTCAAAATGCTGCAAGTAAATTAAACATTGTGATATTAGTTAAATTATGACTGTATGGCATCTCTGGACCTTGGATGTACCGGTATGTAGATAGGTCTCAGGATAACAAGCTCATAACATAACAAAAATTACAGTTGAAGTAAATTTATGATTTATTTTGTTCTTCCAAATTGAATTTTGAAAATGGTCTTTTATAAGAGGTCGTGCACTGATTACTACTACATGTACAATGTACATGTAGGGGTCAAAATTAAGCTGGCCGGGTGATCCATCAAATTTCTAAATTCTAACCAAAATAATAATTGAATAATATACTCATGGACATCGGCCAACCGTGTCACCTACCTCAATGGCTATCGAGTATTGTCCTTGTTTCAAATTAACTACCGGTACTCTTCCCACACGAGGGCCTGGTAACATCCGGCATAGTCCCGACAACAATAAGACATTGGCAGAGCATGAAGGCGTGTCTCCTTGTGTAATCTAGACTGGTCCTATTCAAGGATTAGAGCAGGCTACAACCTGGAGAGATAATGAAAGAAAAGACATTGGTAATTATTACAAGACATTCTTGGTGTAAGGTCAGTCTCCGCTGTGCTCTTCTTACCAGGGAAAAAATATTTAAAACATTTTGGGGGCTCCTTTTCAAGTTTGCTTGCATGAAACTATCACTCTTTGATTTGTTTTGCATTGAACTCTATGCACATTTTGAGGGGCTCTTGTATGATTTTCAGGGGCTCTTTTTAGCATTTCGGGGGCTAATTTTTTTTCCCCCTGCTTCTTACAGAATAATGATAGAAAATGAACACACATCATTTGCGTAGTTTGGATATTAAATATGGAAAGAAGAAAAAAGGGGGAGAGAAAGAATGGGATAGGGGTAAGTTGAAAAGAAGTTGATTGGACCCCTCCTTCCTATGGTCTTGTTCTCTCCAATCCATCATCGACCAAGTAAGATCAGTGCCCCCCTCCCCCTTCCCCCCTCCCTCCCCCTCCCAATGTCTAAATGGCCAGACCAACTCTACACCACTGCAAAATATTGTGAGACAAGTTTCTGATCTTCAAACTGTGCATAACCTTTGCAAGTAGCAACAACGAACATACGTACAGTACAGTTTTTAAAATGTAGAAATTCTGGAACACAACTCTATACAGTGTATATCGTAATAAGACGAGTCAGAGAATTGTGAGGATTTAGCAATTTCTTCAACAATAACTCATCAATGATTTTGAATTCATGATTCCAAAACCTCTTCCTAATACAGAACTGTTCTTCAACGATTAAGAATAATTTCTACAGTTTTTTTAATGATGCATCTGCATGATCAGTACCCAACATCCTCTTTAAGCCATCACTATGGCAACAGCTGAAGTGATGCGATCCTCCTCGAGGGGGAATCTGAGTTCACAATCATCCGTGCTGCGTTCACCATGTGTGCATGACAGTGTGAAGATGTTCTCATGAACTGATGAAGGAGTTAGTTATGCAGATGCTTAGCATGTCGAGAAGTGCGAAGATGAAAATAGATTTCAACACTCATGTTCAGTAGTCAGCACACTGTCACATGTACTGTACATATTTGTGGGTACTGTATTATTTATGCTGATGCTTAGCCTAAGTGTGAAGATGAAAACAGATTTCCAATATACACACTGCATAATACATGAATCCATGTACATACAGTGATCATAATGATGGACTCCCACAGGAGTAAATGAGTATATATTGGTTTCATCAGATTTCAGCAGTTATCGGTGTGGTGGGAATGAATATCGTTCTCTTTTTACTTGAATCAAGTCAGAAATGTCACGCATAAAGTACATTACATGCATAGAAACAGAATTTCTTGTCCCTTAAAAGAACCTTGTTAGAAGAGAGATATAGACTTAAATTAGTGTTAATTACCATCTGACATAGAATAACAGATTACCATGGAAAAAACCATCAATTGATGTCACTTTAAACACCGATGTCACACTAAAAAAAATGAAAATACACATTTGCAAAACATTCTTTGAAATACAGAAATATCCAACTATTTGTTTTGAATATAAAACTTTCTATCCTGTGATATACATCTGTTCATCATCATCAAACATATTCCCATTATTTCATAACTGACACTAAAACAAATAACTGTAATAAAGCAAACCACATCATTCAATTACTAACCAAAATCAAGTTCAAAACCACAGCCCACTGTGGATATGGTTATAACTATAAGTACAAAATCGGCCATCAGTCTCCATATCATCAATCACCGTCAAATGTGTCAAAGAAAACGGTGCCAAAAATGCATCCTTCTCTTTCAAAGTCACTGGCCATTTCAAAACCACAGCCATATTTGGTTTGTGTACTTAGGCTGCGGCGCCTCCATCATTAACTGAAATTGAATTTCAGTCATTGCAAATTTATCTCAGGGATGAATTTTAATATGGAAAGTGGTATAAATATTGAAGTAAATGTGGCAGAAAGAATTGGCAATCATTCCAGTTTTTGATTTGCTAAATTGGAATGAATTAAATTCAAGGGTAATGGTTTGCTTATTAATTTGTACAAGATTGCCATTAACTAAAAATGTATCAATCTATGTAAACACTAGTCATAACAGATGTATACAAAAACTGAATCAATATACAGCTATATTTCATCCTAAATCTAGGTATTTTGGATTATTTTTCCAGAGGACTTGTTCAAATATTGTTTTAAAAGTCACCCGCTAGTCAAAGATGATAATATCAAAGTGTCTGTTTCACAATTAGTGAATACATTACAGGATAAATATACATTATGAAAATATTGTTCACAGCTTTGACAATTTTTTTTTTATATTGACATTACAAAAAAATATGATTTTTGTTTTGTTAACCAAGTTTTGAAATGAATAGAAGTAAGTGCTATTAAAGTAATGTTCCTTGTCATATCATAAATATCATATAAAAGATAGTGGCTTTCAAGAAAATCATGAATTTCTTACAAATGGTATGGAAAATCCTGAGGATGGGAAAATTGGTCAATGTACCATAAACTTATTCAAAAAGAGTTATAGTGGTTTCTTTCTCTCCAAATGCCCGTTTTGTTGTATATTTGCTGGGCTTTCTTCTCAGTTCTCGGTTCCTTTTTTATTACCAACAGTGCATGTAACAGGAAACACCTTACAAGTCCTATTCATAAGGTACATGTACATGTACTGGTAGAAAATCCAAAAAAGTTCCAATAATCCCTGATAATTGTCCCTTTGAGCCGGACTAGCCCCAGGAGAAAACCTACCAATGCCCTGGCCTATGGGCAATCTTGAATGGAAGGAATCAGGAATATTGCTACCAGAAAGACTTAGGATAAACAAACAATCCTGTTAATCACTGAAATCATGCAAGTGATACCAATGGTTTTCAGATTAGCGTGTATTTTTAGTGAGAATATATGTAAGTGGAAATCGTAGAACAAGAAAACCATTGAAGAATGTACGAAGGCCGTTTTATTTCTCTCTGTTTCCTCAAGTGTTTACCGGTAGTTAACAAACAAAGAACATACCGGTATTGTATGTAGTCCTGTGTTATGAGTGTGCAAATAAATAACATTAAATGTTATTCAAATCTAACTCGCCAAAAAAAAATCATCACTACTATTGAAGATCATACAAGTAGGAAAATTTACCATACTCATTTTCCCTAGTTAGGAAAACGCAAAATTTGATTTCGTTTTTCAATCATGAATATCTTGATAATTACCGGTAGACAGGCTATCGGCTTGAAAAGTCATGGGATTCCTGACTGACCTAAAGGTTTATATTTATGATTGCAGCATGAGCTAAATCCGGGATTTTGTTTCAGAATCTAGGGCAATGTTACTGAGTCAATTTAACAATTGCCCTTGTTGAAAGAACTGTTGAAATTTAGTTTATCCATGGTACAATCATTGCCAATAGTAAATACTGTAAATGTAATGAGAGTGGTAATCCAGATCTGCAACAAGTACAGTGTACCTTCTAAAATGATTTAAAAGCTAGACTTCCAGACACACTTACCTAGCTAGTTTTGAGCTGAGCAAAGCAGAGTTATTATTTCCAGACGTATATTGTTCCGAATATCCTCATTCGATCGTTATCAAATTATTCCTCTCCATTCAAGTCCTCCAAATGGATGTCCATTTGCGGTAAATACATGAAGAAAACTAACTGCCATCGACCCTCACAATAGCACCACTGCAATCATCCCTCCTGACTGTGCAAGTAACAATGTACACAGCAGAGCTACATGAAGATAAGCACTAAAGTACAATGGCTTGGAGAGCCCCGACAGTCAACCAGACGCGAAGCACAATAGACACTCCAATGTGCTTACCTATGAAAGACAAACAAGATAAATGCACTGCTCAGTGTGGACTCCAGCCCCGACTGGTAAACGCCGGGCCACAATAATGCGTCAGGCTTGACTTCTCCGCCACAATCCTCTCAAACGGACGGAAACACAATGCCGCGATTGATTTGGGGGAGGTTGGTTTAGATTGAAGAGTTTTTTTTTACAAGCTTGTCCCATGACATGTTAGGGCGTCTCTAGGAGGGAGGGAGGGAGAGATTCAATAAAAAGTTTACATCCCACTGAACATGAGTGACATCAGAGGGATAAGATGCTCAAAAGAAGAAATGGAAGAGTTCCAGTACCCATTCTTATGAAGCTCTGAAATCAAAATTTTACGAAAGTTCTTCAGACAACTTTACAACAACAACAAAATCATAATCATAGACAGTTACAGTAAATGGTAAATTCATAAATACAGCTGTTATGAATTTAGTTTACTATTTCTGCAAATGTCTATGATAACCATTATTTCTTTTTATGTCAATTGATCTCTGTAAACTTTTACAAGTGGAAAACAAATTTCTGAATGGACTATTAATTTTTCAATTTCATTTGTTTTCAACTTTGAAAGCTATGTATGTTTATCAGTTAGCAAAAAATTCATGACGTTACATAATTATGTTTGACTCACTTGATGACGGGGCGATTCTCTAATTTTTCCTTCATACAATTAAAAATTGAACTGACTGCCACTTAAAGGTAATACAAAGTTTTGGTATGGGGTCATGAATTTGTCAAATGAACCGATCCTACAATATTCAGTGATCGTTGTCGCGGTTGAAATCAAGTCTAAAGTTATGAAATTGTTAATGATACACTCTTCATGTTATATAGCTCCCTCTCAAGGTCAAGATTATAATTAGACTATAAAACAATGTTTCTTGACTAAAATCGACCGATTAGCTATTCTCGTTTGGAACTTATATATCACAACTACATATTCTGAGATTTTCATGGTCGCAGCTACCATTGGACGGCCGTAGGCGCTATTTGAAAATGTATCAAAATTTACCGGGAGCACCGGTAAATTTTTATATTCAATTTTTCTTGAAGGCAGAAGTGTTTTAGTTGCTAAATTTTCTAGTGCTTATAATACATCCACAGGGGCATCCAAATATATCAAAATTGTAAAGAATCACTTTCCACCCAATTTTCAAAATTGCCCAAAACTTTGTATTACCTTTAATAACAATTTTTCTATACATACCAGATAAATTATAAATATATCTTTCATCTTCATAATATTGAACAACTTTGGTTTTCATTACACCAAATACAGGAAGCCTGTTCCTCAGCCTTGCTGAGAAAATGTGTTGCTTTATCAATGTTACTATGCAATTAAGTGCATCACCAAGAGAAATTCTTGGCAATTGGATGGAATATATTTTTTTGTTCAGTCTGGTGTCAGTACTCGTTGGTGTGACCACGGAATGAACTTCATTCATGCAGAAATCAGAATCTGCAATCAATTCATATTCAGTGGTTCACAAAATAAGAAAGGAAGATGGCACAAGCAGAGGTGGGATTGAAAGGGATTGGACAAACAAAGGAGGGATAGCTGAAAATACATGGACAAAAGAGGTAACAATGAAGGAGGGGAAGAGGGAGAGAGAGAGAGAGAGAGAGAGAGAGAGAGAGAGAGAGAGAGAGATACATGTTTCATGTGTGTAATAGCAATACAAAGTTGTCTTTGTTCAGTTGTGCTGCATGATCGAACTGAAACTATACAGTCAAACCTGCTTTAGTGACCATCTGTAAAGAAATACCACATTTTTAGTTTCCCTTGAAAATGGTTTCTCATTAAAACATGTACTATTATTAGGGAACCTGTACATAGGACCACCTGCCTATAAAGACCACTTTTCTTGTCTCCCTTGTGTGGTCTTTATAGACAGGTTTCACTGTACATGATTTGATTCGATTTGATTTGTGAAACTGTGTCACATCACATGATCTTACATGTTGTAATGAAATTGTACGTTTTATTGTTTTGAATTGTTGCATAAAATTTGTTGTCAAAAGTAGCATAACATTATGTCATGGTGCAAAGTTTACCCCTAAAAAAGTGATTCTCCTTCAAATTATAATAAAAGCAAACTTATACTGACTAAAATTTATTACCCTATAAAATCAAAGACCTTTGACATCTGCCATTATTGACCTGTTTTAACGAGGGGTCATTAAAATATGACTCCATTCATAACCCTTGTTCTGGGTGTGTGCATTTTATCGCTTGTAAATGGAATGAGTGATTTTGTGTTCAAACGCCGCTGGCATATGAAGAATGATTATCAATTTATGATTACCAGGGGTATAATTTCTCTGAATCTTATCTTTGCCCATCTTCATATAGCCTATAAAGAAGTACTTTTCAAATTACCAGTATTTATTTATACCTCATATTTGTTGGTATATTGGAGCTTTTCGCATGCTATACATCAGTAGAATTCCATGCCTTCAAAATCTCAAATAAATCATGAATATGGCAAATATGATTCATTAATGGACTACGGTAACTAATTGCTTGAAAATCAAAGAATATGAATTGAGACAAAATGCAATAATAATTGTTTGCACTCTATTTATGTTGGTACAGATAAATGTAACAAAATTTTGTTTCCATTGACAATTTCTCAAAATCTGAACAGGAAAAATCATTGTCACCCCCCCCCCCCCCCCCACAAAAATGTTTAAATTTACTGCCACAACATGCACATGTGCTTTCCGAAGATCAACAAAAACTGCAGGACTGATTTCTGTTACAGTAGTGCCTGTTTGTCTCTCTTATCTGCAATCTGTTTTGAAGGCTAATTACACGGTTAAACATGAAAATGTAAATACATCTCAATGTATGTAAGATTACTAAGAAGATTTGTAATTGGACACTGCCCTGATTTAAAGCATAGCATGGATGTAGGCTCTACTTTCTAGAGTAATCAGTTTTAAAATGTATACAGTTAATAACTAAATCATTCATACCCCTTGTAAATGTGATGTTTTTATTGTATTCTTCACAACTCAAGAATGAAAGTTGAACTGGTTGAATTGGGGGCTTTGTTTCCCCACAAAATATAAATCGGGACAAATTTTTCACATACTTAAACAATTGCAAAACTTGCAAATAGTAAACAATAATTAGTTGTTAAAGTCCTGTATAATACACTGTGCATGAGGTAGGGGGGTGAGCACAACAGAAACAGAACAATGTTTCAAGAATTCAACCCTAGTTGTTGGATAGCGCTATGCATGCATCCTCTGATCTAAACTTCTGTAATCCGTTTGGTTTGAGCCTTCTAGGCCGGGGCTGTGTTTGGAGTGTCCTGTTCTACTTATTGGCAGACCAAACACTAGATTGATACCAGTTATATTTACTCACAAAAGAAAAGCCATGTCCCCAGGACTGCAATACACATGTTGACCAAACTTGAAAGATAAAGAGAGTCAAACTAAAGCAAATACAGGTCTGAGGGTCCAGGAATATACAGTTGTCTTGGCTGTTGATGTGAGGTGGGATGAGAGATTCTAGCTGTGGCATTGATTATAGCACCTAGAAAATAATATTTCATTCACAGAGGTTACTTGGTTGCATGCCTTTGAGTTTGAGATAACAAAATAATACCCTGTACTGTTATTCAATTATTAGTAAGTTCATTATCTATTAAATTCTCCTATTTGGGGCTTTTAGCAGTAGTCTTTCAGTACTACATGTACATGTACATGTATATATGCATAAAGTTGAGGGGTCAACTTCAATCATTTTGTACTTTGTAAGCAATAATAAATTTGAAGGATTGAAATCAGGAATCCACACTAGGTGGTGCCTGGGACGCATCATTACAAGGGTGCAAAAAAGTGAACACCCCCCCCCCCCCCCCCATGTAAAAAATTAAACATGGGGCATACAGACCCTAAACATGTATGCTCACTAATTCAATCCCTACTGCCTACCCCTTGCAGATTTAAGATTCCGGTGCCCGCGCTGGGGCTCTGAGGCAGACACGTAAATGTAAAGTAAGGACCTACATTATATTGAAAACAGAACATACATGTACATGTACATGTACATTGAAAGTCATGAGATAGAGCATGGTGTCACAACCTCAAACATTTTATTGCAAACCAAGCTATTGACTTATCTCTAAAATCTTTTCCTCGGGCATGTTTTAATTCCACTCAAACACTCGAACCAATCTGTTTGGGTCTTGGGAGGATAAATACATCCAACACAAAACATGGATTAGAAATTATAGCTCTTTTGTGCCCACACTGGGCCACACATCTACCCACATCATTAGAAAAATATTGCCCCAAGACTCAAAATATGAAAATAACCGTCAGGAAAAGAAGGTCTTGAATCTAAACCTTTTCCTTTAATTCACAAATATCTCCTTTTATATTGTAGAGGAAGTTTGGCAGGCAGCTGTTGATCAGGAGTTCACCTAACGGAACAACAAAACTTGGTTTATTCAGAACAAGAAAACGTTTTCATTTCTGGGGATTTTGAATGGACGCTCGAGAGTAAAGGAAGCAGAAGTCTATTGAAATGGCTAGCTGCTTTTGAGAGCCTTTTGATCTCGAGAGGAGTGACCCCTGTGACCTCAATTTAATTTGATGAAATAATATTAGGAGGCAAAGTTTACTGGTCAATGGCCATGGTCACAATCGGACTGGACTTATCTCGGGCCACTAACCTTTAAAGCAAGGTATTTCTAGGGTTGCTATTATAAACTTCTGACCTGCTATATTTCTACTTTACGTAATGCTGAAAAGATTACACTAGTCGAACAAGCATACGATTCAAATAACTACTCACATCTATCAAAATGTGTTTTTAGCCAGGTTTGATTTTGGTTGCGTTTATTGACCAATTTTGGGCTAGAATCAGGTTTCTCAAACGCCTTTCAGGCAAATTTAGAGGGTGATAAACGCAAAGCCTTTTTTAAAGGTCTTTAGATATGGGCATATCTAAAGACACAAAAAGGTGTGTTTTGAATGTGACATACAGTTTTGAACCCCACATACAAATCGGACCACCCAGATTAAGGGTTCGGAGGCTAGCGCGCACCATGTGTTGTGTACAAGCATGTGTGTGTAGTTGACCTCCGAGAAGGCCTTTATTTTGAATCGTGAAGAGACGATAAACGCGACATCCCGCAAATCACGTTCGTATAGTGGGGTTCGATAGTGGGGTATGATAGTGGGGTACGATATGTACATATCTAGTGGCAAGCCCCAATAAACGCGCCCATAGATGAGCCAAACTTCTGATCTTGAGAATTTATATGTTATGTCATGATGTAAGGATAAGAGAAGATGTATGTACTCTGAAATCTATAGTTCTATACAAATTCAATCTTGAAATTTCTTTGTATAACATTTCTTTAGGGAAAACATTAATCTTGCAATTTGCACATTTCCCAAGCTAAATTTATTTTACGTGAAGCAGTCCACCCAAATTTGAGTTATTTTGTTATACTTCAAAGAAAAACGTGTTTATTTCTCACCCAATAGGAATGTCCTTAACACTTAAATGGGTTTTTATATGATGTGAATTTCAAAGCAGTGCTATACAACCATGACCAGTCTATTGTAGATTTTTGTTTACACTACATTAATTTTGTTTACCTTTGTTTTGCTCTCCTGTTCTCATTGGTTGTTTAGGTTAATGAACACCTATTCACAAATACATGCTGCATTAGCACTGGCATCCCATTTCCTCCTAATCAGATGATTCCTAATGGCTTTTGAGATTGGCAAAATAATGAAGGGGCGAGTCAAAAAACTAAGAGGAAAGAAATGTGGGTTGCTTTGTCTTTTTTCGTCTGTTTGTATCTTTTACTTTCCAGTTTCGCATTTTACAACAGTACACTTACAGGAAGTTGATGTTGAAAGTCGTAACAGTTCAATCTTGGTTACTGTATGTTCTCACTCAGTATTATTAAACAGCTATGGAAGTCAAAACCATTAATACCAAAGATGCTATTGCATATCCTGGAGCAAAACAGATAATAACAGATAATAATAACGGTAAAATATATCTCACTATGGCTTCCAAAATACATCCAACCTCAACTCAACTCATTAAATTAAAAAATATCCTGTAATACAACATACAATAATTAAAGCCCTCCATATACATCACACATGGCTTGAATACGTTCATACCAAAAGAATAGACAAAGTGTTGATGAAAACTCTGAAGTGAGCATGCAGGGTGCATAAACAAAATTATTTCTTTTATAACTCGTATACCCCTAAATTAACCGTTCAGACAACTTGTTAAATTGCCAGAGGCAAAAGGCAAAGGGTTCGCACAGCCCTAACACCTGAATTGTACTTGAGAGAATAGCATTACTGATAATAATCTGGAAAAATAGAGGAAATCAGTCTGGGGGATTACTGGGACAAATTGGAGATAATTGCCTTTTTGTACATTCTACTTTGGAGCTGTAATTTTTTGTGTAAAGTTTCTAATAACATAGAGAGAGGAAACTGGTTTTATAACACAAGATGGAAGGGCATTGTGCATTGTATTCGGAGTCAGTGCACTGCGTAGGGTTCATTCGAGGTTGATATAAATAATTTGGAGGCGGGGAATGATGACACCTGGTAGTGCTGGTACCATAGCAAGTAAATTATATGAAATACACTGTCCTTACTCCTTACATTTTCACTTATCTTGAAAATTAGAATTTAATCAGAAGAAGATAGTGTTCACAATGTGAACTTTACATCACATTTAATTTCCATATAATACACACAAATTTGCCGTTTAAGTTTGAAAGAAAATACCTTTGCAAAGTTCTACAACTAATTGTAGGCCTAAGGATTATATTGCTTATTTTCCTAACAATAATCTGCAAGATTACAAAAAATATGTTTACCAGTAACAGAAAAAAAAGTTGAGGGGGAGGGGGGGGGGGGGGCACTTGGGGATTGGTAGGGTACCACAAATTAGTAACTGGGGCACATGTATCTTGTCCCGCTGGCTACGCCACTGATGAATCCACTGATATTTACCGTAGGTGCCCTGGTGTGTACCTACTGTACCTACAGATCCAACATTTAGAAAGAGTTCATTAAATCCCAGTGGACAATTTGCAAATTTGCCAATAAATGGGATGTAATTAATGCATTCATGGAGTAATGTCTATTTCCTGATAAATGGGCCAGGTAAATAGACACAACACAGCCTTGAGGGTAGGACCAGGGTAAGGGATATTTACTACTGTAGGCCTGGCTTCATCAGACCGAAGTTGCAAAATAACCTGCAATTTGAACGAGCCCGGTCTCAAATTAGCCAGCTAATTTGCGTCTTCATCCGCCCGCAGTTGCAACTAGCGGGCTATTTGGTCAAGAATATCCCAAGAAACCTTTGGCATGTTTCCAAAATAGCCCACTATCTGGGAAATAGCAGGCTAATTTGCGCTGCAACCAAAATTGGTCAATTTTTCTCACATTTCGGTGTTTTTGTCCATAGTTGCATAACAACAGGCAAACATGACGTAAAACCAAAATAAAAAAATCCAACTCCGAAGTTTGTTTTTTCTAAACACCTGCCAAAATTTGCTCACATGATTCTTCTCACTTCCATGCAGAGCACGGACAAGTGACGCATGTACACTACTCACATTAAAATCTGTGTGAGCAAACACCAATGTTTTGTTTTTCCAGTGGTGAAAATGTCAGTCCCAAAAATCAACTGTTTCAAGATGGTCTTTTGGGCTGTGTAAATGGGGCTGTGTAAATGGGGCTGTGTAAATAGGCCGGTGTAAATGGACCTATACTGGGCATCTCAGCACTGAATGACTATCAAGGTGTCAGCAATGTGCCAAATATCAAGCCAAGGCAGTATAAATCTTGTACAAACAACCCTACACCTGTCCAGAAAGATATCACCAATCATAAAAACCTCACACATGAAGGGTCCTCCTTGAGCAATGCAAAGAACTCTTGCTATAAAACACAAGGCTGTACCAATCTCTTTGGCTGTACAGACAATGGTCTATTGACCCCTCGACCAAACTTACAGGTACAATGTAAAACAATAGACAAATCATTACTCATCTAGAAATAACAAGCAGAATTTGGGAATGTTTTGGTTTTCATTCTGAAGAGCAAAAGAGTTTTTCTACATGTGTATACAACAATACATGGGGAAAAGAATAATCTTGAAATAAGAAACTATTTGTCCTTGCTCTGCTTGAACAACTACAGGACCTGTAGTTCTAGAGAAATTGTATAAGCTATAACTGTGAAATACATGTGCATTTCTCTTCATAATATCATCATGTCATCATGTAAATAATGAAGACTGTGAGGAATAAACTAGAATATCCCTGGATTCTCATTCTATTGACTTTGTTTATTCAAGATCCATGATGTGACTTCTTTTTTGTGATGTTTAAAGCCCATCTGTACTAGTGTACAGGAGGGATTAGACCTCCCTGCAAGGTCACCGGACAGGTGGTTATCTCATCAAATCAGCTCTCAATTAACATAAGAAAAAGAAGATCATGGGGGACCAATGGTCAGCGATTATGCATTGTTTCATCTTACTGTTATGTCTCTGAACAACCCTTAAAACAAAACAAAAAACAATAAAAGAACCATCTTTTTACAAAGGGGGAAACAAGATGAAGTACCACACTCTCTCTACTAAAATCAAAACTACAAGTATAGACCTTGTCACCTACATGTATACCTCCCTTGGAAATAAGTTCTGGATGTTGTAACACAAGCCAAGAAAGTAATTCAAGAAATCTTTGCCTTGTCATCAGATGGAAGGTGAATCTTCCAGAACATGTACGATGACAAGATAGATCTCTTCAGCATCTCTGTCTAGAGAGATCTGTTTCCCCCAAGTGCATGGTGGTCTGTGCATCCACCTACTTGTAGTTGTACTACTTGATCAAGAAGCTTACACAGAGCTCACAAATTCTCAAGTAGACCTAGTACAAAATACCTCCTGGTGTAGTTCAAGTTCACGTTCAAGTTCATTTATTCAAAACCACACAAAACATGATATAATCTTTTACCTCAAAAAAGAGAGACTGGTACATTATCGGTAATCAACAACATATTAACTTGATTACATCATTAAATGTAGACATGTACCTCCTGGTTTATCAAAGAATAAAATAAAATATTATTTTCATAAATTCATACTCCAGTTTTAGGCCTCACACAGAGTGTTTCCAAGTATTCTATTCCTCCAAAGACATTCCCAGACCTCCTTTTTTGAGAATTGTAAAATACATGTATCATACTTTAAGTTTTGACTTTTGGGCCTCTCACTTTAGTCACACAAAAACAAACTGACCATTTAGACCATTTTAAGTAGAATACTGGGTGAAATCAAACTATCAAAGTGAAGACCTATTAACAATAAATCATAATTTTAACTGATAAAACATCCTAAGTTTTGAAATAATATATCAGTTATTATTGTAGGGAGGAGAGTCAGGGGAAGAGACGGACAGAAGATGAGATGGGAGGAGAAAAGAGGAGAGATATTGGAGGAAAGAAGAGACAAGGGAAGAGAAGAGGGGGTGGAGATGGAAGGAGAGTAGAGGACAGATAGTAGAGGAGAGGGGAGAAATGCGAGGGACTAGGAGAAAGATGGGACAAGACAAGAGCTAGAGAGAGATTGGAAGAAAGAAGATACAGGAAAAGAGGAGAGGGGAGAGATGGGAGAAAGAAAGAATATAAATGTCAAGAGAGAGAGAGAGAGATGTCTATTTTGTGATCAAACCAAACCATCATAAATTTTAATCCCGATCATCATCAAAACAATCACATCACCATACATGTACAGTAGACCCTACATAATAATCCTATCAAGTGTCATCTAAAGATTGATCTAACTGAAGAAATTTAGCTTGGAACATAGACTCTAGACAAGAAAACACGATTTGTTAGAATGTTAGAATGTTCTGTTCAAAATAGTCCATATTGGCACCATGATTAAGATGACAGATGAAAGCTCTCCATTACAAGACAAAATCGAGAAAAATGGGGATTTGGTTGTTTTTACCTGTTAAAATGAAACACTTCCTCCAAATCAAACTCACGCTGGGCTCCCATGCGCCTGTGTTGTTGCTCTCCAACGGACTCCTATCATTTGCACTTTTTTTCAGACAGTCTACGAGCAAAATAAGAGATTTTTATTCTTGCGTATACATCCAAACTGTAAAACTATCCGACTAGATTAGGAACGAAGATCAAGTTCATGATCTGGAAAGGCCTCCGTGCTGAAAGAAAACACTGCAACGAATTATTCCAGCCCTGTTTCAGAGCGATGTCTGGTAGAATAAAAAGACCACAATCCCAATCAAGACTCCGCGCGGTGCGTGCGGCTGTACGTACATGTACGAATGGAGCTTGCATGGAGCGGCGCGTCGAGATGCGGTGAGCAAAAAAGACCGCTGACTGTTTTGTGCACCTTTGATGTTGACGAAGTTGATGGCTGATGAAGTTGCTTGCTGCCGAAATACCTCTTCCTCCATGTCCCTATCTCTCAAGAAAGATATGGAGCTGCTCAGTGGAATCCAGCTGACTTAGGAATTTAGAGAAGCAAAATACGACAGGAACTCAAAGTGACAGACGAATGGGGCATGGATTGATGAGGAAGGATTAAGGATGAAAATTGAATGCCCATCTTTTCATATCTCGTTAAGAAAATGATACAGCTGTATGAAGGCTCTTGCCTAGGGCGAGGAGGAGGAGGAGGAGAGGGTGTGTTGACCCTCGCTCTGCTGATGTAGTCCGAAGTCATTGCATAAACATTTTATTCCACTTTGTTAATGATATAAAATCATCATCATACATAATCAACATTTTAAAATCATTTTTTCTTTAATAATCAGGTGCATAGGTCTTCGACCCCCCCCCCCCCCTATAACGCCCCTCCTTACATTTGGGCCTATGATTCGGGTCATCATATTAGGACAAGTTAGTGGTTTGTTCATGATTCATAAATGATGAAATTACATTTTCACTACCGTACACCAAGATTTGATTAGCAAGAGCCCCCCCCCCCCCCCCCAACCCGACTAGGTTTTTTCCCGTATGCCTAGCTATGAGTTTAGTGTCAAAGGTTTACAGGAATGGATCGTCAACATTACTTTTTAAACAGAAGGCATAAATACTCCTAGGCAAAATAGTAACGCTTATTACACATATAATAAATTAATACATTTGGCAACCTCCCCCCCCCCTCCCTCCCCCCCCTCCCTCCCCCCCCCCCAAAAAAAAAAACCAAAGAAGAAGATCATCTCCTAAACGTAGATAAATGAGCTAATTCAGTAGGCCTACAGGGTCTAAATATTATTTCTGTATTTGTTAGAAAGTCGCTCAGGAAGTGGAGACACAATGTTTTCAGTCTCAACAACTATTGTGAACATGTCTAAAAAGTTTTAGGCATCATTTTGTAGCCTAGCTACCTCTGGTTACTTTGCATGTGGGCATGGGTGTCGATCCCGGGGGGGGGGGGGGATGGGGGATATATTCCCCCAATATTTCAGGTGGGGGGGGGGGGATGGCCTGTACAATCATCCCCCCAATAATTCACCATCAAAAAAAAAAAATGAAGAGAAAAATTAATGATGAGAGCCCGATGAGAGTAGTTTACGGTTATTACTCGTAAGATGACCATCAATATACACTTTTGCTATCTCATTTTCATAATACATACGTATATAAATAGAAAACGAAGTTAATGAGACAACCGTATATGAGAAAGATTATTATGTCACAACTTATTTTTGTTTTATTGAAAAGCTATTGTATTCAAACGTAACAGGCATAAGATAGTTAAGGTTTTTTCTGAAGGTTAGAATGTTATTAAGTTTGAAGTTTTGTTTATAATACCCTTCCAATAATAATGCACCTTCTAAGAATGCCATATCACTAAGATTATTTTGAGGATTTTGCTTTTGAGAGCAAGAAGTAGAATAAGTTATAGTTTTTGAGAAAAAATAGTGCTCTAGTCAGGGCCTTAATTAGGGGAATATTATGCTTATATTTTAGAGCGTATCAGGTATGACAAGTATATGGGTGAAGAAGGAGATAATGGAAGTTTGTTGTTTGATAATTATATTTAAACGTCTTTGGTTTGAACGTAAGTTTTATATTATGTTTTTAAGAAACAGACAGTTTGTATGAGGAGTGGAAATTTTCTGTCATTTGAGAACCAAATTTTGCATCAGTGATATTCTGTTTCATTGAATTGAGTTTCCCGCAGAGAGGATTCAGTTGGTTTAATTAAAGAAGGAAGAGAGTCAAATGAAGAACCAAAAGCAATATGTTTTTCATTTACTAATGAGAACTATGTTTTTTTTTTAGATCTCCTTACACAGAATATTGCAATGGGGTTATCACGATGAATGTTGTTTGGAGACATCAATATTCATAACATGTATGTTTCTATCACCAGGAAATAAAGAATTTTCTGTCTACATGAACCTTTCCTGGTTACTTATTAATGCATTTGCCCACTGGTAACATAATACTTTCAGAACTTGATATCCCTCACCATTGTCTAAACTTCGTTTAAAAAGAGACGATATCAGTCTGGTAGGCCTACACTGCAGGCAAGAGTCAGGACTAACATTTAGCATGTTATTAATTTCATTACCACTCTTATATTCTCTGAAATGTTATCTTTATAGAGGGTGACTTGAAAAAAGCTAATAACTTGGAAGGGAGGGGCAGGCGCATAGCCAGGTGTGGCGGTGGGGGCGGTCGCCCCCCAAAAACGCCGGCCAAAAAGAAAAAAAAAGAGAAAGAAGAAAGAAAGAGGACGTAGGAAGAAAAAGGATTAAGAGTCGAGAACGGTACAACGAATCGTCTTCTTTCTCTAATGATTTAATGAAACGTCAAAGCGTCCGCGCTTCGCGCGGGAGGGGGGGGGGAACTGAATTCTGACAAGGATTTAGAGTCGAGAACGGTACAACGAATCGTCTTCTTTCTCTAATAATTTAATGAAACGTCAAAGCTTCCGCGCTTCGCGCGGGAGGGGGGGAGGGAAATGAATTCAGACAAGGATTAAGAGTCGAGAATGGTACATCGAATCGCTTCTTTCTTTAATAATCTAATGAAACGTCAGAGCTTCCGCGCTATGCGCGGAGGAAGGGGAACTTGATTCAAACAAGGATTAAGAGTCGAGAATGGTACATCGAATCGTCTTCTTTCTTTAATAATCTAATGAAACGTCAGAGTTTCCGCGCTACGCGCGGAGGAAGGGGAACTTGATTCAAACAAGGATTAAGAGTCGAGAACGGTCCAACGAATCGTCTTCTTTTTCTATTAATTTAATGAAACGTCAAAGCTTCAGCGCTCCGCCGGGGAGGGGGGAAACTCCCCCTCCCTGCACCCAACCCCCTAAGGAGCGCGCTTTGCGCGCTCTCTGTAAGTGATACGCACGCGTTTGGGGAGGGGGTGCAACCTGCCACACGCTTCTACCTCCTGGTTGATTCGATCCATTGGCGAAAATATTTTGGCACCTATCATCCCCCCCAACCACGGATACAAATCGACACCCTTGCATGTGGGCCTGTATAGGCATATTTGTTTTCTCCAGAAAATTGTTTATTTGACATTTATCTCGGCCTACAATGTAACTCAGTAAAAATTATATTGCTTTGCCAAGGATAGTCTATAATACAGAAATCACAATTCTCTTTCCTTTAATTATGAAACAATGATTGAAAACCGCTAATATGCCATTGTTTTGTTTTGTAGCAGACTCCGTCTTTATAATTATATCACCGGTAGATGGCGCCAGACTAGCTAAGAAGGTCAAGTCATTTACATTATAAGGTCAAAACCCAAGCGGACAACCCGTGGGGTTGTTAATATACCCATACTGTGATCAAAGTAGCTTGAGTAAACACTTCCCGTCTGCATGTCATGTGATCTTAAATTAATTTGCTATATTCGTTACTCGTTATGGTAGGCATAAAGAAGAGAAGCAGATAGAGACATACAGAGAGAGAGACAGAGACAGACAGAGAGACAGAGACACTCGGAGCTAGAGACAGAGCCAGTGTGCTGACTAGAATGTATACTTTCATTTCTCTTAAGTGATTTGTTTTCTTCAATCATGGTTAACTAAAAAACTGAAATAGTGCACGGACAAAATAACATAATAAATTATAAAGGGGAAATAAAGGAGAACGAAACGTTTCTTGGATGTACATGAGTATCGTAGAGATGTCATTATTCAAAAGCAGATGAATGTAATGGCTGGTAACCAAAAGCGGGGGGGGGGGGGGGGGGTGGGGGGGGGGGGGGGGGGGTGGGGGGGGGGGGGGGGGGGGGGGGGGGGGGTGGGGGGGGGGGGGGGGGGGGGGGGGGTAGGGAGAAGATGCATAATCATAATTGAAATACATTAGTAAACAATTATATTTATTAACCACCCGGTTGTGTGCTCTGGCTTGGACTAAGGGACACTAGACTGGCTAAATGCATAGCGCCATCTAGTGAATCAATTCAATTCCGTCAATTCAATTTATTTGTGTTTTCAACAAAACATTACAAATCAATTTTAAACATTTACAACAATATAAGAATACATATTGGAAACGGGGGGGGGGGTCCATTAAAAAGCAATGCTTAGAGATGTACATCTTCTGAAAGAGAACAAGGCCAAGTCACACCGGAAGGGAGAGGGGGAGGGCGCTAACCATAAATTATTCAGTTATGTGTAGTTTGCCAAACCACTGCAGTGTGACTGGGGGTCTTGGGCTGGGCCTTTTCTTTTGTTGCGACGAGAATTAAAGTGAACTCAATCTGACATATAAACAAAAGAAAATTGTACTAAAACTACAACAGTAGCATTCGTCTCAATTGGAGGAGCGTGACAATATTTGTTTTAACTTTTAAAGATTATAATTATACAGTCAACTTGTGTATTACTGCCATCCGCATGTTGAATGTGTTTATATTCATTTTATAAATCCTTTTAATGTTGTTAATTGTTTGAATTGTAAAATTATTGAATAAATTGTCTCTAAAGAGGGAGGGGGAGTAGTGCCACCCAAGGAAAAAGCGCCCACTGTAGACAGCTTGCTCTTGTAAATACCTTCTAAACTCCACATTTCTCTCTCGAGATGAATGCCTAAAATCGGAAAATGATATGAATAGAAAACTACGCCATATAATTATGGCTCAATTTAAATGCATCATTTCACACAAAACATAGTACACATTCCTTTCGGGCTATGTATTTAAAAAGGAAAAGCATTGTAACTAATTCTCAGTCAACGATGCCTCGCGTAAACTTATTCACCATTGTAAAATATAAAGTACGTTCTTTTCTTTCCGTTCTTGTTTTCTCTCTCACGATATCATTGCCATTTTATTCTTAATTTTAATAATAATTCATGTCTCTTGCTAAATAAGTAATCGCACTCTGAACACGGGTGTTGCCTTTCTAATTACTTTAATTGGTGTTGTATTGTGCACTTCGGCACGACTATCATGCATATTATTTTGTATCAAATTTATGTGAATTCTGAAGTGATTTCACCGCTTCTTTATTTTCTTAACGCTAATTAATTCATGTTGAAATGGGCACTTAACTCCATTTGTGATATTTATTTAACGGATGGGAAAGCAATAGATGTAAGAAATGTGGCTCTCATGTACTAACGTGTTCGATGTAATTTTGTATGATTCTTATCTTAATGTATTCATTAATCACCTTGAAAACGTGAAGATGTGTTCAAGTCTAGAGTCAAAGTTGCCAACTCATCTCAATGGCGTATCCAAAGCGAATCAGGGAAGCGATTTGTTGCTAGACTGCCAAAGGCCAATGCATGCCCCCCCCCCAGAAAATTGTGAAGAATTCACAATATTCACCTAAATAACGTCCCCTTGTTGATAACATTTTATTTTCATCCCTTCCTGTGACATCAAATAGTCCTAAGCACTTGGAAATGTTGAGAAAACCACAATTTCCACCTAAATAACGTTCCCTTGTTGATAACAATTTCTTTTTATCCCCACCTTGACATAGAACAGTCCACTTAATTTGGTTTAGTCACTGATATGAACGTGTCGTGGTATGGTTCACTCACTTGACTCTCAATCCAGGAGTAGGTGGTTCGAATTCCAGCCCGGCAGTAGCGTCCTTTAGCAAGACATTAATCCACATGTGCCACTCTCCATCCAGAGGTAGGCTATATACGCTCCTTCCTGGATTATGCCACTTCTGCAAGTTCCTGTATTGTTTAAAATAATTATTGAATAATGTAAATACTTGGCGATGTGAAGTTCAACTCTAATCTCATGTCGAGTCTTCATTCAGTCCACACTTCATCCGGCAGGTTAGTGTTCTGTTACTCTTAATCGTTTTGATCTGTTGCCCATGTTAGGGGAATGGAAATACAGTGTAGATTGAAAACTTTATTTCTGACATTTTCTTAGTTGTTTTGTTGTTCCGTCTTCTGTAGTAAGTCTCTGTTAGCTTAGTTCGTTCATCTTTCGTTAAAAAAAACCTCCATAAACATGATAAAGCATGAGAATACTGACGCTTTCTTCACTCAGTGAAAACTAAAGGATATTGATTTCATTAACACTATTCAAGTATGGAAACTCGTTTCTTCAGAGACTTGCATCAAACATATCAAGTAAGATCGTAGGCCTATACTTCATCCGGCGGCCTCAACGAGGCTTATTTTTAATCTCTATGCAGGGTTAGTCCTTCGATTTATTTTTAGTGTAAATTAACATGTTACTTAAGTAGGCCCCTTTGTTTTTCTTTTAATTTGAGGGAGGAAAAGGTGAGATAATCAAGTTTAGTTTCCACACAAAAAACAGACAATCATGCGTGGATTCATCGCCTTTCTCATGGTGGCTGTAGCCTACGCTGCCCCGGTGCTTCATGTTCGAGATCCCATCCCTAACAGCTACATCGTCAAACTACAGGTGAGAGAAAGAAAAAAATATGTATCTCCCTTTTGTTTAAACAAACGAGTAAGAGAGAGAGAGAGAGAGAGAGAGAGAGAGAGAGAGAGAGAAAGAGAGAAAGAGGGAAAGGGGGATTGGAATGTACACAGCCCAATTTATTGAGACCCGAAGACAGAGAATTAGAGAGTTCGCTCAATTATTCCGCCGTTTATCGAACTTTTAATTTACAGAAATTGTGCTGTCGATGTTGATGAATCCTAAAGTAAGAAAAGTGTATTCTCAGAAAACATTAGAGGCGAAATATATTGCTGTCCGACCGGACAAAATTTAGCAACGACTTTTGTCGTCCCATAGCTCAAAATAAGGTGAAGAAACCGATTGTCCATTTTAGTGCGGTATGGTATGTAATCCCGTAGGATTTTTTTGCCAAAATTGAATTTTTTGCTGTTTTGGCTTCAAAAGGGTCCCAATTGGCCAAAAATGATGGGGTTCAAATTTTCAGACCCCTCCTTCACTTCCTGGGGGGTCCATTTTGGGCGCCAAAATTGCATATATAAAGCGCAATAGGAAAATTTGGTGTCCTTCACCCTAATTCATATATTTTTTCGCCAATTTCACTGTGAAGTTGTTTGAGGTATATAAGGATTCATTTTTAATGATATTGTGTCATAAAACTTTTTCACTTTGACCTTATGGGGCGCAATTTGCGAAATATTGTGAAAAACTGGGAAATATTTCCTAAAAATGTGCCCTTCTTCTTGCTTTTGGGCTAGAATTTTGAAATAATAAGTGGAAATGGCATTATTGTGTATTATTATAGAGTGGAATAATTGTGAAACATATCACATGTCATTAACACTGTTTTTTTAGGCTGTTAATATAAAAATCAACCCTATTTTAGTATTCTATCAAATGAATAACTTACTTAAACACCAGATGGCGCCAAACACCTTCAGATGATAATATAACAAAATTCTCAAATATCAACTTCTAGGCACTGTAATTGCATCAGTCAATCAGAAAGTTGACAAATTATATATGTAATATTTTTTTCAAATGCAGAATAATACGAAAATGTGCATTTTGTTTTGTTGATATGGTCCCCCCCCCCCCCGCCCCGAAGAAAAAAAACAATAGAAACAAGTTGAGCTATTTTGTTCCGAAATACTTGTACATGACACAATCTTGATCTAAATCAAAGAATTATTTGGAAACATTTTCCAGTTATAAACAAAACATAAAATAAAATCGGGAAAAGGGTAACCACCTACTTCGTGGTTACCATGACAACAGGAAAGTTCATCAGACTTTCAGTAAAAGTCAATCGCTGTCACTATCTGGAGCATCCTCCCTTGTCCGGTTTTCTCAGTCTCCACTATAGCATTTACAGAGAGGAGTGCAGGGCAAATCGTTGTTGGAGCAGCTACATTGCATCCTGCTTTGCAGCCACATTTGATGAGTTCAAGTACTGCCCGTGGTGCAGGGAGCGCAAGACACTTGACTGGAAGACATCCTCGATTATCTGAATACCATTCATTCTCTTCGATAGGAGGAAGCACTGGGTAGTTAGTCTTGTATGATTCATCTCTCATCGTGATGTAATTCGCATGCAGGATGTGAGGTAGTAATGCGGCACGAGTTGGAGGTAACATCTGACCTTCCAGGTTCTTTGATCGGGTTGTTGGACCTGATGAACAGTACAAACGACATATGAAATGCTCTAGTGCCTTCACCTGTGTTGGAAGCTCTCCATTGCTAAGCTCAGTTGGAATGGACCCCTCGCCCAGTTCTTTGAAGCAGATAATGGCAGGATCATCATCATCAAGCTTTAAGTAGGCATTGATCCATGTCTTTTTGGATATCCCAACAAACTTCCTCCCCAGTCAGCACCAGAAAAATTATGAAGTCCAAGGAGGCCTTGACATTTTTGATGTCCAATGACTTGAACCTGCTCCAGCACATCTATTTCTCGTTTTTTTTTGTACCCTTGCCTGTAGACAATATATCGATCAAACACAACTCGACCTTCATCGTAGCTAGCCATCATCCCTTCGATGCGCCTGTTGAATGTATTCTGCAGGTCTGACATATTTTGCATTGCAGCTAGTGTCTTTTTCATGCCTTGAAGTACACCCATGACGTCAATTATCAGCACCTTGACAGGAAGATCAAGAGGTTAGGTATTTGGGCTGCTCCAGAAGGAACCTGCGTTATCTCATGTTCTACGGTAACCGGAACCTCTTCCTGCATCATTTCAACCTGTGGGGAAGTTGAATATGATTATCCTCCACGACATCATGCTGTTTTACAGCATCGGGAGGTTCTGCCTTTGCATCTTTAACTGCATGCATCAGACTTGCTTTGTCTGTTGGGATGTACAAAGAACCATCGACAGCACATAGTGAACGGGGAACCACTGACATTTCATATTCACCTATTGTTTCCGCAAGTTTAGGAACTAAGCTTGGGCGGCTGCCTTGGCTGCCAGCAATTCACGTTCCTCCCGCAACTTGATGACCTTGTCTCCAACACGCACTTTCCTTTTCTCCATCCAGTTCGAAAAGGATTTCAGCTTCAGTTTCTTCATTTTGTCCCACACCGAGAGGGTTGATGATGAAAGCAAACGATCAGATACCATCTCCTCAAATCGCTTCTGGCCCTTTTCTGCAAAGTGGAGAATGTCACTTTTTGCCTCATTTGACACAAATGCCGATAAAACCAGACTCTTCAATTGTGTCTTCTCCTTGAAAGGATCGACTCCGTAGTGCAGCTCGATTAGGTGGCGTAGTTTCAGAGCATTCTTCTTTGACATTACTGCAATGTCTCCTGAGAGCTGATGATGCTCCTTCCTCACCGAAGCTCCAGTAGCTTTTGGGAAGTCATTGAGGTAATGATTTACCAGAGCAGCAAGGTGAGGTGTGGTAGTGACTAGTCGGTCCAGAGCGGCTTCATTTCTTGTGAGTCCAACCATCCCACCATTACCCTTTAGTTTCTTGATTTCTTGCTCTAGAGCCTGATCAGTGAAGAGAAGAGAAAAGGATATTTCTGACTTTGCCTCCACAAAGTCTCCAGACTTGAGGGCATTCCATGTTTCTGGATCATCCTATTCTAGGGCATTCATTTGAGCGAGATGGACTGGCATCAGGCGAGCATAGTTCAGGAGATCAAGAGCAAAAAGTACTTGGTGAGGTCTTCTAGTGATGACAAGTAGCCCTCCCAGTCCCCTGATCGACATGAACTAATGAGATGTAGAAGACTCTCCACCTGGTTAAGATACCGGGTCAAGAACTGGGCAAACTCGCCAAGGTCTTCAGCTTCTTCAAGCGGTTTGACATTGCTTGAGTACCAGGATTGGATTTCTTCATAGATCTCCACCATCTCCGGGTCACGTCCATGAAGTTTTTCTTTGTGAGAATTGCACTGGATGCGAATTGGACCCTTGGGAAGAACCAATAGTATGGCATCAAAACGCAACATCATGATTGCAAGGCTTGCAGTAATGTGGAATTCAAGGCCACGCTTATAAGCTTTACCACCAAAGATCCTGCGAAGAGATGCTGAGGTATACGCACAACATTCGATAGCACACGTGTCAAGACCGCTACCATCGACGGTTTTGCCAAGAGCATGTAAGGCAGCGAAAGCAATGTGGAGAGCTCCAGCTCTTAAGATCCAGTTGGCGTTTCCCACCGACTGCTGAATCTTCAACGCTCGGGAGTAAAGATCGAGATCTAGCGTTATCAATGTCTTTCTGTGAGGGCCAACAACAGTCGCAGATATTCCCTGGGATAACCGAAGAACAGTATAGAGGGTGCCATAATCAGTTGGCGATGTCTTGAATAATGGAGCAACCACCGCTGTTTTTGTAGGCATGCTAGCGGGAGAGGATTGAGACAAAAATAAGGACCTAGTTGCAGCCCATGTTGGAAGAACATCATTCTTTGCTAGTTTATCTGATTTCTTCACCTGCTTTTTGATGATCACGACAGAGTGTTTCCTCTCTGTCCTTTGAAGACCCAGCTTCCTCCTTCTTGCTAGAAGGCTCATTTTCCTCATCATTTGTAGACTCTGCATCACTTGGCATCTCTTCACTGCGCTGGGCTTCTTCATCGAGCAGCTGAGGTTCAGTTCGGATGATTGCTCCGTTGTCATCTGTTGTAAGGTAGTACACAAGAGCCCAGGTATGAGTGAATTCTTGAGAAATGGGATTTTGTTTCCTCTTCCTGAAATCTCAGTGGGCTAGTTCTGATGTCTGGCTCTGGAAGCACATTCATCTCAAATGTGAATGTGAATGTTTGGGTGTGTGTGAGTATGTGCGTGTGGGAGGAAGGGTGTGCGTGTGTACATGAGCGTGTGCGTGGGGGGGGGGAGGTAGATGTGTATACATGAAGGTTTTTTGTATGTTTATTTCTGTCTCTTTGTGTTTGGAAATGGGCTAGTAAATATATATGATAATGGTAATAAAAGTACTACACCTTAAAACAGCTGGCCGAACAATGACAAAGGTACGCAAATTGGGCTGACGGGGGTGGGGTAGGGATGGGGATGGGTTGGTTGGAGGGTTTATCCAACTGAAAGTCTTCAAATTACATTTCTCGCTGTTGAGGGATAACCACAGTTCTAGAAAACAACTCACGTTTTGTGAAACCAGTCATTAGATGAATGACACACCCAATTTTCGGGGGTCTCATGATAGGAAACTACCCCCCCCCCCCCCAGAGAGGGGTTGAGGGTCGGGAAAATTTGAACCCCATCAATTTCTGATAGCTTGGACCCCAATCAATCCAAAAATGCCAAAAAATCAATTTTGGCACAAAAGTCCTACGGGAGCTGTTTCAGTGACATACCGTACCACACTATTTTGTCTTAATACCATTATTGAGCTAGATCTATGCAGTATGAAAAATATTTCACTGAATCCATGACCTAAATAAAACATATTGCTCAGTATGTTCATCTTAAAGAAACTGCACAGTGAATAATAGCTTTGATGATGTTTATCATTTCTGAAACTATTTCAAATCATGTCTGCAACTATGTAGGATAAAGTTGATCTTGATGAAACTATTTCGAACGTAAGACGAGCTGGAGGGAACGTCGGCAGTGTCTTCAAAAGAGCATTTAAAGGATTCGTTGTCAAACTTCCCGACCAAGTTCTTGAACTGGTAAGATGATGAGCGGTCTGGTGATGATGATGATGACGATGATGACGATGATGATGATGATGATGATGATCGATGATCTTAATGGTCATACTTGTCATAAGTATGATGATGATGATGATGATGGTGGTGGTGGTGATGATGATGATGATGATGATGATCGATGATCTTAATGGTCATACTTGTCATGAAATTGTTGATGAT
>JAVYIG010001827.1:0-295476 GCA_035222895.1 Strongylocentrotus droebachiensis
GCCACATTTTTGAACAGATTTCTTTCAAATTGTGTTTAGAAGTGTACGTTGGTAAAATCTATGAACCTTTAGTTTTCGGTGATGCTGCCACCAGTGTACCATGTTTTATGGGGTCAAAGGTCATATTTTGCAAGATGGCGCAAGCTCTGCAGACCACCTTTCTTGATGGATTTCTTTCAAATTGTGTAGAGAGATACGTATCTAGGCACAATTAATCTACACATTTTTTCTTTTTTGTGATGCTGCCCTCATCGTTTGGTCCTTTTGTTTGGTCAAAGGTCATTTGTCCCTCTTGTACGCTCTTACTGCCACATTTCTTGACAGATTTCTTTTGAATTTTCTGTGGAGATGTATCTCGGTCAAATCTACACATCTTTAGTGTTCGGTGATGCTGCCACCAGTACAGTGTTTGTCTGTTATAGGGTCAAGGTTAAAAGGTCATGTTTTGGTTGCCGACTTTTGTGCGCTCTAACTGCCATATTTCTTGATGGATTTCGTTCAATTTTGTAATAGCTTTAGATGCATTATCCTCTAATCGACACACATATTGTTTTGGAGATGCTGCTCCTATCTTGACAATTTAGACCTAGCCACTAGTGGCGATCTCTATGTCATCCTATTTTGTTTCAGGGATGGGCGAGGGGATCTTTGTCCCTTCTTCGAACATAAGGATGACACAGAAATCGCTGCCAGTGCCGGGGGATACTTTTTCTAGTTTATATAGCAATTGGTATCTAATCTTTGAATAACGATGAAAAGGCAATATACTGAATATTTTCCTTGGAAGATTTGCATTTAATCCTTAACATTAACAGACCCAGTTTTTGTTTTTTATCAACTACTTATTTCTTACATTCCAAATTACATTTAGATATAATTAAGTTCCATATATAACATTTTTTTTCATGTGGTTATGTAATCAGCTTTCCACATTTGTTGTAGCCATGAGGTATTGAAAAATTAAACACCCTTCCTTGTGATTTCCTCTCAATACACACCTCGCACCTCATTTAAATCGGGCATGGTGGCTCAGTGGTCATGAACGGGAGGTTGTGGGTTCAAACCCCGGCCGAGTCATACCAAAGACTTATAACAATGGAACCTTCTGCCTTCTAGCTAGGTGCTCAGCATATTAGATTGGAGAAGGGTAGTAATAACATATTATGTTATGCAGGGCCCCGCTGGAAGAGCAGTTTCATAACTGAAGTGGCTACCCCGGGTAAATAAAACATTATGATTATTATTAACAGTGTATTATCAGGTGGGCTGTATCTAATACAGACCACCTTATATTTTTGTTAAAATTGCCTTTATTATCAGGTGGGCTGTATCTAATACAGACCACCTTATATTTTTGTTAAAATTGCCTTTATTATTATTTATTATTTATTTATTTTTCTTATTTTGACCCACTTTTTTGTTAGCAAAATTACTTTGAAATGGTTCAATCAAATGCTTTGATATTTGGCATACATATGTATAGGCATATGGACAAGACACGGTAAGGTTTTCAACCTTGACCTTGACTGATGACGTCATCTAGGCGTCATTTTGTTAAATTTTCTGAAAATCATCTCATGATCATATCTTCAAAACCAAAAGGTATTTCTTATTCATATTTATCATGATCAAGGTCAATATCCATCCGGTCAATTTCATGTCAAAAAACGCGCGCGTGCGCGTACGTCCGCGCGTCAGTGCGCGCGCACAAAAATTAAATGCTCAAAATCGTCTCAAATTTATTTTGCATACGTTTCAGGTCATTTTAAGCATTTTATAAAAAATCGCGCGTACGAGCATGCGCGCGCGTTTTCGCGCGTAACACCATTACACAACATAGAATCGCCATTTTTTTTTCTTTCATGATATTTCTCATATTTTTTCGAGGAATTTGATACCATGTTTATCTCTTTATGACCATTAATAACAAGATGAGCGTCAATTCAAGATAAATGTCCGTGCGCGCGAGCTCTTTTATTACATAGCATATATGGGCAAAAACATGCCTATACAAAATCCATTATAGCTCTTTGGAATGAACCGTGACCTTCAATGTTTTTTCATATTTAGATAGAGTATGAGTCATAAATATGATTCCATGTCTCATTTGGCCATTAAGTGTATCGTGACATCATCATAATGGCCTTGGAACTCAAAATATGAATTTGCATATAATGACGTCAGCATATTTATGTAACATTGATTGTATCTCTGTAAATATTGATCGATTTTCTTCCAAATTTCGATATGATGTAGCTGAGACAATTCTCTACAAGCCCAGTCTACAACATTTTTCATTTTGATGCTTCATCATAGTGAAAATTACGATTAAAGGGCACATATCAGAAATTTCTTACGTTGCGTGTTATGCCTAAGGAAGGTGAATTTCGTTTACATCATTACATCAATGACATTGTTTTTATCAGTATCTCGCTTATTTTTGCTCTATTTTGTCTCAAATTCTAGTTGACCAGCCCACCTATACTTGTTCCAAACAAGTATTATGTCTAGTTTATTTATTATTTTTCTTATTTCGACCCACTTTTTGTTAGCAAGATAACTTTGAAATGGCTCAATCAAATGCCTCTAAATTTGGCACTCATATATGTATAGGCATATAGACAAAGAAGAGCAAGTTTTTCAAACTTGACCTTGACTGATGACGTTATCTAAGCGCCATTTTATGAAATTTTCTGAAAATCAACTCATGATCATATCTTCATAACTAGTCTTCAAAACTGAACCATATTAAAACATATGAACCTCAGGTCAAGGTTCAACATAATATGTCATCAAAATTTGCGCGCGCCCCTTGACGCGCACGTTCCTGTGCATCAAAATTTTAAAATACTCAAAATCAATTTTTAATCAAATTTGAGTACGTTTTAGGCCATTTTGAGCGTTTAAAAAAAATCCTGCAGATTCACATGTGCGCGCGTTTTTCGCACGTAACACAATTACACAACATAGAATCGCCATTTTTTTTCTTTCATGATTTTACTCGTTTTTTTCCAAACAATTTGATACCATGTTTATCTCTTTATGATTATTAATAACGGACTGAGCATCCGTTCAAGATAAATGTCCGTTCGTGCGCGCTCTTGTACTACATAGCATATATGGGCAAAAACATGCCTACAAATTCCATTATAGCTGTTTGGGACCCACCTGGACCCCCAGTTTGTTTTCATATTTTGATATAGTTTGAGTCGGAGATATGATTTCATGTCTCATTTAGCCATTACAAATATTCTGACGTCATCATAATGGCCTTCAAACTCAAAATACAAATTTTAGTTGGAACAGCCCACCTACACTTGTTCCAAGCAAGTATTACTATCTAGTTCTATGTGTCCTCGTTATACCTCTTTTTTACAACCTTAAAGTTTTAAGAGTATAAACTGCAACTATGCAACTATTCTACCTACAGTGTTACGCATCTCTCCTGGGAACACAAAGTCATTTAATCAAATGTGTTGTGGCCTGAAATGTTGGACCATATGAGTTCTTCATCAGGCAGCAACTTTTGTTTGGATTTCATTTGTGTTGGCTGTGTGAAAATGGTAATAGAGGGCCCAAAATACTTTTTGGCTGTTACCCATTTGCACTTTGAAAATATGTCTTTTTTCATAAGGTGTTACCATGGAATAACACAAGATATGCCATATATTTGCATGACATCTTATAGTCCTTTTTATCTCCACTCGAGCCTTTTTTTTACGGCTTGAGAATTGAACCAAGAATTGTGATATACCGGTAGTGGTTATTTCTGTGAAAAGAGACAAGTAACACTTTTTTGAAAAACAGCTTTGTGCATAATTTTTTGTATTTCCTAGTAACATATTGTCCTATCATCAGAAACAAAAAATCAAACAAACACAAACTTTACAAAAATATATGTCCTCATTATGATCATAAACTTTGTCCGGAATTTCAATGGTGTCATTCCTGCTATATAAAAACGTTTTCAAAGTTCTTATATACTTTGCTTTGTGTAACTACCCCCAGGGACTAGCTGTGGTATAATAATTTTTCAGCTAAACATCACATTGTTTTTTCTGCAATTTGATAAATGGATAGTTCTGCTTCTCCATCTCCATGTATATGACTAAATAAAGCCCAGAGCATAGCCGTACAGAAACATGTAAATGTATATCGGAGCACCCAGTTATATTTGCAGTCATTCAATAAAAACATGTACTCTGGTAATGTACTTGTATGAATCACTGTTTGTTTACATGTAGGTCCAAACTCTCCACCTTCTTGGTGTTAGGTGTCCAACACCAGCCTCTTCACACCACCTAGTAAATGTTATGTGTTCCATGCCAAACCTGACTGCCCTGATACTATGTGGAAAGAAGTTCAACGAGGAGTTCTATTGTGCACTGAATGCAAAGGCGTCAACCTTACATGTATGTATGTGTGTTTTTACACTATATATCAATGCTATTATGAATTAATGTACACATATAACAATCGACGGTCAACAATTTTTAATTTGTGTAAATATCGAAAAATATATTGAAAATATGATGTTCTCCAAAAGAAATTCACTTTACAGTTGTTATGTTCCTTTTCCAGCCAACATCAAATTCTGCAGGAATTATGTGTATGTCATGTATGTCCTATCTCTAAAATTTAAACATTAGCAGTGTCCTAGTATTCAAATTATGCGAGGAAACCCGTTTACCTTCTAGACTTCACTGTCAGACACTATTGAGTGACTAACCGACAATTTTGTTGGTAAAAACATACACAAAATGAGTTTTAACAGGTACATGACCATTTTTGTTTACCTCAATAACCCACTACTTGTAATGGCCAAAATTAAGCTGATTGGAGCTTTGTGCAACACAAAACGTATGCCCATTTGGTAAATGGGTCTTAAAATCAGACTATTAGGTGATTGCAATCACTTAAATTGAGTCGACAACTAATGGTCGTTATTCTCCCACTAGAAGCCATTTTAAAGCCCTTTCGTTTGGAGGGAAATTGTGAATTAGTTTTGTCTTTCAAATGCCGTTGGAATTTAACCTTTTCATTTTTTTCTCAATTTTTGGTATTTCGGAACCCCCAGTTATATTTCAAGTCATTCAATTTAAATATGAAGGCCTACTCTGGTAAAGTAATTGTTTAAATCACTGTTTGGATACATGTATAGGTCCAAACTCTCAACCTTTTAGATGTTAGGTGTCCAACATCAGCCTCTTCACATCACCTAGTAGATGGTTTGTGTTCCATGCCAAACCTGACTGACCTGAGAATAAGAGTAAAGGATTCAAAGGAGGAGTACTATTCTACACTAAATGCAAAGGCCTCAAACTTACAGGTATGTGTACATGCACTCTATGTCCATGCCATGATGATGAATGTAGCAGTGGAGATAAGTTTAAGGACCCAATAAACAAAATCACGTGAAAATCACGTCAATATCAAGGTATCGACTTACTTGAGTACAGTTACTTTCTTCAAACACCTGTTATGTAAATGTGTTAATACGTTTATTGCACTAGGTCACTTAAAACACAAGTACACTAAATCACGCAATTGTCACTGCAATATCACCATTATAATAGCATGATTATCCCTACCTTGCAGAACATGGTTTGTAAACTTATACTCCTGTGTTTGTTTGGTTATGAAATTACATCTTCATAAACGAAATTATCGCGTCACAGAAACACGTGAAGTGTTAGTGATAGTTTTAGTCAAAATATCTGCGTAAAATTCATGTGAATATTACGAGGCTGACTTGAGATGAATCATGTTCTTCATTTATGTGAAATTTACGTCAAAGAGGAAATATGTTACTGTAACCCCCGTTCAACCCAATAATTACACAAATGTTACACAATAAATAAACCAAAATAATGACGTACTCATCCCGTTTCTGAACATCGTGTTTTGGATCTTCCATAATTACGTCCAGGTGCGCCGGAAGTAGTTTGGGATTAGAGGGGGGGGGGGGGGGGGGGGGGGGGGGGCGGTTGGTGCAAACATCCCAGAAGAGAAAGACCAGTTGATGAACCAGTTAATGCCAACTGGTAACCCTGGAAATTGAAATGGGCTAAATGATCCAGTTGATCCAGGCCAGTTAGAATTCAACTGGTCTAGCTAGCTGAGCCATTAGAACCATTTGGTAAAACGTCTAACTAGTTGAACGACAACAAGACTTCAATACTGGTACATCTGTATTTCCAATGTAAAGGCCATGGAAATAAGTTGACTTACTTAATTTAATTAATCAAAAAAAATTCATATACTTGTATTTTATTGACATTATTTTAGTTCATAATTAAATGTAATTTATACGAAGTAGCGAAATGTCCTAATAACTGGTAATTTATATTTGTAGTATTTTCGAAATGAATTGCATATAACTAAATCATTATTAATTAAGAAATATGCTGTAAATTCAGATAAATTGTTTAAAAAACATAGATCTGCACGCACCCCAATTTCAATATGCAAATTAATTGGTGTCAGCTGGTTCAACTGGAAATATGCTAACATGCAGTCAGTCATTAACTGGTGCAACTGGAAATATGCACACAGACCAGTTATCAACTGGTGCAATGAAAAGATGCCAACAGTCAGTTATCAACTGTGAAAATAGAAATATGCCGACAGTCACGGGATTATCATCACGGAACTTAAATGGTAACGTGAAACCATCAAGACATCCAAGAATAACTTATTTTTTCACACCTGGAAATCACGGAATACCCAGCTTATATTAATAATCTGTTTGAGTCACAAGATCATCACTGCAGAGCTGCTGGCAACTTTGACTACCATTTAAATAGGTGTTTTAAGAATAATGACTAATTTTTCTCACCTAAAAATCGCTGATGCCCAGCTCAGATTAATAATCCGTTTGAGTCACAAGATCATCACCGTGGAACTGCTGGCAACTTTGACTAGCATTTAAATAGGTGTTTTAAGACACCTAATAATTACTTATTTTTCACACCTAAATATTAAAGATTCACAGCTTAAATTAGTAATCAGTTTTAGCTACGTGATCATCACCAAGAAAGTTATGGTAACTTTGAAACCATTTAAAAAGGTGTTTTAAGACACTTAATAATTATTTATTTTTCACACCTAAAAGTCATGTATGCCCAGCTTAGATTAATAATCCGTTTGAGTCAGGAGATCATCACCGCGGAACTTATGGCAACTTTGACCACCATTTTAAAAGGTGTTTTAAGACACCTAATAATTACTATATATATTTTTCACACCTAAATATCACGGATTCACAGCTTAGATTAGCAATCAGCTTGAGCCACGTGATCATAACCAAGAAAGTTATGGTAACTTTGAAACCATTTAAAGAGGTGTATAAGACACCTCAGAATCACTCATTTAATATAACCAGAGATTCACGGACAGAACAAAGACGATTAGCTGGTGTAAGTAACATGATTACCATCAACCTTGGACAATCTGTGAAACCAATCGATAAAGGTGCTTACAAGACCAAAATAATTACTTATTTATCACCACCATCGGTTAACAGAAAAAAACTTGTCGCTTGGTCAAGTGGTTATTTGGTCATTAACACTTGATTTACAGAGGTAAGTGGAATCACGTTACTCCAGTCGCATGATAAATTGGTGGTTTTTAGGTTAGATGAAAACATGAACAGGAGTACCTTTTTTGTTTAAATCTAGTTCAAAAGGCACCATACTTTAAAATCACTTAAAATACACTCGCAAAAGAGATTACTTTTTAGTGTTCTGTTTATTGGGGAGTTATACAGTGCGTCCCAGAAAAAACGAAACCGAGAAGTATCAATGTTTTATCATAACTTAATCACAACTATAATTAATGAATGATACATATTTGGAAAGCTTAGAGTCTCCTCTTTCATGTGATGCTACGCAGATTATGCATATTTCACGCATGAGTGATTAAAAGCAATTTGAAGGAAGGAAACCAAAAAGACATTTGGCGGGCGGTATCTGAATTTCGAAGAAAAATTCACATTTCTAGAAAGTTGAGTTTCTGCCCTTTCATATGACACCTCAATCAGGAAAAATGAGCGAGGAATGACAAAGTTCTGTTTGTTTAAAGTAGTGCTTGCATTTCCATAATTTTATTAAACGAATTCGTTTTCACTGGCTGCCTGCCGTATCAATAAACGAAATTAACAAAAGACTTAACTCCGTTTCGTTGACAATCAGCCGTAGACGAAAGTCTTCATGCATGGCTGATTGTCAACGAAACGGAGTTAAGTCTTTTGTCAAATCTGCTTTTTGCTACGGCAGGCACCCAGTGAAATCGAATTCGTTTGTTAAAATTATGAAAATGTAAGGGCTACTTTAAACAAACAGAACTTTGTTATTCCTGGCACATTTTTCTTGATTGAGGTATCATATGAAAGAGCAGAAAATGAACTTTCTAGAAATATTAATTTTTCTTTGAAATTCAGATACCGCCCGCCAAATTACTTTTTGGTTTCCTTCCTTCAAATTGCTTTTAATCACTCATGCGTAAAACATGCATCACGTGAGTAGTATCAACTGAAGGAGGAGACTCTAAGCTTTCCAAATATGTATCATTCATTAATTATGGTTGTGATTAAGTTATGATAAAACATCGATACTTCTCGGTTTCGTTTTTTCTGGGACGCACTGTATTATAGTAATAATGACTGCTGAAAATTAAAGCAGTCATTATTACTTTCATATACTGAAGACAAAAAAGAGTCAACTTATGACACCACCTTGGCTTTTCTCTACTTTATCTGCACGGTTGTTGTTTGTGAGTGTATCTTTCAGAGTTAGACTAGACCTTTATAGGTCTAGTCTAGATCTAAGTATGTAACACTTCCCCCTAATTCCTCACAAATTTCAAAGCTGTTGAGTGTCATAACATCAATAAATACCTTGTCCTAAAGACCTACAGGATCATCCAAATCAAGCGAACCTTGGATTTTGTCCATGTCTTCTGCCGAGATAGCTGGTTTGTGAGCAACTCCCTTTCCTTCTTGTTTAATCATTGCTGAAAAACACCTAAAAACTTTTGTCGAATTGGAAAAATCTTCATGCTTAATTTATGATGTTGACATTGGTAGAATTCATGAAATGACGCCAAAGTCTGAATCTAATAGTTAAAATTGATTTCTGCATGTATACAAAACCGTTCTTCCATCTAGACTATATAGCACCTGCGTAAAACTTTTGGAATAGGCCTATAGGCCTAGATCTACGTTGTCCAGCTCCGAATTTGGAAGTTTGTTTAAGCTATCGAGGTCTGTGTCGATAACTTGCATGTAGCCTAGATCTAGACCTAATCTTAGTGGAATATTTTTATGGAGAATTTCACATACCCTTTTGGTGTTCTTACTGCCACCAGTATTAATCAAGTCTAGCAATGGATCATCATCAAGAAGTTGAAATCTAGGAATAGTTTATTCAGCCATTTTTGCCTTGTTTGGAAACTAGTCGATTCTAGGCCGGATTTAGTAGTACGATTGACATCGTCGGTCGTCTTATTAAAAATCTAAATTATTAAGCGACCAATTCGCACGCACACAATGTATGGTATCCGCGCTCACTCAAAGCATATTTTAACACGTGAACCAATTCCTTCTTCCACTCATCTCTATTACCAGTACATACCAAGTCTTTTATCTCAACTGGTATGTTCCTTTGGGGCTTTGTTCTCTTCCATTCTTTATTCATGGATCTTGTGTGAAAGCATTAGGTATTTCCAATTGTTACTTTTCATTGGTTCTCTTCTCTTTTTCCTTTTTGATATTCAGTCTTACCCATTAAATCCTAGTTTGCTTTTGGTTTATGATGTATTTCATTTCGTCTAAGACACCCAGGCTGCGGGGCCTGAGACGCATTTATCTGGTGCCGAGCCGCGGGCTCTTAATCGTGATGGGTACTGTACCCTCTGCTCTCTTTCAAGGTGCATAGTTGGTAATGGTAGATAACTCAGGATAATGGAGAATGGTCAGACTGGTTTGTTAAGGTAGCCATTTTATTTATTCAACTATCGGATGGATACCGGATAATCTGATATCGTAATTGTACGCCTGGTAGGATATATTCCTTAAATGCCTCACTATGTAGTAATGAAATGCACTACGGCTGTAATTGTTGGTCTTCCTGTGTTCGACCTATGCACCGTCAGGAAGTTTGCTGTGCTTACTTCCCTGCACTATCCAAATTCTTAACTTTAACCCTGCACCAAAAGTATACCTATCACTAAACCGAAGCTGAAATATATTTGCAGCCCTTATCCAAATCCTGTATATTTGACTAAATAAAGCCGAGAGCATTTTATCATCTGAGTATATAGCCAAACAATATACATGTATATCGGAGCACCCAGTTATATTTGCAGTCAGTCAATTAAAACATGTACTCTGGTAATGTACTTGTATGAATCACTATTTGTATTCATTTAGGTCAAAACTGTCATGCTTCTATGTGTTGGCTCTCCAACATCGGCCTCTTCACATCACCTCACAAATGCTTTGTGTTCCATGCCAAACCTGACTAAACTGACACTACTTAGAGGGGTTTCCCCGGAGGAGTTATATTCTACACTCAATGCAAAGGCGTCAACCTTACAGGTACATGTATGTTTGTGTGTTTGTACTCTACAGGTATATCCATGCCATGATGAATTCATATGTAGCAGTAGAGATGAGTTGTCAAAGAAGGTTCATTGCAATTTGAAAACTTGGCAAATTATTCCTCTACAGATTGCTGAGAACTTCAAGAAAATGAGTGAAGTACTTTTTAAGCTCTCTAGTGTGAGAAATTATTGAAATTGAATTTTGATAACCTTTCCAGAACCCACTCACAAAGTGAAATGACGGCGATAAAACACATGGGATAATGGAGACGTCACAGAATGAACAACCCTACATCACGCGCTCGTAGGTTATTCTCAAGTTAAGCTGTAATTACAGATATACAATTGATCTATAGAGCTAAGAACCATAAGGCCTACGGTCGGCTTTTAAAAAAAAGTCTTTTTTGTTATCCTTTTTTAGAAAAAATGTATTATTAACATTTAAAACTGAGAAATATCAGCCCACAGAGGGATTAAAAAAAAGGAGAAGAGATTTTCGACCGACCGACCGACCCATGTTTTGGCATCTAAAGGGCAATTCAACATTTTTACTTTAAGGCCTAATGTATGCCAAGGAGGAGCCTTAATTCTGGTGTGTCTTCAAAAAAAAAGTGTGTTTGCCCCAGGTTCAACTACAAAATCAAGTACCACATGAATGCAGTTACGGTACTCAATGCAATATATGTGATTTGCTTATGCTACGTTTACACTATGTTCCTGGCGGCCACGGCAACCACGTTTCAGGCTACCGTGGACGAAATGCGGGGGACCGTATGGGCAAACGTGACAGGCCGTGATTGGCTTGGATACCGTGTCAGATTTTTCAACCGTCAAAAAATTTGCCACGGCAGTCACGGTGCGGATGAGAAACCTAGTAGGCCGTCGTAAAACGGGGTGAACGTAACAAAACGTGACAGTCGTAATAGGCCGTAAATAGGCCGTAACAAAACTTTGAGGTGGTCCGTAGTGGGACGGAAGACCCGCACATTCCCCGGCATCTTACGGTCTGTGCAAGTTTTGTCACGTTCTGACACGTTAAGTTAAGTGCACGTTTTGTTACGGTTGCTTCACGGTTGCTGCGCATTTTGTCCCGTTTTGCCACGGTTCTTATGGCAGGCAAGGGTGTATGGTAGCCGTTTTGTTGCGTTAGTCACGGCGCATCCCGGCGTCTGACGGTTTACAGGCGCGGTGCGTTGGGTTCTGACACGGCGTACGCGGTCCGGAGGTAGTATATAAAAGACGGGCGCGGCAGGAGCTTCATTCGAGTCTGAGCAATCGATGACACATTACTGCACCTACAATACGAAGAAAGAAGGTCAAGCTATGCCACTGAAGAAGCGAAGACGTTCAAAGGTCCTCTGTCCTGCACCACCACCACCTCCAGTGGTGCTTGGGAGGCCCTTTTTTATATCGTGGGCACAATCGTGCTCCAAAGCTGCTCGGCGTCCACGTTTCATCCGTAGAAAGCCTTGACAGAACGTGAAAAACATGTCAGAACTTGACCAGCACGTGAGAAACGTGAGGGACCCTATCAAAACGTGAGGGACCCCATCAGAACGTGACGGGCCGGGAGGGAACTGATTAATACTTCATAATTGATATTGGCAATATCGATATTACCAATTAGGTAATACCAATATATATCGATATTACCAATTAGGTATATTCTATTCTCAATTGTATTAACTTCATCACATAGATCATTTGAAGTGTATTCAAGAGTAACATTTAAAGTGACACAGGCTCGTACACATATATATACTAAATATGTATATTGTTTCTTGGTTATAGTAATCAATATATCTATTGCTAAAACGTGAATGTAATTGTAACATGATCAGACAAAATAATCTATTGGTTAATAATGGCAAAAGGAAAATAGAAATCACAAAAATGATGTGCATTGTCTTAATTTGCTGAACAAATCATGTATTTTTCTGTCACACGTGTAAAGTAATAATGAATATGCATGAGATGATTGGTTTCTATTGGCCCTATTAGACTTTAATGGGATTTCAATTGGACCAATCTGCCCCATTAGACTTTAAAAGGTTTTCAATTGGTTTCAATTGAACCAATTGAAGTCCAACTTCAGGCCAATTGGGGTCCCATTAAAGTCTAATGGGGCATAGGCCAATGGGGCCAATGGGCCCAATTGGTCCAATAGGGACAATCTGGACCAATTGAAACCATCTGAAGTCCTATTAAAGTCCCTTGAAACCTGTTAAAACCTATTGAGACCAATTGAAACCAATTGAAAATTCGATTGGTGTTCAATTGGTTTCAATTGGATTTTCGTCTTGGGTAGTTACAACAAAAAAGTGAGTTAGTGGGGCTGAAGATAAGATCACATATGGCACAACAAAAAAGTTTGAAACAGTCTGTTAATTCCTCAGTCTCCTCTTATGTAATAAATTCCTCTTATGGTACCAGTTGAACTTGAAGCAAATTGTTTGGTTTGACAGAAGCTAAAAATACTATTAACAGTGCTAATTAACACAGGAATTTACAAGATCATGGGCTCAGCCTGCAACCTCATATGGTACTGCATGTCCTACAAAATGGCCGCCTATAGCCTTGCTTCAGACTGTATAATTTCCCACTTTTCTGTAGCAGACCTGCCGCAGACTGTTCCTGTGGCGTACTGGTATGCGGCAAGTCTGGAGCAAAGTTTTGCCCTGCCGCAGATCTGCCGCAGACTGTTCCTGTGGCATACTAGTATGCGGCAAGTCTGGAGCAAAGTTTCATCCTGCCGCAGACTGTTCCTGTGGCATACTAGTATGCGGCAAGTCTGCAGCAAAATTTCATCCTGCCGCAGATCTCCCGCAGACTGTTCCTGTGGCATACTAGTATGCGGCAAGTCTGGAGCAAAGTTTCATCCTGCCGCAGATCTGCCGCAGACTGTTCCTGTGGCATACTAGTATGCGGCAAGTCTGCAGCAAAATTTCATCCTGCCGCAGATCTGCCGCAGACTGTTCCTGTAGCATACTGGTATGCGGCAAGTCTGCAGCAAAATTTCTTTCTGCCGCATACTTCGGCATACTCTTTGCCGCAGACTTTTAGTCTGCGGCAGGTCTGCGGCATACTTTTCACTTTCCTATGGGTTCTCTTCAAGGGGTTATGATATTTTAGAAGCAGTCAATATTTGTTCAATGTACGGTATGCAACGTTTTTATATGAAAATATATAATAGTCTTAGCAGACAAAGGATCATTCTTATAAATTGGGTCTTTCATGTGCAGTGTATGATACAGAATTCATATACCGGGTAACTTGACTTGAAGATATGCTCTGCAAAAAACAATTATTATTTTTTTTGGTAAAGGTTTGCCTTAGAAAAGGTACTGTATTTTGTTATTTAGTGAAGACTAACTGGTGGTGTAAGAATTTTTTTTTTTTTTTTTGGAGGGGGGGGGGGGGAGGAGGGGGGTGTTGTATTGTCACTTATGCAGTAATGCAATTCATAATAAACAGATACCGGTAACTGAAATACTCTAAAGACTAGTAGACTAAACGAGGATGGAGATCTAGATCACTAGTGCACATATTTTAAGCACAGCTAACATGTACACACTCTGCGATTTTTATGCGCTCTGACTGCTACATTTCTTGACAGATTTCTTTAAAATAGTGTAGGGAGGTGTGTCTTGTGCAATCTACACATCTTTAGCGTTTAATGATGCTGCCACCTGAGTACCCTCTGTTATAGGGTCAAAGGTCATATTTTGGTGGTTATCTTTTGTGCGCTCTAGCTAACTGCCACATTTGTTAACAGGTTTCTTTCTAATTTTCTACAGAGATGCATTATACTCTAATCTACACACATATTGTTTTGGTGATGCTGCTCCTAGTCTTGACAATAATCTGAGCCACTAATGGCGATCTCTACGTCATCCTTTTGTTTCAGGGAGGGGAGAGGGGATCTTTGTCCCTCCTTTAAACATAAGGATGATACAAAATTGCTGCCACTGCCGGGGGATACATTCGCATTGTGCGGCATTACAGATTGCGATATTTCTAGTTTTATTCTGCAAACATAAGTACATCACTATTGATTAAAATCAATCATATGACTAATATACATTCTAGAATAATGGTTATCATCCATAGTTCATGTTTCATGTATATGTGTTTGTGGTTCAGTGGATAAGTCTCTGAACAGTGAACCATGAGGTATGGGGTTCAAATTCCTGCAGTACATTGCACTCATGTTATTTGGCAAGACATTAGTCTACATTTGGTACACTCAACCTAAATGTAGTAAATGGGTACCTTGTAGGATACATTTCCTGAATGCATCACTATGTAGTATGCCGTATTAAAGTAAATCCAATACGGCTATAATTGTCAGTTCCCCAGTTGTTCAAAACATGCTTGTCTACAATGTTTCTGTGCTTACTATCCTGCACTAACTAGATAATTAACTTTTAACCTGCACCAAAAAGTATACCTATCACTAAACCTAAGCTGAAACCTTTTTGCAGCCCTTATCCAAATACCATATATTTGACTAATTCAAACTTAGAGCATTTGTCACCTATCATATCAATATGTATGTATATCTGATTATCCAATTATATCTGCGGTCATTAAATTAAAACATGCAGTTGGGTAATGTACTAGTATAAAATACTCTTTGTATACATGTAGATCAAAACTCTCGAGCTTCTAGGTGTTGGTTGTCCAACATCAGCCTCTTCACATCACCTAGTGGATGCATTGTGTTCCATGCCAAACCTGACTGAACTGACAGTAAGTGGAGAGGTGTTCAAGGAGGAGTTCTGTTCTAGACTGAATGCAAAGGCGTCAACATTACAGGTACGTATGTGTGTTTGTCACAGAACTGTCAAATATGTAGAAGGTTCCATGTCATACGGTTCGAAAAATGTGGTCAGCGTTCGTACATGATTATGTGATATCTGCCATCTTTGTGAGTCCTTGGGAAAACATTAATAGAGACGTCTTTGCACGCCCGCGTTATTTATCGCGTCCTGTCTACTTGCGCGTGCATCTCCTTGCGTGACCCTTTCAGGCCGGTCAACACATTCATGCATCTAGAGACGCCTTGGTGGGAGGGGGGAGGAACATTGCCCCAAACTTGTTCAAGTACCCCCAATGTGCCCCTTTTTTACATAGGAAAAGTACCCCTTTAATTTTTCACCTCTGATGTGTTTTAAAAAGGAGTGACGCCCCTGCCCTGTACTAACCAAATTCTTAACTTTAACCCTGCACCAAAAAGTATACCTATCACTAAACCTAAACTGATACCTTTTTGCAGCCCTTATCCAAATCCTACACATTTGACAAAATATAGCCCAGACCATTTGTCATCTGAGCATAGCCATTCACATACATGTATATTGTAGCACCCAGTTATATTTGCAGTCATTCAATTAAACCATGTACTCTGGTAACATACTTATATGAATCACTGTTTGTATACATGTAGGTCCAAACTCTCAATCTTATGAATGTGGGGTGTCCAACACTACCCTCTGCACATCACCTAGCAAATGCTTTGTGTTCCATGCCAAACCTGGCTGAACTGTCACTTTATGGACGGAAATCCCAGGAGGAGTTATATTCTGCCCTGACTGCAAAGGCATCAACCTTACAGGTATGTATGTGTGTCTGTACTCTATTTCCATGCCATTATGAATCCATGTACACATTTAGCAGTGGAGATGTGATTTCAAGAGTTATGATATGCTAAATTAGCAACAGTCAATAATTTGTAAATGTATGTGATGTTTAAAATGGAAATATATAATAGTCTTTGCAGGCAAAGAAACATTATTATATAGATAATAAAGGATCTTTCATGTGCAGTGTATGATACAGAATTCATATAACTTGAGTTGAAAATATGCGGCCCTTAAAAAAAGAAAAATCCCTTTTAACTCTTAAGCTGCCACCCATACAATGCACCCAGTGCCACAGTGCTAATCTCTATTGTGCCAGCCACAAATCTCCTGTGTGCCAAGTTAATTTTAGGGTTGGTTCAAGTGCTTGTTATTTAAATCTTTACAAAAAACAAATCGCTTAATTACTCAAGAAAATCCAATCTGACTGTTATATACAAAGACGCGTAATCCAAAGCCGATAATCTGATGCACGCGATGGTACTTTCAATAGCGCTGCAAAAGCACTCAGCACAGTGCAATGGGCATGAACAATGACTATTATTACATATGCTTGCTAGCGTGCACAAAGCAGAGTAGCGGTGGCTCGCTAGCATGAACGTAGCAATCAATCGATAGCGCGCTCGCGTGCACAGAGCACTATAACAATAGCGCGCTAGCAGTCTCATGGCAGGATATGAGTTAAAGGTTTGCTTCTAATAGTGTATTTTGGTATCTGATGGAGACAATCTGGAGGCGTTACGTAAGCATTTCTGGTTGGGGGGGGGGGGGGGAGTGTTGGGATTCTATTTATGCAGTATTACAATTTCAGTATAAAAAGTTTACAGAAATACTCTAAAGACTAGTAGATAGAAAGATTTTTAAGATCAAAGCAATACATGAGGTTGGAATTGTCATGGGTCTGAAAGCAGTATCAAAGAATTCTTCAGATTCAATACAAACTAAACAAGAATGAAGGTCTAGATCACAGTGTACTTATTATAAGCGCAGCTACATGTACACACTATACAAATACATTAATGTATAATGCTTACTTTTAATCATTAAAGTATTATATATCAAGGCAATGTCAAAAATGTGTAGAAACAATCTTCAAAGCGATAGTTGCCTCTTTTTTTATTTTATTCTCCAAACACAAATACAGCTCTATTTATTAAAATTAATCATATGGATAATATACATTCTAAAAAATGGGCACCAAATGTGGTTCATGTAGAGGGGTTTGTGGATAAGTCTTTGAGAACATGAGGTATGGGGTTCAAATCCCTGCCGCACATAGCACTAATGTTTAGAAAGAAATTGATCTACATTTACCACACTCGACCTCGGTGTAGTAAGTTGGTACCTGTTAGGGGATATCCCTTGAATGCATCAATATGTAGTATGCAGTATTAAAGTAAATCCGATATGGCCATAAATGTCGGTCCTCCTGTTCGACACATACTCCATCAACAATTTTGCTGTGCTTACTACCCTGCACTAAACAAATTCCTAACCTTAACCCTGCACCTAAAAGTATATACCTATCACTAAACCTAAGCTTATACCCTTGTGCAGCCCTTATCCAAATTCTTTATATTTGACTAAATAAAGCCAAGAGCATTTGTCACCTGAGCATAGCCATACACATACATGTATATTAGAGCACCCCATTATATTTGCAGTAATTCAATTAAAACATGCACTCTGGTAATGTACTAGTATAAATTACTCTTTGTATACATGAAGATCAAAACTCTCGAGCTTCTATGTGTTGGGTGTCCAACATCAGTCTCTCCACATCACCTAGTGGATGCTTTGTGTTCCATGCCAAACCTGACTAAACTTACTGTATGTGAAAAGGATTTCCCCAAGGCGTTCTATTCTACACTGGCTGCAAAGTTGCCAACCTTACAGGTATGTATGTGTGTTTGTCACAGAACTGTAAAATACGTAGAAGGCTCATAGGGGTTCGAAAAATGTGGCCAGCGTTCGTACGTGATTATGTGATATCTGCCATCTTTGTGAGTCCTTGTTCTGTTGTCCACTTTTTTGACAGGCTGGAATTCTTTTATTTTGTGACTGTTTTTTCAAGCACTATGTTATTTTGTACAGCATCTAACAGCACCGATCGTCAGGAGAACTGATGCGTAAAGACTTTCCACAGGTAATTTTTATAGACCGATGCAGTAATAAATTATTAGGGTTTAATGAGTCTATCTGTTAAGTTTAAAGATAGCATAGCTTTTTGTAGAACGTAGTCCGATATATCCATTTTAACATTTTATTTTAATGGAACAACAGATGAAGTTAAATGCGCGCACAGATAGTTACAGACACTTCAAACTCATATTCCTAAGATCTATTCTAATTCGGAATTGGAGTTAATTTAACTTTTCTATTAACCCTTACTGCAATGGCGGGGGGGGGGGGGGGGACCTGGAAGACCCCCCTCAAAATTTTTGGATATTGCGCTGCAACCGCTTGGAATTTTAAATTGCTGTTTCATGACTTCGTAGCCGGAGGCATTATGTTTTCGGGTTGTTCGTACGTCCGTCTGTACTTCCCGTTCTCGTGATCGCGTTATCTCAAGAACCGATTGATGGATTCCTGCCAAACTGAGGTCATGTATGTATCTTGCAAAGCTAATGAATTGATTAGATTTGGGGGTCACGAGGTCAAATGTCAAAGGTCACAGTGCTCAATATGTATGCAAAAATAGCTCGTGATCCTGTTATCTCAAGACATGATTGATGGATTCCTGCCAAACTTAGGTCATGTATGAATCTTGCAGAGCCAAGGAATTGATTAGTTTTTGGGGTCATGAGGTTAAAGGTCATAGTGCTCAACATGTATGCAAAAATAGGTTGTGATCACGATATTCTGAGAACTTGTTAATGAATTACAATTAAACTAGAAATTGCGCGCAGTCAAAGTTCCATCTAGTTTTCCTCGAGTCTTACAAGCATTTTGATACCATTTTCGTCGAAATCGGATGTATCTGTAACGTGTTATATAACAATTAGTATGCGCATGTCATGAGAAGTGCTATAATTGCAGATCATGTACAAGCAGAAATGTGAATACAGGTTGAGATGTATTTCTTCATAAGTGGGAGATATTGATTGATATAAAACTGCTTTGATGTGTTTGTCAAAGTAACTTGATGTATTCCAGACCAAAAGAATGTATCATAATAAAACAATAGATATAATGAATAAGAAATAAAAAAAACAATAAACTACATAAGAACATAAAATGATGAATTTCAAACTTTTTTTTCCGGATATGAGCAGTGATATGCAGATGGATAGTGGACAAATATTATTCTTCAGTGAGGAAGTGGGTGAAATGATTGTTTTTGGAAAGGAAACTTTTATTTAATACATTTTCAAGATTCTTCACAAGTCTTGAGACAAATTTGTAGAGTTTTCTTTAAAATACATAAAATTAGCATTTTGCATAATTAATTAGGCTATAACAACTAGAATTTGCATATTAGAAACAATTTTTTTTTTACCATCTTGTTACGTGAATATCTACAAACATGCAACTTTTCGTGTTCATCAGACATTCGATGGCCGAAATCATGGGGGGGGGGGGGGGGGGCCCAGTAACCAGTAAAATGCCATGGCATGCCATTTTTATTATCCATCAAACCTCATTTTTTTCAGCTCACTCTGTAGACCTGGCTGTGGGGCTGACAAAATACTGCTGTAGTGTGGAAGGAACTCAGAATTTTTCTAAAAGATTTTAAATTGAACAAAAATTGAACATTTTGTTCACTTTCTCTCTCCTCTCTGAACATATCAATTTCCATACCCATAGCTGTGTGTGCTATTTCCCTATTTAAAGTGTCTCTCCTTCTTGCTCCACTCTTTCTCTCTTACTTGTAGTTTTCCCCCTCTTTATTTCTCCCTTGCCTCTTCCTTATTTCCGTTGTATTCTGTTCCTCCCTCTACCTAATTTTTTCCACCCTTTCTCCTTCTCAGACTCTCCATTTTCTCTCTCAGTTGGGTGAATTTAATATGTATTAAAATATTGTTTACCTCGTATTTTAATACCAAACTATTCCTGCAATTTTTGTGGCAAGTTATTGATATTGTAATTTTAATATTTTCATACCTGGTTTAACGTATTACATTGTTTTCACTATAGCTATCATGATTGTGAAAGAATCTTAATGTTGGCCCTTTGGCCGTGAATAATTCTTATCACTAAAATTTCAAAAGTAATAAATTAATAACCCCCCCTATAAATAATATGAAAAAGAAGACGTTATTTGGTTAACTTTTTAAAAAAAATTTGGTCTTGAAAGAGAACTAAAATTCAACTTTCATTTTAGAAGATAACTCATGCCATTCATTGATGTATGAAAAAAAACGACTTCAAATTACTGGAGCTTTTAACTGTGTCGATGCACATAAGGTTGACTGGGCTTTTGCTTCCTGACAGATTGAGGACTAAGTAAAATGGCAACGTGTGCACTCGAGCGTATCTCCCTGTACATTCAACGGCCACACATCGATCTGTGCATTGTGCGTTCTATGTATTTTACAGTTCTGTGGTGTTTGTACTCAATTCATGTACACATACCGGTATAGCAATGGAGATGAGTTTAAGGATTTATGGTATATTTAATAGCTACAGTCAAAAATATTTTTAGAGTGTATGTTTTATATAATAAAAAAAATTTAAATGTCTTTTTTACCCAGGGTAGCGTCCTTTCATACTGTTCTCCCTGAGGACCCTGCAGTTTTGTTAGTAATTTTCATATTCGTAAGTCCAAAGCAATTCCTAAGGTACTAGAAATGTGTCATTGTGGGTCTGAATGCAGTATCAAAGATTCAAAACTCAACAAGGGTGGAGATACAGTGTACTTAATTTAAACACAGCTTTGTGTACACAGTCTACATAACCGTTGTTTGGCAAGACATTGCCTACAGCTTCCACACTCGACCTACATGTAGGTGCAGTATATATAGGATATATTCCTGTAATGCAGCACTATACGGTTGCCGAAACTAAAGCTGGCTTATTAATATTCAAAGTCCTGTTACATTTATATCATAATGTGACATGTACTTTTCAACAACGGAATGCTAACATAATTAAACCTATGGAATGTTATTATTATTAAACTTACCTTGATAAATTATTGTCTGTACAGGTCCAAGCTCGTCATCATAAAGATGACCAGTTTCCTACACCAACCTCATCCCAGAACCTAGCAGAATCATTGTGTTCGACGCCAAACCTGAATGCCGATATTCTCGATATGATGGAACTCTTAGAATATATAGGCGGCACTGATCCAGCGGTATATTGACTGTTGAAGGTAAGTGAACTAAACATAATGAATAGCAAATGCATTTTATTATTATAAAACTCTCTCTGAGATCTAAATCAAATGATCAAATGTGTGATTCATTTATTGAGACTATCACAGGTTTTTGTATTACTGTATAGCACTGTGCAAGGATGCTTCTAGAGGTAAGTGCGCCTATCTCTGTGTGCACGCTAAATTAAGCATATTAAACTTGGGGTATAATAAATAAAGCCAATCTTGAAAGAAAATCTGTTTACATCAAATAACAAGGATCTAGGATGTCTGTTGTATACCAATGATAAATATTTACATAGGTTCATTACAAGATCTATCCGCTGTTGTTGAGGCTGTTCATGCACCTATACTACTCTGCCGGACGGCATAATGTACGATAGATGCATACAGCCTCAACTCAAGTGGTGATAAATTTTTATAAAGAAGTGCATCGCATGCATCATTTTATATTATCACACACAGAGATAAGTTTTTTTTTGCTAAATTTTTATCAGGCACTTTTGTCTTATTTCCCCTCCTCTTCTCATTTCTCTATAGAGTACTAAAGCTGTGACATCATAAATGATAAATTTCTAGAATTTCTCAAAATTTTTTCTTCATTTTCCGAAAGAACATTAAAATTAATGTCAACATCTTGAAAAACAATTCAATATGTTAAGTATTGGCTGAGATATGACCATTTGAATAAACAGATTTCCTATAGGAACTCAGTGTTATATTGCTCTGGTTCATAACATAACGAACCAGAGCAAAATAACACTGAGCTCCTATAGGAAATCTATTTATGTATATGCATTTATAAACGACCGATCTTGACAATTGAATGTCGCTTCATATATTACATTGCCCAAATCCTATCCCCAAAACCTACATTTATCTTCTTTCCTCAACATCAATTAAGGGAGGATACTTGGGACTTCTCAGACGAGGAGGATGAGCTAAGTTGGCCATCAGAATACCTTTGAGAGCCACACAAGGACAGTGTACAACCATCCAGATCTCACAGCTGGATTACGTTCTGCTCGATCGTATTAACTTTCTCTGAGAGGGGTACGACACTTGCTCCTGTGACAATTGTTCCGCGTTGGTTCCCTACACTAACCAAAAATCGAACTTCAACCCCGGACCTTACACTATAATGTAAAGGTAAAGTTATGTGATATAACACTAGTAATGATACAGCATACCGGTATTCAATGTATTTCAGAGATTATGCTGATCATACATTTATTAAGTATCACCACATAGCAACATTATTCATACACATTGAATTTATCATATTATGTGTACATAACTGTAACCCTAAACATTGAAAATAAACTGCAACCCTAAACCTATATATTTCATGAAGTAAACCCTGGATCATAGGATCAAATGTTGATCCTCCATGACAACTTTTGTGACAAGCATTGTTTTTCCCCCTTCCACAGGGTTCCTTGATTATGTAATAGCAAACGTTTATGTAAAAGCACACAACATATCTACAACCATGCAGAATTTCATGGTGACATCAATTGGTCAAACTAACTGATTCAAGAAAAACGATTACACCTGAGCAAAAATCAATCATATACCGCGATAAAATTGTTAAATTGTTTTTTATGACAGATGATGACTTTAAACATAAACTCAAGAAACTATTTCATGGATTTCTTTTCTCTTAAATTTGCTTTTAGTGACTTAACATCTACAATCATGCAGAATTTCATAGTGACTTGGTCAAACTTAAATACAAAAAAAGCTTATACCTGAGCAAAAATCTATCATTTAAAAAAAATAAAAATAAAAATAGCTGCGAAGGATGACCTACTGAAGTCTTTTATTTTTGGCTGAAATCATCATAGTACAGTAAGTTGCAAGAATGAACGCAAAGCCAAAATCTGAAATTTGTGATCTGGGCGCTGTTTCATGAAACTTGTTGTCAATAAGTTGGAATAACTATAATCAGCTACTGAAATTGTTGCATTTGATTGGCTGAGAGCAAATTTGTCATGGAAATGTGACACTTGTTATTGATAGCAAGTTTGATGAAACACAACCCAGGGTAACTTTGAGCTAGTTTGTCTGGAAATGGGATTCCATTAGGAGGGCGCTCTTGCTTAAAAAGTTGCAATTTCAAACACAACTCAAGACATAAATGCAATTACTAATTGCTTGAAAATATAATCTTCATTTCATCCTTTTATGGAAGAGGCCCCAGAACGCAAGATTGACTACGAGGTTGTTTCGTATTGTGATTATAATTTTATTAAGTATTTACAATACCATGTTGTACTTAATTGTATGCATTCTGTTCAGGTTCACTAACGTTGAGGATAGACAGTTGGGCCCAAAAAGTTTACATGCACCTGGAAGAAAGTCATTTTACTCAGATTTTCCCAACTGCACTCATTCCTTTCAGGAGTCACTTGTCTCAGAGTGATTAGCAATGACAGAGATCATATTTGTCTATCTTCCTGAAGTGAGAAGCTGGTAGGAATGAGTGAAGTTGTGATAATTTATTTCTGGCCCAACTCTACAAGTATGTACATCTACAATTCAGGGATTTGTCCAGAACTTGGTAATTTTTAAGTTTTTTCTTCATCTTCAATTTCAACTATCAGTAGATGTGTACCAAGTTTTGTTTGCCTAATGCTTTGTATATACTGTAACGACATGAACACAGAAAGGAAACAAGTCGGCAGTTGAAGACTATCAGGAGAACTAATCCCGACTAGCACTTGTGCTAACTTTTGGTTCTCCCTTTAACAACATTTTAAGTTTTTAAGTTTAAAAATGTCCTTTATTTGAATCACTTATACGCTATTGGGATTGGAACCCTGTGAATTTCAATTCCAGCCACAAATCTCTATGTATTATTAAGTTGTAGCTAATTCACAGGTTTGATAAGACATGATATATGATTAAATTTATGTGTACATATGGTTCAACTATGGATGTTTTCTTTTTCTTTGTAACCCATGTACATGGATATGTACAGTATACGACATGTAATTTTGTTACCCACTTGAATACATTTATAACATTGTGTTATGTTGTTGTTAATAAATTCAAATTAAAAAGAAGAACAAATATTCATGAATTAGTTCCACAACAAAAAAGTATAATTACTGTTCATTGGTCAGCAGATACACTATCTGCCGTAGCAACAATTTGTTTATGATGAGTCGATCTCTGGTTGGTCATGTACACCCAGCCAGCCCACAGGTACATGGTAACTAACAACGACCCCATGGATAAGACTTGGGGCATATATGCAGATTATGTTTCAAGTATACTTATTCTAAGTAGTATAATGATGTTCCAAGCACCAATCATACTTGCATCAGAAAGAAAGAAGAAAGTTTCACTGTCAAGAAGTTGTTCATACCGTTTGGATCAAAAAGTTACTGAAAGTTGTAGAAAGTAGGAGGTCAAACAATCCATGAGTTAAAATGTTGTTTTATACATGTATTATCTGTCATCACACATTGAAGTTTGTAACATATTTAAGCCCGAATGGGATATAAGTTTCAATATTGCAGAAGTATCATCTCTGTGTATCCAGCAGTCAGTGCGGTTTGTGTGTACATAGTTTTTATGTATGTAAATACTCAAGTGAATAAGTCACAAAACTGTTGTAAACTTGCTATATAAATTGATATTATTGTTTGATTATTGTTTAGAATCATAAAGTAGGTGTTCTTGAATGTGAATAATATTTGTTCGTAACTTTGGATTAATATCATTTAAGGTGTATAGGAACAGTTTCACTGTACTAGTCCGTCACTCTCACCCTCTTCTTCTATCTCTATTTTTTTTCACATTCTCTCTTTCTTTGTTCTCCTCTCATCCTATCCCATTCTACTCTTCCCCTATGCCTATTGATTAAAATGACACTTTTTTAATGACACATATTATCGTTGTCTGTTATTTTCATTTAATACGTTAGCTTCTTACTTAATTTTGTTCTTCCTAATTTATTCATATGAAACCTTTTATATCATATATCTGTATGCTTGTTATTGTATTTGATGCAATAGTTTGTTATTTAATTTTTGTATTTTATGCATGTATGTCATCTTTAAGTAGTTTTCCTATGTATTTACTGATTTATATGTATTTGTGATCTGTTTTATGCTTTTTACACGGACTTGCTGAAAAGCAGTCTTTTTAGACTGATATGAGTTTACCGTGAATAAATCAATTCAATTCAATATAATTCAATTTAATTCAATTCAATTCAATTCAATTCAAAATTCAATTCGAACAATTAATAATTAGTAACTGTAGTGTATGCTTAATTGTGTATAAGTACACATGGGTACACACACACACACACGCACACACACACAGAGTCTTTGTTTAGGGATTTGGGGAACACTGGTCTTAGCTAGTGAACTAAGTATAGTAGAGCTGGTCAGTGAAGTCTCAGGTTGGATGTTGTTACCATGGGCACAAACTTCTTAGAATAGAGGCATGTTCACACTGTAGTTTAGTGCAGTTGTATCAAGATTAAAGTTAATACCGATTTAACTGTAGCTTAAGGGGGCACGGAAAGGGGGCACCCTTGACCTCAGCCACGGACGTTGCCAGGACGTTGCCACTGGACCCCCATATGTGATCTTCCTCCTTTTTGGGAATTTCTCTGTCTCATCCCTGGAAAATCTGATCACTGTAGCCCGAATCAGATAATCTTATAGTTTGTAAGCTTACAGCCATGTATTTATATGATATGCAAAGAATAAGAAATTAACTGAAATGGAAATGTTATTACATCTGAAATATGTTCATAACAATCATGTTTGTGCATACCATGTTTATGTGTACAGAGTATGTGCCAAAGATTAAAGTATTTGTTGTATTTCTTATTCCGAGTCTGAATTTATGATTTATTTGTAAGGTTTGAATCCAGAAAGAGAGGGGGGTGAAGGTGGGTAGGCAGGAGGGAAGGGAGGCAGGGAGAGAGAGAGAGAGAGAGATGAGGGTGCATGTGAGAGGAGATGGAGGGAGGAAAGAGCGAAGAGATGGAGGGAGGGGAGGATCAAGGGAGAAAGAGATGAGGGTGCATGGGAGTGGAGGATAGAGGGAGGGAAGAGAGTGAGGGGGAGGATCAAGGGAGGAAGGCAGATGTCTTATCTGTGAAATTTAAACGTTAGCAGTGTCCTAGTATTCACTATTGAGTGACTGACTGACTTCTCTTTTTCTCTGGTAATAACATACATAACATGAGCTTTAAAGGGTATGAGCATTTGTCTACATAAAACTGATTGAATCGCTGCGCAGCAAAATATAGGTAGGACATGACGGGTAAAGCATTTCATGAAATATAAAATTGTGAAAATGCATTCTTCATTATGTCAATTAGGGTCAAAGGTGTAACTGGTTATGGCACGGGATCAATTGTCATATTGTCTCAATCTATCTTCCATCAAATCGATAATGATCATAGCTATACAGTTTAAAGAGATAGTTGAGTTCTGTTTTCAGACCGCATTTGCCTTCAAAGTGCATGGTTATTGCTCTTATTCTTATCTATGACACCCCTAGTGCCCTTTTAGGACCTACAATTGCCATGAAGGTAATTTTAGACCCCAAAATGTGTGAATTTAGCCAATACGATCATACCAATTCAGCTCTACTTAAAACAAATAAGGTGACCGTTAATCAATTAATTAATTAATAATAACAATACATGAGCCGGCTGGTTGTGCGTAATATAACCAACACGAAAAAGCCAACAAAAAAGCCAAAAATCGGCATTGGCTGAAATACAACGTAAAAGGCGCTAGTTTGTTTTTCCAACGGCTTTCAACGGCTGGTGCAAATTATCTAATATTTGTGGTGGTTCACAAGTATTATAAATCGTAATATTTATGGATATTACAGCCGTCTCTGAACCGATTTTGATCAAACAAAGATGATTCTGTCATTTAAACTGTTCTTAAATTTGACACTCGTTTTTCATTATCTCACATTTTGTTTTGTGTGTAGCACCCTCCGCAACAGAACTCAACTATCCCTTTAAACTTGACATATGGATACACCTTAATTGGAGGAGCATTTCATAAGATGAAATCTTGAAAATGCATTCTTCAATTTTTTAACAAATGAGGATACGTATCACCTAATTCGTCAAAGTGACGAATTCAAGTCTAGTTAATTTTGAATTCGTCAAATGGTTTGATGTCAAAAGTATAAATATTGCGCAAAGATTTCACGCAGGATGCCTGTCCATTTCCGTATCTTACTCCCTAAATATCATAGTCGAGGAGAAACTCAATGAAAGTGCTCGAATACGCCGCTGGCTCGGGCGGCGCGACCAGGGTCGACAGCCACCTCCAAGCGATTGGTCTCGTGGATCAGAACAGCGCCCTCTACACCTGCGTCTTTAGTAAAGCCTTTAGCGACCCCATCGACAAGGCCTTTCATGTGACAAAAACACTCACAACGATTGGATTATGTCACTCTTATGCAGTGTGTTTTATTCAAGAAAAAGATTAACCCGAATTCTCCCATCAATTACTACATTTATGATTATGCAGTGATTTCGTCTTATTATTCTTGTCAAAGTTCAATTTAACCGCTTACAGGTGTTACCAAATATGCTATAATAATAATTATAGTCATGCAGGAAAGAGACGGAAAGGTTCGAAGTGCTTGATGTCCAAACTATGCTGCGCAAAGAAATGATGCACAATGATAATACATTTATATTTACAAAGCAAAGGAAGAAAGAAAGGAAAAAATACAGACGCAGAACAAAGATATCAATATTTCATTACGTTTCTTTGTTAATCTCTCAACATTTTCTGCAACCTAGAGTGATATATTACTACTGAGTCCATAATTATTGATAGACAAAAACTAAATGTATGCAGAGTAAGGTTCAATGAATGGCCATTCATTGTGTTGATGCATTTATACCTCTCCCGTGCGCAAATTATTGTTTACATGGTTGGATGTTTTGCGTGCGGCGTTGAAGCCGCCATGTAACCCTTGAGCATAAGGCGTCACGTCAAAAATGTCTTAGCATCCTGCACGCCGGGGGTTTGGGTCGCACGCCAAAGGCATGCCCCTAATCTTTTAGACCTCACGCATCCGGTTTGCTTCACTCGATCAACTGATTACCTCATGCCGCTTGCGTCCACACGACACTCTGAGCATGCTACACGCAAGGAGCATGCGTAGCTTAGCGCTGAAGACTATCCCAGTGCGCCTGCATCGGGTATGGGTCTTTAAAAATACTAATATTGCGCTCCGCTCGCAGTCGGCACGCCATGTTCATGTTGGCTCGTTAATATTAAACCTGTTCTTTCCGGTATTAAACCTGATAGACGTCTTTACAAGCCTAAAATTGCCTTTCCCTGCCACTAATTCACTAAAGTAGTGGACTTGAGGGTATTTCCAAAGTATTTACTATCATTATCCATTACTCCTGTTGTTTTGGTACTTTCATATTATTCATTATAATTGTACTTTTTCATATAAAACATGTCAAGTTTTCTCCAACATGAAATTCGTAGCGCAGCGTATTTACAGCTCCGCGATGTCTGTACCATAGTGACTTTCGCTGATACCTTTCCAAACAATGTTTTTTAATTTTTATTTTGGTCCAGTTTTGAGGAAAATTTCGCAACAACTCAGCTAGTCGGTGAATAAGCGGTGGGGGGGGGGGGGGGGGGGGGGTAGGGGGGAGGGAGGGAATAAGAGCACATTTTGTTTTTGTCTTGGAAATTGGAAAATTGTGCCGACCGATATTTCGTTCAGTAGGGGGGGGGGGGGGGGGCGGGCGGGAATCATTTGTTTGTTGGTCACCCTTTTATGGCAAATTTTTTTTTTTTTTTAAAATTAAAAACAAAGTGAGGGTATGGATTTTTTTTTTCCTCCAAAACACACATTAAAAAAAAATTAGGGAAGGGGTTAACCCCCTCCCCCCTGTGTACGCGCCTGTCCTCGGTCAGGTTAATTGTTCCTCTTACGCAACTTAGCTGTAGGTGGGCCGAGACTCAACTCTTTTCGCATACTCTATATAGGTCTCAAATACTTTCAAATATTTCTGTGTCATTTTTGTTTGTATATTCTTCGTCAATACTTACAAACTATAATTGTCAAAATTTGCCAATACTGTACTTACAAACTATGACTTTTTCCTTATCATCTTCCGCTCTAGAATACTATTTTTTATTTTTTTATTTGTTGAGTCCTTTTCACATTTTTCTTGTCTCCCTCTTCAAGATTGATTCTGTTTTTGTAAGGTATTCATGCTATTTTTTTTAAAATATAAATAACTTTACCCGTTCCTTCCGGGAACCGTGGAGCGCACTCACAGACGGGAATCTGGTATGCCATGTTCCCATAATAGGCAAGTAAATGACGTCTTTACAAGCCTAAAGTTGCCAATCCCTGCCATTAATTCACTAAACTAGTATACTTGATAGCATATAATCAACGTACACTTTATTTTGATGAAACAGAGCTCTACAATCAAAATCAAAATTGTTACTTTCTATATTTTGTGTACAGTAATATTCTTCTCATTTCGACACTATCAGCCGCGCATTCTCTATTTTCGTTCCCTATGATAAATATAAGGTATTTGTGTTGATCATCAGGGATATGTTATAAATATTTATCTCAAAGAAGGAATGATGCTGGCTTTCAAGCAAATGGCAGAATAGAAAACAATATGAAAATGAAGATGGAAAACGACATTGACGGATAGACAGAGAGAGAGAGAGAGAAAAAAACAGAGGGGGAGAGAGAGAGAGAGAGGAAGAGACAGCAATAAAGAGAGAGAGGGGTAGAAAGATTGACGAAGGTTATATAGTAACATTCTTCTCATTTCGAAATCAGCCGTTCGTTCCGTTTTTTCCTTCTTTGTATCAAGGTTATAAATGGTTTAAAGATTTTTCTCAAAGTCGAAAGGAATAACTTGGAATAAAAACAATTAGCGGAACGGAAAAAAGTACGAGAAGAGAAATGGAGAATTGCGTTGAGAGAGTAAGCGAGAGAGAGGAGCAATCAGTTCTCCTATCATCTTTTCGTTTGTGACATTTTACTTAATCACAACTTCTTATTTTTCTCTCCTATCACCGACCCCCCCCCCCCCCCCCGGCCTCCCCCTCTCCCGCTCTGGTTTCTTCTTTTAATAGTTTCATTTTATCGTGGTTATTATATTTCCGCTAAAGTATGTTTTGATCGGCTCTCGAATTTGCACGTTCGATAAATGTACGGTTGGTTGCATGTTTATAATATTGGGCTAATTATTTTGTATTGGATTTGGGGGTAACTAATGATCAAATGGAATTTTGCATGTTTAAGTGTTTATACAGTGTTAGAGAAAAGTGTTTGTGTTTAGTGGTTTCCCAGTGTATTAATGTTTGGGTTAATTCATCTCCGTCCTCTCTCTTTTCCTTTCTTAGCCTTTCTTCCCTCTCGATCACTCCTATTGTTTCATTTCATATTGATTATTTCTGAGCTAGTAAATATGATAACCATCTTCCTTCCCTTGCATTTATGTCAACTTAAAGTATAAACACGCCATATAATGTTGTTGTTCTTGTTTCCCTGTTAAATACATTGTTGTCAGTATCTAATTTCGATTCTTTCACTCAAAATATATCACAATCACTAACATTATGGCGCATAATATATATGAACGCAACGTAGCAAGAGTGTGAAAGACTAGTTGATTAGTTAAAAGAGAAGGAATGGAGGGGCGGGTAGGTCGATGAACAGAGGGGAAGCGTTGTCCGTGAATTGTTCGTGACATCAAATCAATACACTACTGTTTAATTTCACCATATAGGCAGGCAGGGGTTGGGCAAAGGCAACATTGAATGTCCGCGATCCTATTGTTACCTCTATATACTATAAGCCGACCAAAATATATAATTACATATAGATAGGCACAAACCCTCAGAACATATTTTAAGGGTTTATTGTGTCAATTATAATTACATATTTTGATAAGCTCTCGAGTTTGTACGTTCTATAAGTCTTAAGTCGGTTGTATGTTTATAATCTTTGGGGAATTATTTTGTATAGGTTTCTGGGGTAACAATTGATTAAATAGAATGTAAAATCAACGTTTGCGTGTTTAAGTGTTTATAAAGTGTTACAGAAAAGTAATTGTGTTTAAGTGGTTTCCCAGTGTATTATTTCTTTGGTTAATTCATATCTTTCCCCTCTCTCTCTCTCTCTCTCTCTTTTCCTCTCTCTAGCTTTACTTCCCTCTCGATCACTCATATTGTTTCATTTCATATTGATTATTACTGAACTATTAATCAAATATGATACCCACCTTCCTTCCCTTGTATTTATGTCAACTTAAACTATGAACAAGCAATATAATTTGTTGTTGTTCTTGTTTCCCTGTTTAATACTTTTTCGTCATTATCTTTTTTCGATTCTTTGCTCAAAATCTATCACAATCACTAATATAGCGCATCGTAAATGAAAGCAACGTAGCCATAGCGTGAAAGGCGAGTTTCATTATTTTAATAGAGAGGGGAGGGGTGGGGGTGGTGCCGTATTGATTATTTCGGAACTAGTAAATATTATACCCATCTTCCTTCCCTTGCATTTATGTCAACTTAAACTATAAACAAGCTATTCATGTTGTTGTTCTTGTTTCCCTGTTAAATACTTTTTTGTCATTATCTTATTTCGATTCTTTCGCTCAAAATCTGTCACAATCACTAACATAATATGGCGCATAATTTATGAACGCAACTTAGCCATAGCGTGAAAGACTAGTTTATTAGTTTAAAAGAGAGGGAGTGGGAGGGGGGTCGAAGAACAAAAGGGAAGTGGCGTCCCGTGTATTGTTCGTGACATCCAATCAATACACTACTGTTCAATGATTGCGATCCAATTGTTACCTCTATATGCTATAAGCCGACCAAAACATTTAATTACACATAGGTGAGGCATAAACCCTAAAAACACTACTTGGATGAGGTGTATCGTACATTATATGCTCACTTATATAAATACGAATAACATCTGTATAGGTCATCATCAGCTCAAAGTTAAGCATTTGAGTGTTTATACACCTCAAATTTTTAAACATTTTTTAAAGTTTGTGTATAACTTAAACCGAAATAAGCACATATGAGTGATAATAAACACGTTATAATTGTTATATATCGTGTTTAAGTATTTATAGATGAGAAAACTATGTTTAGGGATGTGTAATACACCCCGTTCCACTACATGTATTTACGTTTTAAGGGTTTAATGTGTCAATTATAATTACATATTTTGATAAGCTCTCGAGTTTGTACGTTCTATAAGTCTTAAGTCGGTTGTATGTTTATAATCTTGGGGGAATTCTTGAATTGGTTTCTGGGGTAACAAATTATCAAATAGAATTAAAAATCAATGTTTGCGTGTTTAGTGTTTATAAAGTGTTACAGAAAAATATTTGTGTTTAAGTGGTTTCCCAGTGAATTATTTCTTTGATTAATTCATCTCTTTCCTCCCTCTCTCTCTCTTCCTCTCTCTAGCGTTTCTTCCCTCTCTTTTACTCCTATTGTTTCATTTCATATTGATTATTACTGAACTATTAATCAAATATGATACCCACCTTCTTTCCCTTGCATTAACGTCAACTTAAACTATAAACAAGCAATATAATGTAGTTCTTGTTAAACTGTTAAATACTTGTTTGTCATTATCAAATTTCGAATCTTTCGCTCAAAATCTATCAAAATCAACAACATAATATGACGCATAAGATATGCACGCAAAGTAGCCATAGCGTGAAAGGCGAGTTTCATTATTTTAACAGAGAGGGGGGGGGGGGGGGGGATGGTGCCGTATTGATTATTTCGGAACTAGTAAATATTATACCCATCTTCCTTCCCTTGCATTTATGTCAACTTAAACTATAAACAAGCTATTCATGTTATTGTTCTTGATTCCCTGTTAAATACTTTTTTGTCATTATCTAATTTTTATTCGTTCGCTCAAAATCTATCACAATCACTAACATAATATGGCGCATAATGTATGAACGCAACTTAGCCATAGCGTGAAAGACTAGTTTATTAGTTTAAAAGAGAGGGAGTGGGAGGGGGGGGGGTCGAAGAACAAAGGGGAAGTGGTGTCCCGTGTATTGTTCGTGACATCCAATCAATATAATACTGTTTAATGTTCGCGATCCCATTGTTACCTCTATGTACTATAAGCCTACCAAAACATCTAATGACACATAGGTGAGGCATAAACCCTCAAAACACTACTTGGATGAGGTGTATCGTACATTATATGCTCACTTATATAAAAATGAATAACATTTTTATAGCCCTTCATCAGCTCAAAGTTAGGCATTTGAGTATTTATAAACCTCAAATTTTTAAACATTTGTTAAAGTTTGTGTATAATTTAAACACGAAATAAACACATATGAGTGATAATAAACACGTGATAATTGTTATATAGCGTGTTAATTAGGTATTAATAGATGAGAAAACTATGTTAAGGGATGTGTAATACACCCCCTTCCAGTACATGTATTTACGTTTTAAGGGTTTAAAGTTTCAATTAAAGTTACATATTTTGATCGGCTCTCGAGTTTGTACGTTCTATACGTCTCAAGTTGGTTGTATGTTTATAATCTTGTGGGCATTATTTTGTATTGATTTCTGAGGTAACAAATGAGCAAATGGAATTTAAAATCAACGTTTGCGTGTTTAAGTGTTTATAAAGTGTTACAGAAAAGTATTTGTGTTCAGTAGTTTCCCAGTGTATTAATGTTTGGGTTAATTCATCTCCTTCCTCTCTTTTTTCCTCTCTCTAGCTTTTCTCCCCTCTCGAGCAATCTTATGTTTCAATTCATATTGATTATTTCTGAAGTAGTAAATATGATACCCATCTTCCTAATTCCCTTGTATTTATGTCAACTTAAACTATAAACAAGCAATTTAATGTTGTTCTTGTTTCCCTGTTTAATACTTTTTAGTCAGTATTCTTTCGCTCAAAATCTATCACAATCACTAACATAATATGGCGCATAATATATGAACGCACCTTAGCCATAGCGTGAAAGGCGAATCAATAGAGAGGGGAAAGGGGCAGGGGGTGGGGGATGGGGGTGTCGAGGACCCGCGTATTGTTCGTGACATCCATTCAATACACTACTGTTTAATACCCCTCTACACAATTACTGCGGAGTGGGGGCAAAGCCAACATTGAATGTCCGAGATGCCAAATTCCTAATACCTCTATTATTACGTACACTATGATTAGAACGCGCTAATGGATCGGCGGCCTGGGATAAACGATGGGACTGACAAAAGTGAAAGGAGCATTTGGTCGGCTTTCAAACTATTTAATACAAGCCATTAACGCTATACTCTGAACTGAAGATCATGGACGAATATAGTATTTGATGGAAAGACGGAATACATGTACTAGGGCTATAGCATTGCTCTTCTGTCAAATGATTGACAGGGAACATTTCACACACATAGTATGATGCATTTACTTCAAAGCCAACTAGATAAACATGTTTAATCACAATGTTGATGAAAAAGTATATATTATTATGGTCATAATCGTATAGGTGGCTTATGTGCCTCTATATCTTTCTAACTAATGAATCGGTGTTGTTCCAGATATAGGCCTGCATGTTGCAATTATATAGCAAATTTTATGTTCTCTTATTTTCGCAATTTGCGCCGGGCTTCCAAGTTTTCAAATGATTGTTCTCAGGATATATTGTTTTGTTGCACCTATCATTTATATACTCCATCTAACATCCACTCACATTCGGATACCAACATTTATTTAATACCTTCTTTATCGAACCATAATACATAAAGTGGTCCAAAGCTGTGGAATTGTCCTCAGTCTATTAGGGGGGAAATTAAGCCATTCTTTATCAAGCTTTAATAGAAAAGAATTACAAGAGATATAATTAATAACATCTCAAAAATTTGAGAGGTTTATTTTGCCCTTTCGTTTTGATGCGTTATTGTTTCTTGTTTTTTTTATATTAGTGTAAATGTGTTAGATTCTTTTTATTCCATATATCTGGGAGAAAGAAATTGATGAATCTTTGGTTATTGTTTGTTCCTCATGTTTTCATGTAACTTGATTGTTTTACTAAAAATTCCCTCCCACGATCCTATTCTTTTACTTTTGTCTTAATTATCCTTTGTCTTTCTTTTTTCTCCCTCTCGATTACTCCTATTTTTTAAATTTCATATCGTTTATTTCTGAACGCTAACTATGATATTTATCGTTTATTCGCTTGCATTTGTGTCAACTTAAATTATGAACTAGCAATATGATTTTTTTTCTCGCCTTTTTAATACTTTTTTGTTATCTCTTTTCGATTCTTTTGCTCAAAATCTATCACAATCACTAATATAGCGCATAATATGTGAAAGAAACGTAGCAATAGCGTGAAAGACTAGTTTATTAGTTTAAAAGAGAGGGAGTAGGAAGGGGGTCGAAGAACAAAAGGGAAGTGGCGTACCGTGTATTGTTCGTGACATCCAATCAATACACTACTGTTTAATGTTCGCGATCCCATTGTTACCTCTATGTACTATAAGCCTACCAAAACATCTAATGACACATAGGTGAGGCATAAACCCTCAAAACACTACTTGGATGAGGTGTATCGTACATTATATGCTCACTTATATAAAAATGAATAACATTTTTATAGCCCTTCATCAGCTCAAAGTTAGGCATTTGAGTATTTATAAACCTCAAATTTTTAAACATTTGTTAAAGTTTGTGTATAATTTAAACACGAAATAAACACATATGAGTGATAATAAACACGTGATAATTGTTATATAGCGTGTTAATTAGGTATTAATAGATGAGAAAACTATGTTAAGGGATGTGTAATACACCCCCTTCCAGTACATGTATTTACGTTTTAAGGGTTTAAAGTTTCAATTAAAGTTACATATTTTGATCGGCTCTCGAGTTTGTACGTTCTATACGTCTCAAGTTGGTTGTATGTTTATAATCTTGTGGGCATTATTTTGTATTGATTTCTGAGGTAACAAATGAGCAAATGGAATTTAAAATCAACGTTTGCGTGTTTAAGTGTTTATAAAGTGTTACAGAAAAGTATTTGTGTTCAGTAGTTTCCCAGTGTATTAATGTTTGGGTTAATTCATCTCCTTCCTCTCTTTTTTCCTCTCTCTAGCTTTTCTCCCCTCTCGAGCAATCTTATGTTTCAATTCATATTGATTATTTCTGAAGTAGTAAATATGATACCCATCTTCCTAATTCCCTTGTATTTATGTCAACTTAAACTATAAACAAGCAATTTAATGTTGTTCTTGTTTCCCTGTTTAATACTTTTTAGTCAGTATTCTTTCGCTCAAAATCTATCACAATCACTAACATAATATGGCGCATAATATATGAACGCACCTTAGCCATAGCGTGAAAGGCGAATCAATAGAGAGGGGAAAGGGGCAGGGGGTGGGGGATGGGGGTGTCGAGGACCCGCGTATTGTTCGTGACATCCATTCAATACACTACTGTTTAATACCCCTCTACACAATTACTGCGGAGTGGGGGCAAAGCCAACATTGAATGTCCGAGATGCCAAATTCCTAATACCTCTATTATTACGTACACTATGATTAGAACGCGCTAATGGATCGGCGGCCTGGGATAAACGATGGGACTGACAAAAGTGAAAGGAGCATTTGGTCGGCTTTCAAACTATTTAATACAAGCCATTAACGCTATACTCTGAACTGAAGATCATGGACGAATATAGTATTTGATGGAAAGACGGAATACATGTACTAGGGCTATAGCATTGCTCTTCTGTCAAATGATTGACAGGGAACATTTCACACACATAGTATGATGCATTTACTTCAAAGCCAACTAGATAAACATGTTTAATCACAATGTTGATGAAAAAGTATATATTATTATGGTCATAATCGTATAGGTGGCTTATGTGCCTCTATATCTTTCTAACTAATGAATCGGTGTTGTTCCAGATATAGGCCTGCATGTTGCAATTATATAGCAAATTTTATGTTCTCTTATTTTCGCAATTTGCGCCGGGCTTCCAAGTTTTCAAATGATTGTTCTCAGGATATATTGTTTTGTTGCACCTATCATTTATATACTCCATCTAACATCCACTCACATTCGGATACCAACATTTATTTAATACCTTCTTTATCGAACCATAATACATAAAGTGGTCCAAAGCTGTGGAATTGTCCTCAGTCTATTAGGGGGGAAATTAAGCCATTCTTTATCAAGCTTTAATAGAAAAGAATTACAAGAGATATAATTAATAACATCTCAAAAATTTGAGAGGTTTATTTTGCCCTTTCGTTTTGATGCGTTATTGTTTCTTGTTTTTTTTATATTAGTGTAAATGTGTTAGATTCTTTTTATTCCATATATCTGGGAGAAAGAAATTGATGAATCTTTGGTTATTGTTTGTTCCTCATGTTTTCATGTAACTTGATTGTTTTACTAAAAATTCCCTCCCACGATCCTATTCTTTTACTTTTGTCTTAATTATCCTTTGTCTTTCTTTTTTCTCCCTCTCGATTACTCCTATTTTTTAAATTTCATATCGTTTATTTCTGAACGCTAACTATGATATTTATCGTTTATTCGCTTGCATTTGTGTCAACTTAAATTATGAACTAGCAATATGATTTTTTTTCTCGCCTTTTTAATACTTTTTTGTTATCTCTTTTCGATTCTTTTGCTCAAAATCTATCACAATCACTAATATAGCGCATAATATGTGAAAGAAACGTAGCAATAGCGTGAAAGACTAGTTTATTAGTTTAAAAGAGAGGGAGTAGGAAGGGGGTCGAAGAACAAAAGGGAAGTGGCGTACCGTGTATTGTTCGTGACATCCAATCAATACACTACTGTTTAATGTTCGCGATCCCATTGTTACCTCTATGTACTATAAGCCTACCAAAACATCTAATGACACATAGGTGAGGCATAAACCCTCAAAACACTACTTGGATGAGGTGTATCGTACATTATATGCTCACTTATATAAAAATGAATAACATTTTTATAGCCCTTCATCAGCTCAAAGTTAGGCATTTGAGTATTTATAAACCTCAAATTTTTAAACATTTGTTAAAGTTTGTGTATAATTTAAACACGAAATAAACACATATGAGTGATAATAAACACGTGATAATTGTTATATAGCGTGTTAATTAGGTATTAATAGATGAGAAAACTATGTTAAGGGATGTGTAATACACCCCCTTCCAGTACATGTATTTACGTTTTAAGGGTTTAAAGTTTCAATTAAAGTTACATATTTTGATCGGCTCTCGAGTTTGTACGTTCTATACGTCTCAAGTTGGTTGTATGTTTATAATCTTGTGGGCATTATTTTGTATTGATTTCTGAGGTAACAAATGAGCAAATGGAATTTAAAATCAACGTTTGCGTGTTTAAGTGTTTATAAAGTGTTACAGAAAAGTATTTGTGTTCAGTAGTTTCCCAGTGTATTAATGTTTGGGTTAATTCATCTCCTTCCTCTCTTTTTTCCTCTCTCTAGCTTTTCTCCCCTCTCGAGCAATCTTATGTTTCAATTCATATTGATTATTTCTGAAGTAGTAAATATGATACCCATCTTCCTAATTCCCTTGTATTTATGTCAACTTAAACTATAAACAAGCAATTTAATGTTGTTCTTGTTTCCCTGTTTAATACTTTTTAGTCAGTATTCTTTCGCTCAAAATCTATCACAATCACTAACATAATATGGCGCATAATATATGAACGCACCTTAGCCATAGCGTGAAAGGCGAATCAATAGAGAGGGGAAAGGGGCAGGGGGTGGGGGATGGGGGTGTCGAGGACCCGCGTATTGTTCGTGACATCCATTCAATACACTACTGTTTAATACCCCTCTACACAATTACTGCGGAGTGGGGGCAAAGCCAACATTGAATGTCCGAGATGCCAAATTCCTAATACCTCTATTATTACGTACACTATGATTAGAACGCGCTAATGGATCGGCGGCCTGGGATAAACGATGGGACTGACAAAAGTGAAAGGAGCATTTGGTCGGCTTTCAAACTATTTAATACAAGCCATTAACGCTATACTCTGAACTGAAGATCATGGACGAATATAGTATTTGATGGAAAGACGGAATACATGTACTAGGGCTATAGCATTGCTCTTCTGTCAAATGATTGACAGGGAACATTTCACACACATAGTATGATGCATTTACTTCAAAGCCAACTAGATAAACATGTTTAATCACAATGTTGATGAAAAAGTATATATTATTATGGTCATAATCGTATAGGTGGCTTATGTGCCTCTATATCTTTCTAACTAATGAATCGGTGTTGTTCCAGATATAGGCCTGCATGTTGCAATTATATAGCAAATTTTATGTTCTCTTATTTTCGCAATTTGCGCCGGGCTTCCAAGTTTTCAAATGATTGTTCTCAGGATATATTGTTTTGTTGCACCTATCATTTATATACTCCATCTAACATCCACTCACATTCGGATACCAACATTTATTTAATACCTTCTTTATCGAACCATAATACATAAAGTGGTCCAAAGCTGTGGAATTGTCCTCAGTCTATTAGGGGGGAAATTAAGCCATTCTTTATCAAGCTTTAATAGAAAAGAATTACAAGAGATATAATTAATAACATCTCAAAAATTTGAGAGGTTTATTTTGCCCTTTCGTTTTGATGCGTTATTGTTTCTTGTTTTTTTTATATTAGTGTAAATGTGTTAGATTCTTTTTATTCCATATATCTGGGAGAAAGAAATTGATGAATCTTTGGTTATTGTTTGTTCCTCATGTTTTCATGTAACTTGATTGTTTTACTAAAAATTCCCTCCCACGATCCTATTCTTTTACTTTTGTCTTAATTATCCTTTGTCTTTCTTTTTTCTCCCTCTCGATTACTCCTATTTTTTAAATTTCATATCGTTTATTTCTGAACGCTAACTATGATATTTATCGTTTATTCGCTTGCATTTGTGTCAACTTAAATTATGAACTAGCAATATGATTTTTTTTCTCGCCTTTTTAATACTTTTTTGTTATCTCTTTTCGATTCTTTTGCTCAAAATCTATCACAATCACTAATATAGCGCATAATATGTGAAAGAAACGTAGCAATAGCGTGAAAGACTAGTTTATTAGTTTAAAAGAGAGGGAGTAGGAAGGGGGTCGAAGAACAAAAGGGAAGTGGCGTACCGTGTATTGTTCGTGACATCCAATCAATACACTACTGTTTAATGCCCCCGTATAGGCCTGTGGAGTTGGGCAAAGGCAACATTGAATATCCGAGATCCCATTGTTACCTCTATATATTATGAGCCGACCAAAATATATAATTACAGTGAGGCACAAACCCTCAAAACTTATGTACTTGGATGAGGTGTATCGTACATTATATGTTTACTTAAATAAACACGAATAACATGTTTATAGCTCAAAATCAGCTAAAATTTAAGCACTAGCGTGTGTATATACATCACTCAAATTTTTAAACATTTGTTTAAGTAACTTTGTGTAGAACCCAAACACGAAATTAACACGTATGAGTGATAATAAACACGTGATAATTGTTTTATATCGTGTGTAAGTGTTTATAAATAAGAGAACTAAGTTAAGGGATGTGCAATACACCCCGTTCCTGTACATGTCTCGATTATAATTACATATTGTAAATGGCTCTCGAGTTTGTACGTTCTTTAAGTCTTAAGTCGGTTGTATGTTTATAATCTTTGGGGAAATATTTTGAGTTGGTTTCTGGGGTAACAAATGATCAAATGGAATTCAAAATCAACGTTTGCGTGTTTAAGAGTTTATAAAGTATTACAGAAAGGAATTTGTGTTTAGTGGTTTCCCAGTGTATTAATGTTCGGGTTAATTCATCTCTTTCCTCCCTCTTTTCCTCTCTCTAGCTTTTCTTCCCTCTCGATCACTCCTTTTGTTTCATTTCATATTGAATATTTCTGAAGTAGTAAATATGTAACCCATCTTCCTAATTCCCTTGCATTTATGTCAAATTAAACTATAAACAAGCAATATATAAGGTTGTTGTTCTTGTTTCCCTGTTTAATACTTTTTCGTCATTATCTATTTTTGATTCTTTTGCTCAAAATCTATCACAATCACTGATATAGCGAATCATATATAAAAGCAACGTAGCCATAGCGTGAAAGGCTAGTTTATTAGACAGTTTAATAGAGAGGTTAATGAGGGGGGGGGGGGGGTCGAATAACAAAGGGGACGTGGTGTCACATGCATTGTTCGTGACATCAAATCAATACACTACTGTTTAATTCCCCCGTATAGGCCGGCGGGGTTGGGCAAAGGCAACATTGAATGTCCGCGATCCCATTGTTACCTCTATATACTATAAGCCGACCAAAATATCTAATTACATATGCATAGGCACAAGTGTTACAGAAAAGTGTTTGTGTTTTGTTTCCCAGTGTATTAATGTTTGGGTTAATTCATCTCCTCCCTCTCTCTTTTCCTCTCTCTAGCTTTTCTTCCCTCTCGCTCACTCCTATTGTTTCATTTTTATATTGATTATTTCTGAAGTAGTAAATATGTTACCCATCTTCCTGATTCCCTTGCATTTATGTCAACTTAAACTATAAACAAGCAATATAATGTTGTTGTTCTTGTTTCCCTGTTTCATATTTTTGTGTCATTATCTAATTTCGATTCTTTCGCTCAGAATCTATCACAATCACTAACATAACATGGCGCATAATATATGAACGCAACGTATAGCCATAGCATGAAATGCGAGTGTATTAGTAAATAGAGCGGGGGAAAGGGGAGGGGAGGGGGTGTAGAAGACCCGCGTATTGTTCGTGACATCCATTCAATATATTTCTGTTTAATACCCCTCAACAGACCGGCGGGGTGGGGACAAAGCCAACATTGAATATCCGAGATGCCAAATTCTTAATACCTCTATTGTTACGTACACTATAATTAGAACGCGCTACTGGATCGGCGGCCTGGGATAAACGATGGAATGACAAAAGTGAAGAGAGCATTTGGTTGGCTTTTAAACTATGTAATACAAAGCCGTTAACGCTATGAACTGAAGATCATGGACGAATATAGTATTTGATGGAAACATTGTATGTGTAACATTGCTCTTCTGTCAAATGATTGGCAGTGAACATTTCACACACATAATATAATGCATTTACTTCAACGAAACTAGATAAACATGTTTAATCACAATGTTAATGAAAATTAGATATTATTATGGTCATAATCGTAAAGGTGGCTAATGTGCCTATATCTTTCTGACTAATTAATCGGTAAAGTTCCAGATATAGGCCTGCACATGTTGCAATTATATAGCAAATCTTATGTTCTCGTATTTTCGCAATTTGCGCCGGGCTTCCCATTTTTCAAATGATTGTTCTCAGGATAAGTTGTTTTGTTGCGCCTATCATTTATATACTCCACCTAGCATCCAATCATATTCGGATACCAACATTTATTTAATACGTTCTTTATCGAACCATAATACATAAAGTGATCCAAAGCTGTGGAATCGTCTTCAGTTTTTTGGGAAAAAAGTCATTCGTTATCAAGCTTTAATAGAAAATAATAACAAGAGATATTAGCCATAAAATCTCAAAAAAATTTGGAGGTTTATTTTGCCCTTTCGTTTTGTTGTGTTATTGTTGTTGCTGTTGTTGTTGTTTGTTTGTTTGTTTGTTTGTTTGTTTGTTGTTTTTTTTTTTTTGGGGGGGGAGGATTATATTAGTGTAAATGTGTTTTTGTTTCATATATCTGAAGACAAAACTTTGATAGACCCTTGGTTATTGCTTGTTCCTCATATTTTCATGTAACTTGATTGTTTTACTAAATTCCCTCCCACGATCCTATTCTTTTACTTTTGATTTCATTTATCTCCTTCGTCATTCTTTTTCTCCCTCTCGATCACTCCTATTTTTTAAGTCCATATTGTTTATTTCTAAACTCTTACTATGATATTTATCTTCATTCGCTTGCATTTGTGTGAACTTAAACTATGAACTAGCAATATGACTGTGTTGTGTTTTCCTTTTGAATACCTTTTTGTTATCTATTTTCGATTCTTTTGCTCAGATATCTATCACAATCACTAATACAGCGCATAATATGTGAAAGCAACGTAGCCATAGCGTGAAAGGCTAGTTTATTCGTTTAATAGAGGTGAATTGGGGGGGGGGGGGGGGGGGTCGAAGAACAAAGGGCACGTGGTGTCCTGGGTATTGTTCGTGACATCCAATCAATACACTACTGCTTATAATGCCCCCGTATAGGCCGGCGGGGTTGGGCAAAGGCAACGTTGAATGTCCGAGATTCCATTATTACCTCTATATACTATAAGCCGACCAAAATATCAAATTGCATATAGGTGATCGAGGCACAAACCCTCAAAACATATCTTCTTGGATAAGGTGTATTGTACATTATATTGCAGTTTTTTAAAGACCAGTATAAGTCTCTTACCAGTTAAAGAGACTTATAAGTCTCATATCAGTATGAGAGACTTATACTGGTGTATTCAATTGAGTAGTTTTGCTGATTTGTTTAATAAGTCTAAGTTTAATTCCATCTACGATTTTCCTTTTTCTCCCCATCTTTCTCACTCTCTCTCTCTATCTACGATATTTTTTTTTATTTCCTCTCTACCTCTCACACTCCCTCCATCTACGATCCTTTATTTCCGCTCTACCTCTCTCTCTCTCTATATATAAACGATCTTTTATTGAATACCTCTCTACGTCTCTCTCTCTCTTGCTCTATCTTCTTCATTTCCTCTCCACAGCCCCATCTCTATCTTCTCTTTTTATTTCCTATCTCTTATTTGCTCTCTATACATCTCTCTCTATACGACCTTCTTTTGTTCCCCCTCTCTCTTTCTCTCTCTCTCTATACATATATATTATCTCTCTCTACCTTTTTTATTTCCTCTCTACACATCTATTTATCTCTCCAATCTTATCCTTTTAATTCCTCTCTATATCTATACGATCTGCTAATATCTCACTCTCTCTATCTTCGATCTTTTATTTCCTCTCTCTCTTTCTCTCTATCTTCTTTTATTTCCACTCAATATCTCTGTCTTCTCTATATATTTCTTCTCTACATCTCCCCTCTCTATATACAATCTTCTCTACGTTTCTCTCTTGCTCTATCTTCTTTATTTCCTCTCGACACCGTCCCCCTCCCCATCTCTATCTACGAGCTTTTTTTATTACCTCTCTGCGTCTATATACAGGGGGGGGGGGGCCTCCCCTGGGAAAAAACGTGTTAAAACAAGTTAATTTTACCTTTTTTTTTGGGGGGGGGGGGGAGATGGCCCCCTCCCCTGGCGCTCAAGGGGGGGGGGGGGGGACGTGCGACTCTTCAAACTTTCGAGGGCCCCCCAAACAAAAAATTGTGCTCACTACCCCCCCCCCCCCCCCAATATTTTCTCACGAATTGGGCCCCCTCCCCTGCCGGCGGCTGGATCCGCCCCTGTCTATGTCTCTATCTTCTCCTTTTATTTCCTCTCTATACATCTCTCTCTATACGACCTTCTTTTATTTCCTCTCTCTCTCTCTCTCTCTCTCTATCTTCTTTTATTTCCACTCAATATCTCTGTCTTCTCTATTTCCTCTCTACATCTCCCCTCTCTATATACGATCTTCTCTACGTCTCTCTCTTGCTCTATCTACTTTATTTCCTCTCGACACCCCCTCCCCATCTCTATCTACGATCTTCTTTTATTACCTCTCTGTGTCTATTTCCAGTGGCGGATCTAAGGGGGGGGGGGGTCGGGCCCCTCCCCTGTGCACAAAACGTGTTAAAACAAGTTCATTTTACCTTTTTGGGGGGAGATGGCCCCCTCCCCTGGCGCTCAAGGGGGGGGGGGGGGGGGGTGCGACTTTTCAAATTTTCGAGGGCCCCCCAAAAAAAAATTGTGTTCACTACCTCCCTCCCCTCCCCCCTAAATATTTTCTCACGGATTGGGCCCCCTCCCCTGCTGCCGGCTGGAATCTGCCCTGTCTATGTCTCTATCTCCTCCTTTTATTTCCTATCTATACATCTCTCTCTCTACGACCTTCTTTCATTTCATCTCTCTCTCTCTCTCTCTCTCTCTCTCTATATACATATATATCTCTCTACCTTTTTTAAATTTCCTCTCTACACATCTCTTTCTCTCTCCAATCTTTTATTTTTTATCTACAGTGTGAGTCAAAAAAAAACTTTACACCTAGGAAATTACTAATAATTTAAAAAATAATTTATGAACAGTAAAGTATTATACATCATATGAAAGAGTGTTTTATCCTGAATCATTTGGTACCATTTTTGGGTGGAATGTGTTCACGCTTGGATGAACAGGAGGTATTGTTTGCGAGAGTGCAAAAATCGAATTGCGCCAAAGTATTAAAGTGAGAGAATGAATGGAATGTATGAAATGAGATGCATTGCAGATGCTTTTTTCAGTAGCAAAGTCACACACACACACACGCACACGCACATATGAAACACACACACTAACACACCCACCCACACACACGCGCACACACACAAACATATGATAATGGTGTTCATTTGGAGTAAAATACTTTATTTTTTACTTGATCTTCAAATTGTTAACGATCATCATAATTATGATGATAATGTTGATTCAAATGCTTATCATCATGGATCCTTTGAAGCTTCATTTGTGACCAGCAAGTAACTGTCCGTTCATCTACTCCTCGACATGACCTCCGTCCCTTTCGATGCACTTTCTAGCGCGATGGAGCATCTCCTGAAACACTCGACGAAGCATGCGCCTGTCTCTCCCAAGTGCTTCGCTCTCAATCCTGATCCTCTCTCGTAGGTCGTTGAGGTTCGCAGGTGGACTCTGGTACACCCGAGACTTGAGGTAACCCCAGACGAAAAAAATCAAGCGGTGTTAGGTCCGGAGATCGACGTGGCCACTCCACAGGTTCGTTCAGAGCGATGATCCTGTTCCCGAAGAGTTCTCTCAACCTGGTCATCACAATCCTTGTCCTGTGAGCAGGGGCACCATCTTGTGCCCACCAAAGGTGCCTGAAAGGACCGTTTCTCTGACGCCTAAATCGTGCCATCTGATCCAGAGCCGGGACAACCTGATCATCTATCATTCTTAGATAGCGCTCCCCATTCACTGTCTGTTCAAAGAAGAAGGGTCCAAGAAGACTTCCATTTCCAAGAAGGCCGATCCAAACTGTCACATCTAAATTTGCTATGCGAGTGTGTGTGTGTGTGTGTATGTGCGAGTGCGTGCGTGTGTTTGTGTGACTTATTGAGTGTTACTCTGTGTGTGTTTTGATATGTGTGACATGATTAATTTTGGTAGGGATGTTATTTGGATCTGCAAAGACCGAATTAATACCGTAATCCCAATTGTTTTATTCAAACATCACATAAGCATTATTTGGCGCAAGTCGATTTTTGCACTCTCGCAAACAATGCCTCCTATTTATCCAAGCGTGAACACATACCACCCAAAATGGTACCAAACGATTTGGGATGAAACACTCTTTCATATGGTGTATAATAATTTACTTTTCATAAATGATTCTTAAAATTATTAGCATTTTTCCAGGTGTAAAGTTTTTTTTGACTCACACTGTATATATCTACACGATCTTCTTTTTTACATTTTTTATTAATTAAACTAACGGGGATCGTAAGGAAGTGGAATGTCGTGATGTCAATTACTTGAAGACTGGTCGCATTGATTGACAAATAATTTCTTTATCTACCGATGGTCGTAAGTACGTCAGGCCCCCTTCAAGAATTGAGTTGCGTCATCAATGAAGAAGGCCATTGCGTCAAACAATCAGATATAAAGTCGAATTGAAGAAAAAAAAAAGTAATTTATTTTACAAGCGAGGATCGTAAGGACGTCGCGCCGTCTTCAAAAGTATCGTTACGTCAATCACTCGCAAGCAGGTTGATTCAATTAGATCTAATTTCTTTACCTAACGAGTATCGTATTACATACGTCAGATCGTACTTGACCATTTTCAGTGCGTCAATCAATAATGGATGTGGGTCGAATTGAATGACAACTAATACATAATGAGTATCGTAAGTGCGTCAGGACGTCTTCAAGAATTGGGGTGAGTCGATCGATCGGAGGCAGGTCGACTAGAATAACAAGCGATATTCGTTACCCACCGATGATCGTACGGACATCGCGCCGTCACGACTACTTTTAATTGTTGCGTTGGTGTTTAAGAGTTCAATCAGAGGCGGGTCTAATTGAGTGACAAATAATTTCTTTACGCACGATCATCGTCAGTACTTCAGTCCGTCTTGATGAATCTAGTCACGTCGCTCTGAATAACAAATAATTCCTTTCCTTTTAATACGGATGATCCTATTTATTAAAAGGAATTACAAACCCATTTTTATTTTCGGAAATACAAATCGTCGATTCATGAACCCTATACGCTTTCGAAATGACGACACCGCTCTCTCTTTCAAAACTAAAAAAGTGCTCTTAATACAATCGAAATTAAAAGTGCAACAAGTCACGACGGGAGTGGTTGGTTATTACTGTACAAGATGGGAAATGCGGCCGGTCGCGAGCAGCATGATGGATTTCGGTAGACAAGGAGGTCATGCCGAACGCGAGATTCTTGACAGATTATATGTAGAAGCGGTGTGCAAGTAACTCGCGAGCAGCATGGTGGCTTAGAATAATCAACGAGGCCATGCTGTACGCAACTGGTATGGCGCCACGCCATGCCACACGGGACGGGCATTGTAGCTTACAGCGAAGAGGATGTAGGCATGTCGACTGCAGACAGCATTCAGAGAACAATAGAGGCATGCCCGGGCGTGCCACCGGCATACAGCACGCTAAGACATTTTTGACGTGACGCCTAAGTAATTGTATACCTCTCTTTAGAAATCAAGCCGTCTGATTGGTCGAAATTGGAGTCGTGATTTTAGCCATTCCCGTAAAGAAACGAACAATGCCAGTAACGGTCAATAGTTCATGAGTGAGATTCCCTAAAGATTCCTGGTACCCGGGAAAATAGTAAATTTGTTGATGAGATCCACATTGGTTTACGTGTTAAAAGTTACCTAGCTTGTGCGAGCGCGAATACCAAATAGTGCAGTGTGTGTGCGATTCCCAAATAATTGTCACATTCAGTCATCTTTCCAACGAAGATTAACAAACAGTGTCTCAGATTTTCTGTGATGTTTTAACCAATGTTTGCTCAAGAAAAGGATAAGGTAATTAGAATTGTTGGTAGATTTTTGTCTGAATTCAGTATATAAAGGATATATCGACTGCTTTGATATTTCGAGGCCTGGCTGTTTTTATACTGGCTCTCTATAAAAACAGCCAGGCCTCTCATAGCAGTCGAAATATCTGTACTATAACCTTGATTATCTGTGAATCTCTACATTTCGTATTTTGAATTTCATTTCTCGCAAGAGCAAGACATCTCTTCTTGTTCAAACTTTATAATGGAAACTTTTAATTTGTTATGATGTATTGAAAACAGGGGCGGCGATTTCTTTACATGACCGGGGGGGGGGGGGGGAACGAAATGCGAGGAAAAATTTGTATTCCGTTGGTATCACCAGTGGCGTAATGAGCAAAAACTTTTTTTTTTTTGAAGGAGGGGGGGGGGGGGGGGGCACAAATATAAAATCCGCGTCACCACCACAGACCCCGCGGAGCGTTTTTTCAAAGTGGGGGGGGGGGGGGGGGTTTAGGCATTTAATTACGTTCAGATGAGCATATTTTTGCCACCTTATTAGTGAAACTGGCAGGTCTCTAATTGTGGGGTTCAGGGGGCTGAGCCTCATGAAGCTCAGTGGCTTAAGGCATTAAATTACGGTCAGTTGAGCATTCAGGGGCCCACCCTTGGGCCTTTGATGGGGTCCAGAGCCCCCGGAAGCTGGGGGTTTTGGGCAGTTAATTACAGTCAGATGAACATATTTTGATACCTTATTTGTGACAATGGAAGAACAATAATTGACGTGGGGTCCAGGAGGCGGAGCCCCCAACATTTCAGGGGTTTAGGCATTAAATTACGGTCAGAGGAGCATCCAGGTAGCGACCGAGCTAGAAGATTTTTGCATTTTTTTAAGTCTAAACGCTGCACTCTTGGGCCCTCCAGAGCCTTAAAGTGCGTTGCAGTCTTTAGTCAGTATTCGCTATACATTTTCTTGCACTTTTTCAAATTTCAGGGAGGGAGGACGATCCCCCCTAACAAAATTGAGGGGGGGGGGGGGACGTGTCCACCGGGATCGCCGCCCCTGATTGAAAACAATGTAGTTATGCTTTTTTGAAGAGATGTTACTGGAGAAAGTTGTCTGCTATTTTAAAAGAAACACACTGTACATATTGCTCCGATTGTCTCATTTTCGCTCGCGTGAACATTGCCAGCACAAACTACTGGCCTCTACCTCCTACACGGATCATCGCCCATTCCCATTCACTATACCTTACGTACTAAAAGGATGTATTGTCTGACCGTTCATGAATATTCATGTTTTTGCTTACCTCGGCAAAATGTTTGCTTTTACTAAATTGAAAAATTACGGTGGGGGGTTGGATGAAATGGACAAAATGAAATAGGCAGAAGTGATCTATGATAATTCATGCTTTTTATGTTTCATGTGCTCGACCTATAATCTTCAAATCGCTTGGAAAACTGAGTCCAAAGTTAGACTTGTTTCACATGTGTATTATAGGCAATGACGAGCTTGCAACCTATTTTGAAAAATTACGGTGGGTGAACTTTCAAAAGTCAATGAGACATGAGGGCTCCAATGAAAGAGCTAGTGATAACGAACGTCGGGTGGATGTGCTTTTCGTTTAAACAAAAAATTAATTTTTAACGATTTAAAAAAAAAACGTCCATAGGCTAACATGTTAGGCTGCTGGCTCTGACCATACTCTGACGATAGGGGGCGTTGTGAAATGAGACTAAACGGAGCAATATGCCAGCCTAATTAAATAGCGAGATAAATGTTCGTGGAACAGAAGACAGTTGGCAATATACATGTAGCCTAAATAATCGTTTTCTTTATTTTTAGATATTCTACCAAATATACATATTTCAAGATGGATTTCATTATTTTACTCTGTAATAGTACAGATACAATGCTATACAAGTTTAATATCAATCCAATTAACTGAATAATCAATTAACTAGTAAGTAATACAGTAACTAAATATGTATTATATATAAAGTATATAACTACAAATAAAAATATATGTAATTAAATAAACAAATACAATAATGAAATATAAAACGAATACATCAATGACAAAAAACACATATGGGGATCTACATCTCGTATTTCAAGTTCAAGATAGTCATTATGTCGCAGCGTTTTGAATGAAACAGGTTACGGGGGGGATTTCTTTGTAGCTTAATGAATCTGAAATTGCAAATGTTAAGTCTGAATGTTTGTAATAATGGATTCCGAAAATATCCCCAAATAGTTAACAAGAACAATTGTAATAACACTAATCATTGACCCATTTTTGTCTTTGTTTTATGAACCCGATTTCATGTTGGGAAAAACAAGTGGGTTGACCAAAACATAGTTTATAAAAATACATCCGTGTAACTGTATTGGACTAGTGCATTAGAGAAAATAAATCAGAGGCGTGCCATTTGTTTTTGTTTCATGTAACAGTGGAGCTGATATCTGGCGGGTATTTTAGTTTGGGTAGTTTTTAGCGTGATATTCATCAGGATCGTCCAGGCAAAAACAAAATGAACAAAGCATCTGTCTATTGAATTGATGCATCTTACAACGTAGGGTCATCACAGTGTACAATTGTATTAGGCATTTGACTTTTCAGGTCCTCGATCATTAAGATGTCAAAAGTTTGAATGTTCATATAAAATGCTATTGTAAATTCTTAACAGATCGGATCGTAGTCTGATCATAGTCAGATCGTAGTCAGATCGTATAATGTGCGGTAGGTAGTTAAGAGAGAGTTATATAAAGAGAGGAAAAACAGCGTGAACAAAATGTCGTCGTAGAATGTGTAAAAGGAATGATATAGTTCAAATTTATTTTGAACTATATATCATCATTACTAATAACTAATGAATATTCAGGTCGTGAGTACGCTTTTTAATTGATCAAACAATGATTGCCTCCAAAACACCCTCGGATATGCTATTTTGAAATTCGGTTGCAACAACATGAAATGAGTTCAGGTAATCGTTTCCAACAACTAACAGGAAATTAATCAATTATTGTACTTATAAACGCCTCAAATGAGTACCCGCTTGCTTCTTTTTCATTGTTTCTAGATACTGAACTGCTGACCGAATCATTCTAATGCATTGAACGTCATCCTTCATACTGTCTTTTAAAACATAACGACTGACTGACGTCGACATACTCCTTTCAGCTTGAGTCCCACTTAAGCATTTTTCTGCAAGTGCTTCGTTCATTTTCCCCAGTATTCTCACATCCTGGGCCATCCTTTCCCGCCCGTACGCATTCACCTTCATCCATAGTGTCCGATTGAAATGTTCATAGAGCAGCGCGTCACCGTGGTTCCACTTGTAAAGTTGGGTGAAGGTCCTCTCTGACATTTCGTTCACTTTTGACTTTATCCTCGCATTGGCCGAGAAATAAGTCACATCGCTAAAATCCCAGCACATCAAATCTTTTAACAGCACCAACGATTCCAAAAGATACTCTGCTACCAGGACCAAGTCAAACTCTTCCTCCAAACTCGCAATTTTATGCTGTATGGCGTTTTCATTGTTGAATTCAGATTTTGCCATACCAAGGTCATAGAGAGTTGGGTTGAGGGCGCTGTGTGGAGGATTAGGACCTTGTCTAGGGTAGTAGCTCAGAGGATTGTCCGCAAACCCTGACAGATTAACCTTGAATATGCCTCCAAATGCATAATAGGCGTACATGCTATCAAACTGTGTTGACGGATGACGAAATATGGTCACGTATGCTGCGTTGTCATACATGATCTTTGCCATTTCTGGAATGAAAAAAAGAAAGTCAAGCATAGAATAAATTATGATACAATTTAAAATCGAACGTTTAATAGCCACGTTAACCACATCTGCTTCCCTGTGGTCCCTACTATAGTTATTTCCCAAGGCCAGGTCCGCATTATGAAGGTTCCCACGTTCATTTTAATTTTTTTTTTTTTAATTCAATATCTTCCCGAAACCTACTTATCTTGCACACTTCTTCGTCAATTTCGTCTTTGGTCATTCATTTTCGAACTTTGTCTTGTGAATTTCATCATTATGCATCCAATTGCGTCCAATTCAAATCGAGTTTGTCATCCCAATCGGCCCTTCCCTTGAAACTTGATCTGAAGATTCATGATAGAAAATGCAGAAACTGCACACCTGCTATTTAAAGGTGTGTATTTTTGTTTGTTTAACCTTATCGAAATCCTAAGACGTGCGTAAATCGTGAAAGAAGTTGTCGGTTTAGGCCTTAGTATAGCTTTACTTTGCGAAGAATCCGGATGAAGGTCTCTTCAAATTGATTACAGAAAGACGTATTTGATTATTACATTTTGCAGCGGACCTCCAGGTGAAACCGAATTCGAACGAAATCTGACAAAATGAATGGACACGTGTCGGAATTGATTGACCATTGATCAACTTGAATGGCAAATGACTGCATTAACTGTGACATTTGCAAGATCCCGGATTTCCAGTCAAAATTGAAGAATATATATGTAAATTTGAATGATAACAAATAAAATGTTTAAATGGGCGGGAAATCCTAAATATACCTGGGAGAAATTATAAGCAAAACTTGTTGCCTCATATCGTATGAGAGTCATCAGCCTTCAGTGTTTTTATAAGGAGAAATTTAGATAATTAGATTTACCCAGGTCGAAAATCCTCTAGAGACCAATAGAGACCATTTGAAAAATTATATTGGTCTGTAATGGTTTCTGTTGGAGTCTATTGGTTTCTGTTGGACCCATATAATTGAATCCAATAGAGACCATTCAAACCATCATAAACCAATAGAAACCAATAGTACCCATAGAAACCAATACAAATATAAACCAATAGGACCAATAGAAAACAATAGGACCAGTAGAAACCAATAAGACCAATATAAACCAATAGGACCGATATGACCAATACAAACCAATATGACCAATATAAACCAATAGAACCGATATGACCAATAGAAACCAATAGGTCCAATAGAAACCACTAAGACCAATAGAAACCAATAGGACTGATAGGACCAATAGAAAACCAATGAGACCAATACAACCCAATGGGATCAACAGAAACCAATATCACCAATATAATTAAGAAACATAGAAACCAATAGGTTCAATAGAAACCAATAGAAACCAACAGCTAAATCTAGCACATGAATATTCATGACTACTTTACACGTTTCCACAGAAAAATGCATTGATCATTATTTGTTAAGCAACTTATGACAATGCACATCAATTTTGTGATTTTTATTTTCTTTCGGCACTTATTAACCAATAGATTATTTGTCGGATCATGTTACAATTACATTCACGTTTTAGCAATAGATATATTGATTATAATGATTACTAACCAAGAAACTGGAAAAAAGAAAGCAAACATACAGAAAAAAAATCACTGGCATAAATCATGACTTGGGGGGGGGGGGGAGAGATTGTAAAAGAAAAACCATCCAAAATCCTAAACAATCACGAAAATTGGCAACCATCCGTTATTTTCATTTCTTTTGGTTTCTCAGATCCTGGAGTAAGTTGATGTCACTGAGATGTAAGACACAATGATTTACAAACAAATACGTTTCGTATTTTATCAAGGCCTGTAACCAAATATAAATATAAATATAATGCGTTTTGTTAACCAGCGTTTCTGTTTTTTCTTTAATATTATGTTTCGTTAGGAAATGAGTAAAATGAATTTGTGAATGTTAATATTACGGTGTAGTTTATGGTAATCGTTGGCTTATATAATTCAGTATCTATATTTTCAATTTATCAGATATATTCCGATAAACTTCATTACAGTTTAAAAGCCTCATTTTGTATGTGTATATTGGTAAATAATTTATACATATGTTTGAAGACAGTTAACCCTAATAAAGCCGGGGGGGAATTGTGCCCTCCCCCCCCCCCCCTTCGCGATTGTTCTGATTGTTCGAGAACGCATACGGATGGCGCCCCCGCCGCTCGCAGACTTTTTTCTTTCGAGTCTTGCACATCTTTTAAAACAATTTTTTGAAAATCGGATGTTACAAAGTCACGTGACCTTTTTTCTTTGCATGTCAGCCCGAAATTCGCTCATTATAGTGATTTGTGTACAAAACATACGGAAATGTCATTTTTCCTGAAGAGAGATGTTGAATTGTAGTTAGAAATGAAATTAAAAAAAATAAAAAACTATAAAATACATGAGTTAAACAACAATGGAATACATAAGAAATATCAAAACAAGAGATAACATAAGGAATAACCTTGCTCTTCCAAATCTTTTTGTCGTATTATTGTTTAAATGGTCTAACGAATACATGTAGTGAAAAAGGATGATTAAAATATAAAGAATATATGATTTATGGGTAAAAAGGTGAATTCTATGACCTTATTTGCATAAGTCACCATAAATATGCAAATGAGTGAATTTTCAACAGCAAAAAAAAAAATCATAGTATTCTATACACTTCACTTGACATGCGTGCACATTTTCGTGGCCGTATTAAGACCTCAAACAGCCCGGCTTTTTTAGGGTTAAGTTACGTTACTTAAAGGCATCATTTAACACTGAGATGCAGGTCCACTACGTGTTATTAGTGTCTGTGATATGGTGTAATATTAAAGCCCTAAAAAATTGTGCTTCAAAATGATCATAAAGTGCCTCAAAAAAGTAAAAATCTTTGAGTGACTGGTTTTACCATACTCATTTTCCCCAAATGTTATGTAAACCGTTAGGAAAACGAAAAATGGAATTTCGAATTCCAATCATAAATATCTTGATAATCAGACAGGCGATCGGCTTGTAAAAGTCATAGGATTTCTGACTGACCTAAAGGTTTATAATTATGTTTGCAGCATGAACTAAATCCAGGATTTTGTTACAGAATCTGAGGCAATGTTACCAAGTCACTTTAAGGAAAATAAAGATCGAAGCCATAACCAAACGAGAATCGATATTATGTATGACTATCATTTTGTCATCGCCAAAATGTATCCATTTTTGGTATCACATTTCTGTTCTGTGTAAACTTTGCCTGAGCCTATATTTTACACTGTAGCAAACCAAATATCCATGTTGGATGACATTGGACAAATAAGTACATTTAATTGAAGACAATAAGGAGAAGAACAAGAGGAAGAAGGAGAGAAAAAATTAGTAGTAATACAAATAATAGTTGTAGTAAATATTAGTGGTAGAAAAATAATAATAGTTATGGTATTATTACAAGGGTTGTTGTAAACATTTTGACTCACCGGGGCGGTTATATCTTGCATGATTGGCGAGCATGTTGTATTTCCCTGTCGGGGACTTGATTGGAAACGTCCTTCGAAACAATGCGGGCACTCCAAAGTATACGCCTGATTGGGGAAGGGCAAATGCTAACCCGTTAGCGTCACCATAACGATACACAATGTTCTGTATGGTTGAGCTTCCAGTTTTGTGCGTTTTAAGAAACAACAAGTTCTTTCGCGGAGTGCACGTCGTGACGTCATTACGCGCAGGTCCACTCGATTTGCGCGCAGACGCACTCACGGTGTCTGTACTCGTGTTTCCATTGAGCCGCGCATTCTCCATGTGCGGATTGGCAGTTTCTTCGATGCCGTCATATTGAGGGCGTGGTTTTGTATCGTACAGGATTTCTGAAACCCTTCTTGCGGGGGAGGGCTTTGCTTGTATTTCAGTACCGGAAGTGCCTGTGAGTGATGCTTCCCTGAACGCATTCTTGGCCAATGCATTCTCGTTATTGTCTTCAACTCTCCTTGTTCCTGTTTGGTAAGTTTTGCGGTCTTCTGAAATAGCTACGGTCTTCCCATGTTCAACTGGTTGGTGCGCTCTCTCTGTTTTGTCAGCAACTAATCGAATATTTACAGGCTCGATCCGTCTAAAAGCACAATGAAAACAGGAATAAGAACAGCAATAAATAAAATTAATATTATTGATGATGGGGATGATGTTGAATATACTAATGGAAATAATTACAATAACGCTACTACTACTACTACTACTGCTACTATATTTACTAAGACTGCTGCAACTACTGGTTTGACTACTACTCATACAAATTATCATTATCATTATCATAAACAATACTTATATCAAAGTTAATAATAATAATAATAATAATGATAATAGTGATAATAATAATCATAATAATAATAATGGTAATAATATTAATAATAATAAAAACTAGAACTTAAATCGTAATTATCATTATCTTTATCATAAACAATACTTATATCAAAATTAATAATAATGATAATGATAATGATAATAATGGTAATAATAACAAGACTAATAATAACTAGAACTTAAATCGCATTATAATGATATGAATGCATTGACGCCCTTGTTTCTACAGGGCAGACGAAAGGGCGTCTCTGAGATCATTTCGAGGAATTGATTAGAAGTCTGTAGCATTTATAAAGGTGGAGATAGTTAAGCAGAAAGAAAGTCCGCAAAAACGGCCTGAAAGAGGCCAAATGGCGCCTAAAAGTGCCTACGAAGTTTGAAATAAATAGGGATAAATGAAGGAACCTGGAATGGGGTCACAAGCACTGCGTGCAAACCGAATGGGATTTGGGTGACGTCATGACGCATGATGTGGCCTAAATAGCATTCCGTACTAATATAATCATGCAGGGAATAAAACCCTTAATATATATTCAAAATACGGCTTCGCGATGCCCTGCGTTTAGCCATCACAAATATGCTTGCAAATTTGAAGGAAAAAGAAAGGAAAGGGGGCGAAAAGCGTTCTGAAAAATGACGTCATAGCCTTGGGCAAAACCTAGCTCCGCCAGTCCGCCAGCCACTGAATTCTTCAACATGAACAGTTTGATTTTAAAAAATCCAATTTATCCAAATCTATATATTAAAAAAGTCAATCTAATTTTTAAGGAAAACAAATCCTAAGAGAAGAGGCGTAAATATTCACTTCTGAATGGCAAACGCCTATAAACTAAAACAACAACAATAACAACAACAATAACTGTGTCCGGAGCAGCTAAAGTATATTGCCTATGCAGTATGCCGTCAACACAGTCTCACTGTGCAGACGATGTACAAAGAACGGGTTTGATCCCGTAAAATACGTTCCTATGGGTTGGACATTTAATACTTACACGACATGCGTTGCTCTCCTAACGGCATCATACTCTATCTGATCCTCATTTATAAGAGCGAAACCTGTAGGACCTTTTACGACAAAAAGCAGCAGTACCAACGCCAGCGTTCCTAAGATAAGAAGACTCACGAATCTCCTGATTGAATGCATGGTAACACCCCTGAGGAAATCAGGAAAAAAATATACCTAATAATAATTACAATTGTTGTGATGATGATGATAGTAATGATAATTTAAGAAAATAACATAAACACCAATGATAAATAACAACAAAACAAAAATAATTGATAGAAGTAATAATAATTACAATAAGGATAATAATAATAGTAATAATAATAAACTAGGCTTCTATATCGCGTTTCATCTTTGTGAAAATATTCATGCGCTTTACAATAATAAAACAACACAAATTACAGAAATTTCAGAAATATTTTGTGTATTTTGCATTTATTAACATTTATTTCCTTCTCAACAGTACAGTATGAAACACAATGTATATATAAATACTAGGCTAGGCATTGCATTACTCGCCATGCAAATTCAGGATTGACAACAAATGTCGTGTACATGATTTTACTTGAATGATATGCATGCTGTCTAAAGATACGATATAGTACTTGTATAATGTTAGATGACAATTATGGCAATTACAGACACAAAATATTGAAATACTCCATGCACTCTGAGGAAAGACAGCTAGAGAGTTCGTGACAGAATTTTCAAGAAATATAGTCATGCCAAAGAAGGAAAAAGGGAGGAAATCTAAAAACAAATAAAACAAAAACAGGTGTGGACCCAGATTGTACTGTGTGTACACAGGCGAGAGAGAGAGGAATACAAAAAAAAACACACAACTATGCTAGAGTAGGTGTAGGTACCTCTCCGTACAATAAAAAGATTAAAAGTAACATTATCCTCGCCGTATACGCGTACATTAAACGAAACAAAATAAGTAAGGAACTGCAATACTTCTCAAGACTAGTCAATTTACAGATATAGTATGTAGCCATTGCTCAAGTAGAAAATAATGTGAGATGTACAATTTGGTACACAGAGACATGAAAAATACGCAATGATATCTACAAATCATATGAACTGTAATGAAAGAATACATTATTAGTCGTTCATTATCATTACAAAAGTAGAATATGCAATATCGTTTGTGAGACCATATATCTCCTGAATTGTACATGGAAATTACTCTAAACTATAAACGATATGAAACTATACAGGCTGGTTCATGAAATCTCCCCCCCCTTTTTTTCCTTCTTTTTTCTTCTTCTCATGAACAAACAAAATATTCATCAAAATAAGAACAAGATTAATCATAATCAATCATTATCAAGATCAATTACAGGAAATTGTACTGCCTTAACATCTGAAATGCGCTCACCTCTTCGACTTGTAGGCCTATTTATTATTATTAATACATGTTATTATAATTATTCTTTATCTTTCTTTGCATAATCTAGGAATTATTGCTGTCTGCTGCTTCGAGATCACGGATGTTTCAGAAACATGTAGACGCGACGATGTATAGTTTAATGTTTAATGTTCTTGGAAATGTATTGATTCCAGGTTGTTGCTGTATAATAATATCAAGCAATAGTCACAGTATTGTAAATTTTCGGGAAACTAAAACAGTATTTAAGCTTGAATTCGCAAACAAGAAGAGATAAATAAAAGGTTCGACTTACCTTTTTTAATTAAAAGAAATAAACCCTCTCTCGCCCAGGGAGAGACCAGACAAGAAATGAAAATGTCGTGGAAGAAACAGAACATAACATTGCACTCATATCGCTCCAGTGACCACTCAACTACAGTGCCGGAGTTTAACGTTTAGTATACGCTCCGACAATACAGCACCTCGCCCCGCACTACGCACGCATTTAATAAACACGTACCGTGCTTTTCCCGATTGCCTTCTAGTGTTCCTGGTTAGACATCGATCAATATCGATATTTACTTTACATTGTTTGTTATCCGGTTAGATAATACATGAACGCTATTTATCGACCGGTATAAGACGACTCAAGTAGCTGCTTTCTAGTGTGGTTAGTGTATACTGATATGCAAATAACTGCGTTACCTTCCTTATGTATTGAACCTCAACACCGGCGATTCAACCCCAAATTTCTAATGACAAATACACAAAACGCAACATCGTTTGGAACGAGGCCTTATTATCAACCTTACCGTATTATGTTTTGTTCGGACGATGTCAATGATTTTCGAATGATAATGCCAATTCCCTCACTTATTCTAAAAAGGTAATACAATTAGATTTCCCTCCACACTGCAAATATATACCTTCATATTTATATTTATTGTTTGTTTGTCTTTTAGATTTGTCATGAATTCTCCATTTCGGTTGAACAATGCAGCTGTCCATTTGTTGCCGGAACCAAGAGTTAGAACACCTCATCAACTATCATTCGCTCATAAATTTTCTAGATGTAACGCTCTGAAGTGTTAACATTTCTGTTATGTTTCGATATTATAAGAATGATTCCTTCGGAGGAAAGAACCATCTGTCTTGATACCGAAGTAAACCCCAATAAATAAAGGAACTATTTGCTTACTATACCTGCTGTTGTGAATGCAGTTTAATGAAGTGAAATTAATGTTACTTGTTTTCCAGCCTGGTCTTTCCTCCCTCTGACTTCTCCCCCTCTCCGTTTAATTCCCCCATCTCTCTACCTCTCTTACTTCCACTCATCTGTTCTCCTTTTTGCTCTTCCTTTTCCATCAACTTCTCCCTCTATCTCTGTCCATGTTTTTCACTTCGTTTCTCTCTCCGTCTATTCTCTCTCTTTCAATTTATTAGCTTTATTAATATGCATGGTAAAATTGTAATCGTGTACGCCACGTTAATCACGGTGGGGGTAAAGGCAAACAATATTCTTGTTTTTATAAAAAAAACAATTACAAAAACGTAATAAGCCTATTATAGTGTTTTTGTTATCGGATTTACAAAAGCGTTTAATATTTACCTCGACACTTATGAATCATGTCAATGATTCATTTTATTGACCTTTCAAATGACTGTTGACAGTTTACTTAAAGGTCGTTTAGCATTTTCAGATTTGTACCTTTTGAAGTATCTCCCAACCAAACCACATAGAAAAACAATATGTGGAGTATGCACTATAGAACATGACAGGTGTCACATGCATATTCACATGTTCTACACATTTTTACATAATAGCAGTGAAGGGATGTTCCTTTTTCTATACCGCAGCAATTGTTGACGAGAGAATGAGGAACTGTATATTTTGTCCTCTTTCTTTGTCCGTCATATTCATAGTGATGGGATGTTTTAAATACAGGTTTAGAAAATAAAGTGAAACTAGGACTAAGACACTAACTACGTCAAGAAGGACGGTGGTCCATCCAGAGAGAAGGTTAACACAGTTTTTTCGCTGAGATTGAGAGAAGAATACTGAAGGGAGAGAAAAGAGAGAGGGATACTTTACACATAACTTACGATAAACGTAAAAGAGAGAAGCATTTGCGAGAGAGATAGGTAGATATATAGATAAAGAGAGAAAGAGAGATGGGGAAAGAGAGAGAGAGAGAGAGATACGAAAGAGAAAAGCAGTTTGAGTGTGCGTGTGTGAATGTGCGTGTGTTTGTGTCTGCACGAAAGTCTTGAATGGAGAAGTATTTACTACAGAGGGCGAACGAAAGAGAGAAATTGTTTTTTGTATGTGTTTGTGTGTGTGTGTACAGCTATAATTAAGTCCGGCTCTTTTTTTGGGCTGGAGCAAATGTTGAATCACCGCAATATTCGAAGGAAAACAACACGTTAAAATAGAATCGCTAACATGTCTGACGCATCTTCATAAGTGGAAAATGCAATTCACCATTTGACATGGTGATATTCAGAGAGAGGAGGCAGGGTTTTACAACCATGTGGAAAGCTCTATTGATCATGAAGTCTTAGTTGAACTATTTCAAGACGATGATGGCACTATGAACATGATGGACAAAGAAAGAGGACAAAATATACAGTTCCTCATTCTACCCTCAACAATTGCTGTGGTAGACAAAGGAACATCCCTTCACTGCTATTATGTACAAATGTGTAGAACAGGTGAATATGCACGTGACACTGTTCTACACATTTTTACATAATAGCAGTGAGGGATGTTCCTTTGTCTACCATAGCAATTGTTGAGGGTAAAATGAGGAACTGTATATTTTGTCCTCTTTCTTTGTCCGTAATGTTCATAGTGCGGTAAACAGTAATGACATTGTGTATCCTTCTTGAATACATTTTGATAAATTAATAGATACTAAATAAATAAATGCATTTATTGGGTAAGTAATTTCATTTAATCTCTTGAAAAAGAAGCGAAACGTGATTGAATTGAATTGAATTCAATTTATTTCCACATTTGCGTTAAAAATACAGAAACACAGTTATAAACAAAAGTTAAAGTTTAACAACTATCCAAACATCAAATATATGCAAATTAAGAAGATAAAAGGAAATGTTTTACACTACTTGAAGAAACATACAATGTTAACGTGGCGGGATAAAAAGGAGTTTGTGTAAAACTTATGTCCATGAGCCCGCACTGTTTAGAAGCTTTTTTACAAGTCTAAAAACAACATAAATCACACATAGCATAAAACAATATATCGATATTAATGAAAGACAAGAATGTTATTGTGATGATATGTGACTTTATTGCATACAATGCAAACAATTAAAAAATACCCCAGATCTAGAGATAGAGAAAGGGGAAAATGGCCTCTAACGCATTACCTAACTACATTTTTGTCATATATATGTATAGTTATTTATCTTATGTTTATCCTTGCCACGGACAATGGATTTTTGTAATGAATATATTATTCGTCTCGGTTTGGGGAGGCTTCAATAAGCAAGAAAATCAGTCTAGAGAGAGAGAGAGAGAAAGAGAGAGAGATAGAGAGAAAGAAAGAGAGAGAGAGAGAGATAGAGATAGTGAGGGATAGAGAGAGAGAGAAAGAGGAAGAGAGAGGGATATAATGTAGTTTCAACAGTGTTGCTATATTGATTTTGTTTTCTCTTTGCCTCTTAGAGGTGTTTATTCAATATTAAAACAATAACATCATTTTGCTAACAATTTAGCAAAACAATGGAACATCAATAATACAAATTACATGTTCAATTATAACTAAGCAAGGAAATTTCATATTTTGTACTTTCAAATGTTCATTTATTTTTATTCCGTTAGTCATTTCTCTCTTGATGCCATAAATAAATAAAGTTAAAATCTATATTATCATACCCGTACTTATTACGAAAAATAATCATTTTATAAATAGACCAAAAAGCAATCGACGTTATCAAATCGATTTCGATTGCGAATTCCTTTTGAGTAATAAAACAATATCTTTCTCTATTTTAAGATTGAAAGCATGTAAAACTGAGTCCTTTAAATATTCAAAGAAGGTTTCGTTTGCCTTACATGAAATAAAAGCACGAAGAACATCTTCAGTCTCTTTGCATTTTACACAAAGGTCGTCAGAAGACCCCACTTGAACAGGTTTTTAAGAACGGGTAGCATGTTATTTAAAAGCTTGAAATTAAATTCACGAAGACGAAATTATCTAATCCCAATCAAATTCCTATCAAAAACAGAGGACCATTTAACGTCCTTCTGCAAGACATTTTCCCAATACAAACAATATTTATTTGTTTTTAATTTGTTTAAAACTTTATACCACTATTTACTACTCAAATGACTAACAGTAACAGGCTTTTAACTGCTTTTCCAAATACAATGTGGGGATATAGAAATTATGATCTTTGAATCCTAAGGGTACCCTATGCTTATCATTTACCCATATTTTTGGAATTTATTTGTGTAGCTTTTTAAAGATAAAAATCAAAAGTTGTTTACTTCATCTAGTTTTAAATACGGATATTAAATAATTCATTTACTAAAAAAGTACCGTTTCTAAAGATATCCTTCAGATATGTAATACCACTTTTATACCAGTCTTCATGAAATATTTTTTTTTTTTTTCAAACACAATTTATTGATTATACTATAAAATCTTTTGGTCAACATGTTTCTATGCCGGACATTCAACTGATGTGTAGTTTTGTATTAGATTCTATGCATGTAATATTTCTATGTGGCACATTTCTAAGTTTTAAGAGATTTAATGCATAATCAGTATAATTGCAATTCAGCAGTAGATGCAGCCCTCCCAAATAGTCATACCAATGTTGACTCATATCTTTCCAAATTCCGTTTGTATTATCTAAAAACATCCCAAGCCCCTTCAGCCTAAAACTAAACATTTGCCTTTCTACATCGATCATTCGTATTCCTCTTTCACGATAATCCCGAGTAACAATACATCGTTTTACCTTTTCAATTTTACTTTTCCAAAGAAATTTAGATATCAAGCTAATAAATTTCATCAAAAAAATAGACGGTATTGTATCAACAATCATTAAATGTATAACTTGAATAATTGCAAGTGATTTAATAATAGTCAGTCTTCCAAACGAAGTCAGGTTTCTTTTTCTCCAGTTATCTAGCATTTCTAATTTATTTTGCCAATCGATCTTTAAAGCACAATGCACATCAGGTGCGATATGATGTCCTAAGTATTTTACTGGCTCATCTGTCCAATGTAAAGCCAAAACAAGATAACGACCATCGTTGACAGGATGTTCCAATCCAAATCAAAACAGTCTTTCCTCTATTTAACTGTCTCCTGCTACTTCGCCAAAAACCTATAATTCGTTAAAAATATTTTCAAAAGAATTTATATCAGATACATAAAATAAAGTGTCATCTGGATATTTCAGCAGTTTCAGATCAATACCTAATAATATCCAGCGCCTTGCAGGCCACAGCTAACGATTGGCATAACTTGGCGGGCCGTAGGTAGTCTTCTCCCCCCCCCCCCCCCCACACGCACCCACTCATACACTACGTGCTCACACCTGCAATTTTGCAAACACACACACACAAATCAGTGGGGAAAAATCAGGCTTACTTTTTAAGTGTGATTTCTTGGGCTGCACTTGATGGACAAGTTTCAGCTAGTCAGACCGGTCACTATAATTTTGAGGTCTTTGTTTTTCTACCCTTATCTTGTAACTCTCCATAATTTAATAGATGCAGCGTGGCTGGACGCGGTGTAAAGGGAAGGGGACTTTCCAGTTTACGATTAAGATTCATGAGAAAATTCAACGGGAGAAAAGAGTTGTAAGTTTCAAGACTAGTATGGCATTTCAGACATATTCCTCGATTCACAACATTTGTAAATTTACAAACGTTACTGCGTGCGGGAATTACAAACTGAAATCAACACGGCGAGTGATTATAACGTCATAATGTAATGTAATGAGAGGAAATTTGAAGAGTGTTGTATCAACCAATTAACGAGTCTATATGTTGTGAATGATGAAAACAGATTGTGGAAATAGAGATAGCTTTGTGTAAATGTTTTACCCTATTTTATCGCTGCTATGCGGGCCGCATTTCATTCATGAGCTATTTAAATAATTACTTTTACAAAGCTACGCGGGCCGCACCATAAGAGCTCCAGGGCCGCATGCGGACAGCGGGATGGCCACCCGTGTTGTATTAGGAACGGTTTGTTCCCTGAACATGTGTAGTGTCTTTCTTGACATTCAGTACACAGTTCTAGTTTCCTGCCATTACTAATTTGGGTTTTTCTTATTTTTCACAAGAATTTGATACGAATGTATACAGATTTCTGAAAAAACGTTCTCTTTGCTTTTTCTCAGTTGGTGCATATACATTTACCATTGTCAATAAAAAAAAAGTTCCCATTCTAGCTTTCAATAACAACTTTCTTCCATCATCACTCTGCTCTATACTAGTGACATCTATGTCTAGGTGTTCATCAAATAGTATAGCAACTCCTTTGAGTGATTTGTGCCATGTGAAAAATAACACGGCCCACGCCATTCACTTTTCACAAAATTGTCAATGTCGGCTTTCGAATAAGTTTCTTGTACAAAGAATATGTGTCCCTTTTGATGTCTAAACCATCTGAAAAATTGAATTCGTTTTTGCCTATTTCTCAGACCACGAACATTTAAACTTAAGAAATTACAATTCGACATTTACATGAAAAGGAATATTGTATAACAAAAATTAAAATAAGTATGTTTGTCATATCTATCACATTTTTTTTTTTGCCCGTCGAAAATTTGAAAATTTGTTGCACCCCCCCCCCCCCCTTGAGCGCCAGGGGGGGGGGGGCATCCCCCCAAAAAGGTAAAATTCACGTGTTTTCATACGTTTTTTCCCAGGGGGGGGGGGGCGGGCCGCCCCCCCCCCCCTGGATCCGCCACTGTGGTTGGTTTCAACGGCGACACACTACAGGGCCGCTGCATTGGGAGCGATGATGACCTTCGCTCAGACATCTCGAGCACACAACTTTAAGTCTCGAAGTTTACGGGAGTTGGCCATGATAGTGGAAGATCTTGCCTTTAACAAGGCCAAAGTTCATGATTCGGGGGAGGAGGTTGATGATTGGGTTTTTGTCATTCACGGCAATGTTTACACTACGTAAATTCAGCCCATTCGTAAGGCCAAACAAAAAATAATTTGGTTGTCCTCGACCGCCCGCTCGTCATTTTCGGGCCGCTTGTATTTTTTTTTTTTTTTTTTTTTTAGGGGGGGGGGGGGAGCAATCTTAAATGCCAAACATACCATTTTATGCATTTGCAAGGATCAATGTGCGTCCTGTTGCCAGTTTGGTCTTTTCAGTACGCAATTCTGTATTATTTATCAAACTTGCCATTTTTATTTTTCTATGTCAAACTGCCGTTCATTAAAATCAGGTTCTGAGCATTCTTAAACTCATTTTAAAGCCCATCTGTACTAGTTTACAGGAGGGATTAGACCACCCTGCAAGGTCAATGGACAGGTGGTTATCTCATAAAATTAGCTCTCAGTTAACATAAGATAAAGAGGATCATGGGGAACAATGGTCACCGATTAGAGGGCGCAAGTAGCTATAAGTAGTACAATGGAGATTTAAAAGGTGCTGTATTTCAAAGCCAGAAATACTTTCTGTGTTGGTCTTGATATTCATTGTACATTAAACTAGTCTTTTACCATATTAAAGTGTTTTATAGACTTTGTTTGTTTAAATGCTTGACATCCCAATGATTTATTTTTTTTCATGGAAAAAAATGGGTAAAAAAAAATTTATAAAAAAGACACACAAAAAATTAAGTTAAAACAAAAAAATAATAACAAATAAATAAACAAATCCGCCCGCCCGCCCCTACTCCAGAAAGGCAATCGAGGACAACCAAATTTTTTTTTTTTTTTGGCCTAATGATCTTGATTATTTGTCCTGATTTTCTACATACAGTCTTCACAGACCTCCAATTTTCTGAATTCCTTTGATATCACAGCTTGGCACACTTTTAATGAGAAATTCGAAAATCTCTTCATTTGTAATCACTTTATCATCAATCGTTGAGATGACTTTATTTTTAACAAAGACTGGGAAGTTCATGTCCAGCTTTTCCAGCGTATGACGTACTGCGTGCATTTGCCGCCATATTCAAAATCCAAAATTGGGCGGGGCAGTTGACAAATATAAAATCCAGTTAAATTCAAGTTCAGAATTACCATCCGAGTCCAGGATGAAGGTTGATAGATCGTATAGATGTTCAAAACGTTATTCACTATAATATTCAAAGTAAAAAGGTTTCCAAATTTCGAATAACGAGAGATTTTCAGCTCTCTGGAAAGGTCGTGGCCATTTAGAGTGAAGTTGAACAGCGCCCTCTCGTGCTTCTATATTGATGTAATATATATTTATTACATTACATATCACGAGTCTTCACAAGTCGTAAAAGTATAACCCCGAATCAGGCGGTCATAATCAGTAAATCATGTGTAAAGATATAGTAATAGTAATAATAATGACATAGATGTGAAAGATTCGAGGACAAGTTAACTAACTCTGTTCTGATTGGGTGCATGCCCCACCAGGGGAGCTTGGGCGGCACCCCTCCCCCCGAGTGTCTTAATGTCGATGTTTAGCCCTAATTTTGGTGTGAAGCGTATCTACTGCTAGAAGCTAGCTCGGCCCCCCCCCCCCCCCCCCCGCCCGTCGGCCTGGCCGCATTGCGTTTGCAAGGACAACTCAACTCACCGAACTGACCGTAGGCAGGGAAAAAAGAAATGGGATTGACGGGGCAATTTTGAACAGAAGCAACACCGTTAATCCGACTACTCAAACGTTGCATCCCTCGTCGATATATTTTATATAGACATGATTAGAGGGGGTTCTGAAATTGCTCGGATAAGGTTTCCTGTCCCACTAAGGGAGCTTAACATAGCAACCCTCCGCCAAGTGTCTCACTAATTGCACTTTCACATATTTTGAAAAATCCATGGCTGGGTTCTAAACAGACTTTGTAGCAATCATCCTCAGATAGGGCGGATCTGATATTGCTCAGAGGCCTGGGGCAGCTACCACTCCAGCAGGCTCGAGTCAGTAGGCCTCAAAATGCCCCGGTGGCAATAATTATACAAATTGTACTTTTTCATCAAAAATCTTTATTAGATGTAAACTTAATATTTGTCAATTAGGGGTAAAACGGTGAATTCATAATGAACAGCGCCATCTAGCGACATCACTGTTTAATTGTATAGTTATGATAATGCATGCTTATAAAACACCCTAAATGAATGTCATTATAATCGTTCTCGATGTCTTTTATAATTAATTGATATGTGCAAATGTAAGTTGGTCTCCACGTAGCCTTCTTTCTCAAATTCTTTCCCCCTCTTTCCTGTATACCATTACGTTCTATCCCTCAAACACACACACTTACACGCGAACTCACATTGGAACAAACACACACACACACACACACACACACTCTCTCTTTCTCTCTCTCTCTCTTTCTCTCTTCCTCTTCCTTCTCACTAATGGCCTTATCATTTATTTCGTTCATGAGCTGCAGGAAGTGCTGGCAGTGATATAAGGGGAGTAAAATGTTGAGTAAATATGAAATCTATTTGAATCTTTGCAGAACATTGAATTGAAAAGGGACGCTATTTCTTTGTCTTCGTTTGTTTGCCTTGTCATCGAATTCTGTAGAGGGAAAAATGCTTGTCACAGGGTTGTTTCACTTGTTGGCATTCAGAAGTCCCATTTTGGGAAAAAGCCCCCTTAGGTTCTTCTTTCTCCCTCTCTCTCCCTCTTTTTTCTTCTTCTCTCTTTATATACATATAGGCCTATATCAATCCCTGTAAGTTTCTTCATCGCATATTCGTATTCTTTCATATCCTTCCCTTTTATGCTTCGTCTTTATCTTATCATTTGATTGAACTCTGAAATATAACCAACCCCCTTTGTATTAATCATGAAGATTTGTTGCCTTTATTCTTAAAATCTTTGTACCCAGTTTTACTAATAACATGTAAATATCTTTACTTGATCAATTTGAATAAGCCAGTTCAGAAGTTTTCATCTGCAAATAGGTAGATAAAGGTCATTAAGGTTGTACATAACTGTAGAAACAGATTTAGACAAATGCTGAATATGTATTCATGAAAGTTAAGTTTTTATTATTCATTTACGCACCGACGGTACATGCTGTGATGCGCACGTGAACATATGTATTTAAAGAGGGCAATCAAAAGTATATTTAAAAGCACCTCTGTGACTTCTGCAAGCATGATTGTACAATGAGCAAAGACTTGTCCGTGTTAAAATATCAATATACGAATATTTGAGGTCGTTTCTATTATGTGCTACAAACTTGACTAAAGACAAATAAAAAAAACATCCGTAGGCTCTGCCCTCACATACGGGAAATAATAGGCAACATCTTAAAAAGTATTTCATCATTTTCATTTACGTTGCCTTGGTAATATAGGTAATATTGAATTAATATATTCTAAACTTTGTGTGAATTTTGTACAAATTGGGGCTACAACTACAAATAAGCACTCGGTATTTGAAAAGCGCAACATTTTTAAGATGTTACTATTGAATAGGATGAGGGCACCAAACGTCTTATGATTATTAACTTTTCAATGATATCATGGTAGGCTACATATCGCATTTCTGCTGTCACTTTATTCGTACAAGGTGTTTGCTTGTGGCAGTACGTTAGCTTTAAAGATACGATACTAGTGAACTTAGATTGTCATAAAAATTGAACAAAATACATCATACGTAAATTAAAAGTCATTAAAATGTGTAATCATGCAAACATTATGCCTAGACGAAATATAAGTTCTAGAAAAGTGATTTGCAACGTAACATGGAATGGTGATCTTTTTTCTTCCGAAACAAGTCATCGCAGTAAGTATATCCAGCGATATATTCTCCTTTTTTAAATCGAAGTAAATATGATATCTATGGAAAGCTTACGATAAAATAAAACATAAAATGCTCATTATCACTCTTTGTTAAAGTTAGTATGTCCCATTTGCAGGCCAAACAAAAGAAAAGGTTTAATTCCAACGGCATTTGAAAGTAAATACTAATTTAGAACTTCCCTGAAAAAAGGGGGCTTGGAAATGTCTTTAATTGGGAAAATAACGACTATAAGTTGTCGAATCGACTTAAGAGCTATAGAGCCAGTAAGTAATAGTCTGATTTTCAGACCATTGTACCGAATGGTCGTACGTTTTATGCTGCACAAAAATTTAATCAGTGTAATTTTGGCCATTACAAGTGGGTTATTGATGTAGACAAATGCTCATGTACCCTTTACAGCTCATGTTATGTATGTTATTACCAAAGAAGGAAAAAAAAGCCAGTCACTCAATAGTGTCTGACATTGAAGTCTAGCAAGTAAACGGGTTTCCTTGCATAATTTGAATATTAGGACACTGCTAATGTTTTTATTTCACAGATAGGACATACATGACATATTCATAATTCCTGCAAAGTTCTGCAGAATTTGATGTTGGCTGCAAAAGGGGCATAGTATCTTAAAAACGAATATTTACAGTGGGAAACAGTAACAATTTGTGGCATCAAACTAAGTTATCATACAGAGAGTATTTCAAGTTCAATGTATTCAAACTCATGTTTTCTATACAGAAGTGAGTTTACCACGTTATGTATTTTCACATGTATTTTGTTACGGCAATGACTTTATTTTATTCTACTGTGTGCTCAATGTGATATGTAAGTATTCATATCATAACCAAAATATAAAGTGGTACAAAGTAGATCATACTTATACAGAGATATATCACAGTTTATCATAATGGCCCAGGACAATGAATCTTCTAAAAAAGCAGAGTGTAACATTTATAAATGAATCGTGCATTTTCTACATATACTACACATACTTAAATGATCTGCTATGCATGAGATACTTACAATTTCATAGTTAATCGTATATAGTAAAATCAATATTTATGTTTTCCTTAGGTTTCCAAAACCTTTATTATTCTTATGTTATTTGTACTGATAACATACACATAATATAAGGCAACCTTTGCATGTGCACATGAAATATAGGCATTCACATTTAAAGGTATAATACTATTGGGGAGAACAAAATGATATCTTATTTGTTTGTAATTTAAAGTAAAGTCTTAATAAGAGAGTTATGTTTTTGTTACTTTGATTAAGTCACTTACAGTTTTTTATATTTTATTTCTGAGCCCTTATCACTGTGACGACGCAGGCGTACGAGCGTGGACATCATATAGACTTTATTTGTTGTGAATTTGACTATCCGTATATCAAAATATTGTTATCTTATACCTTACTATTGCATAGGAATAGGATTTGTTTTTAAGGGCACCTCAGTATTGATACTTCAACAGAATTGTATTAATCTGTTAGACTATCCAACATTTGTATTTAGGAAGAATAATGGTAACATGAACATGAGTATACAAGATCTAGGATATAGAATCATATCTCGGTATAGTCATAGTTATTGACCTGCCAATGTAAAGTTTTGTAATTGTCACTATGGTTAATCTTTAAGCAAGTTACATTAACATATAAATGTGTAGAAAATATATATCCGGTCACAATAAAGGTTGTCCGAAAGGGTTTATCAACCAAAGGCTTTTTGAGGAACATCAATGATTACCTTTATGAATAAAAGCATCACTAGTTTCTTCGAAGATGTCTCGGTCAAGGCGATGTTAGAAAGCCAGTCGCTATAGTTGATGCCGATATCTTCTACACCCCCTTTATCCGCTGTGTTAGTTCCCTCTTCAAACGGCTCGTTAGAAGACACGTTGGTTTGTCCTCCTGAGGAACATTGCGCTGCAGATGTGCTATCTATCCCGGATAGCTGGTGAGAATCTTCCATTTTCTGAGAGTGTCCTGGTCCTGTTCCTGTATTTGGGAGATGGTAATTATCAAGACTAGCATCAGTGCTTTTCAATATGAGCTGGTCCAGAATAAATAATGAATCTTATCCTCTCAGCAACACCCCAACCCCCCCCCCCCCCCAAAAAAAAAAAAAGTAGACAAAATCTGACAAACGACATATAGACAAACTAACAAACACGAAACCGGCATACCCTTATTCATGTTACATGTTTATTTGTAAAGTGACATTGTCAGGCGGATGAAAACAGAGAGTTATCATGATTATGGCGGCTTAACGATATGTTCTCCTTATTTCTGGTTACGTGGAAAGCAGGCAGACAGTAGAAATTAATTTCCTTTTTGTATTGATTATATCACGAACCAAATCAAATTATCAAATCAATTTTATGATGACCTTACCTTGTGGAAAATAATGGTCAGCAAGGTCCAACAATTTGGCAGCCACAAGCGCCCTCCTAAGTTCGATTCGTTCATCTTCCCTGGACACACCTTCTCTCCATTGTTTCAGCATGAGATGGGTTCCTCTACTGGTGATCTGTTCGTATCTCATGTTGGCCTTGAGAGCTCTTGCTATGTCACCACGTAGAACTCCAAGCTGACTACCCAAGCTATCGATCTTGGCCTCATCGGAAAGATCGTCAGCTATCTGCTTCAAGATGTCCGCAAACTCTTCATTGGGTAGTTCAACGCTGAAATATATTTTAGAACTCAGCATAGTTAGAGAAAATAGAAGATATGACATTTTGTTTTGGCTTCTAAAATAAAAAAAGGTCAGCGGATACAAGTTAAAAATCTGCAATGATGGAAATAGTCGTACAAATCAAACAAAATTCTCTATCCGGTTTCGTTTTGCAGAAGTATGTACCACAACTTGATACATAATAAGTATTTAGCGTTTACCTTCCAAGGAATCCCAGACGGGAATAATAATAAGAGAAACAAGAACATGAAACACAAAAAACAAGAATATAGGAAGAAAGAAGAACAACAACAAGAAGAAGAAAAATTAGAAGGAAGATGTGGAAAATGAGAAAGAAGAAAAATAAAAAGAAGAGGAAAATGCCCAATATGATTTACATTTTTATTGAGATTTGCCCTCATTCCCCCAAAATGCTTTACCTGAATAAATAGAAAATTATTATTTTCGGAACCAGTGTAGTTAATCGACATGCAAAGGTTGTTTCAACTTACTCTGCATCTGATGAAGAAATCCTTCCTGGTGGATAGCATTCTCCAATTGAATTATCTTCAAAAGAAGTTATCCCTGCCATGAACATAGAATATTTTGATTTTATTGAAATGATACGATTATTCAATAATTAACATTTGATATGATCGGATCGTTATTGACAGTACATATCTTTGTATGTGCACAACATAAACAAACGACAATTATAAAGTATCATGATCACATAATGATGTAATACCCTTGATAATTGCAGACTAATTTCTTAAATAATTTGTATACAATTTCGAAATGTGGTAGTTTAATTCATTCAGTAACCAAACGCTGAAGATGAAATAGTTTTAAGCTAAAGATATTGGGATAGTAGTATGAAGAAAAGTAAACAAAAATATTATAAACATTGTCTTACCACTTCGAGCCAGGTTTCCATAGTTCATCCAGGGAATTAAACTCTGCATCCATTGAGGTGTCTCTGCTTTCTTCTTCTGTTCTGCTGATCGTATCTCGCTTTCTAATTGAATGTTGGTTCTTAGCTTCCAGGTCTCACGCTCAAGTTGCTCAAATCGCGCTCTGTCCTCCTGCCTTTCGTTCTTTAACTCTTCAACTTGCTGTCGTAAAATCATCTCGTTTCGCTCTTTCTCCTCTACGATTTTCGTCAAAGTGTCTATGTGTTGTTGCTTAGATTCGAGTTTTTTCGTCATTTCTGCTGCCAATGAGCGCTCCTTTTTCTCAGCTCTCGACCCGTCTTCCTCCCTTCCTTTCTTTATTTCTTCAACTTGCAGTTTGAGAGTCGTCTCATTTCGCTCTTTCTCCTCTACGATTTTTGTCAAAGTGTCTTCATGCTGCTGCTTAGACTCGAGTTTCTTCGTCATTTCTGCTGCCAGTGAGCACCTCTCTTTCTCAGCTGTTGCTCTTTCGTCCTCTTTTTCGGTTTGTAGTCGCTCAACTGCACATCTTGCCGTCTCTTCGGTTTTCTGTAAGTTTTCCGTAATTGTTCCGATGTGCAGCTCTCTTGATTTTAGTTTCTCCTCCAGTTCCAGCTCTCTTTCTTTGTATATCTCCATAGCGTGCTTTGCTATTTTCTCATTATCACCCAAGGTCATTGTAACTTGCATTCGCTTTTCTTTTTCGTGCACCATCTCGTTTTTAAGTATCGCGTGGTCGTTGACAAGGCCCTGATAACTGGCAAAGGATTCTTCACATTCCCGTTCTAGCTCCTTAATTTCGTTTCCTAGTGACCTCTTTTCCTGTTTTCGCTCTTCAATTTCTTTAATTATCTTCTGATTTGCTTCTTTCGCCTCTTTCTTTGCTTCATTATAGAGCAACGTACATCTTGTCTTCGTGCACGTATTTTTCAGATCATCGTTTGCTAATACTCTGTCACCCTCTTGGAGGCATCCATGTAGAAGGTCGAGATACTGCAAATGATCTTCAGTTGAGAGATTGGAGTGGTCAGGGTAAGGTAATTCGTAGATATCAGTGATCCCGTAATGCTTTAATTCATCTTTCGCTTTTTCGATGGCTTCACGTCTGCCGGTAGAAAGTATGGTACAGAGAGGGACGTGACCTATTCAATCGAAACATATTCAATGAGTTTAATCAAAATTACGTTCTAAGTCATGATGATGCTATGACTTCTGTGTACCAAATATATGTCACCTATTCTGTATTCTTTTAAGGAAGATGGAGTTATATTTTGACATAAAATAATAGAGAGAATCTGCAATGCCTCCTTCTTCTGCTTGTGTTTCCAATATTGACATTCACTTTTGTGTTTAATTCGAATAAAATCCCATGTCTCGGCTCAAAATTGACAAGCTTAATCCCCAACAAAGGACATTGATAATTAAGCACCTACTGATATGTTAGGGGGTTAAATTATGTTATATGTTCCATCTTAAATATAGCGTCATAATCGTGTCATCATTTATATTCAAAATTTCGGATTTGGATGTCAGTTAATGGCCTTATGTCTCACAGTTATGTTCATTCATAGTTAGATGATTAAAGTCAACCTTGTAAACGCAGGGTCGGGGTCGATTTTATGGGGGAATGGTACATAACACACTACATTCATGTTTCAACATTATTAATAGGACTGTCTCAAACCTCGAAATTTTGGAAAATGACTCTGTTAATACGGTAACAAACCGAGAACATGCTTTGATATGTTCATGCATATAAACTATATTATATCATATGAAACTTGCCTCGATTACAATGGCTGATGAATGATTATGATTATGATTGAAATAAGGAAACATTGTGATCTCATAGGCCTACATAACAACAGTGTACGTATCAGCCTGCAATTCACGAAGAAAGGGTTTACAAAATAAGCGGAAGATTGGCGTGTTTGATTCCGCGATATCAATATCATCGGAATTATTTAGTAAAGTTGTTGATAAAATGATATATTGAGTGAGATAGAAAAGTAAGATAAGTACTTGATTTCAAGCTCATACAAATGTTATATTGGTTTAATGAAGGAAACGCATGTTAGGGTCAACGATACCAACGCGATGATGATAATAAAGGGCCTGGTAATATGAAACAATTGATTATCATAGGAAAATTAACATAAGCCTTGATTTCAGAATCATGTTACCTGTATAAGTGTGCATTTAAATTAAAATGAATAATTTACGCTCCTCGCATGTTTATTGCTATAGTCATTACTGATGAACGAAAAGTTTGTAGCAGTTTTCATTATCGTTAGATGCCTTTCCGTTTGCTTGCAGTGCAAATAACACAAATAATCATATTTGTCAACACAATTTACCAACCTTCATATACAAAAGTGTCATGCCTTAATATAACCTGGCTGTTAATTTCATTCATTTCTTCATTTCCTCATTTGATAATTGTTTTTAATTAATTCGTTGGATTGGTGTGTATCAACAATGTAATTACAAATCGTTTATAGATGTTCCTTCTTATGTCTTCAATTTATTTTCCTACCAAGAATTAAGGATTAGGAGCAAACTCACCAGTTATCGACTTTATTGTCCTCATCCCTGCTGTGTAATCTGAAACATAAATCGGGCTGAAGGTAAAAACGAAAAAATATATCTATACGTTATCATTATTATTCAGGTGGTGGGGATTACACGTTAAATGGTAGGAACATGTAATTTGAATTTGCTATCCCCCCATCCCCCTCCCCCCCCCACACTTGGTTCGACTATTCATGATGCAGAATATGGTTAAATTTTAAGCTGTCCAAAACCCAGTTTAATCTTTTCAAAATCTATTCTTATTGCAACCGGTGACTGTACGCCACAGTAGTAGTTATAGCAGTGAGTTCCGGGTTTTGTACACTATTTTTGTCGCACTTATACTATTTCTAATTGACTCGTGTACATTAACTTTGACATAATTTTTTTTCGATAAAAACTTACTTTTAACACGTATGTCTATGGGATTGTGACTTTATGAATTTTACTTAGAGATTTTTCATTTTGGACTTATCGAGCAAAAACTGAATTACAACACGTGTTTCTATGTGAATTTCGATATTTAGAATTCTACTTAAAGATTTTTAGGAATTATTGACTTTTTGAATAGTGGATAGGTATTTTATTTTTGAAACTGACTTTTAACATGCCTGTCTATGGAATTATGACTATTTGACTTTCTTTCTTTACTTTGAGTTAGACTTTCTGAGGAATGTTTATACAACGCCGTTGTAGGTTGAATCAATATCTATTGTTCGATCAACTAAATAAAGGAATGTGTATTGACCCATACTGTGATCCTCGCATGGCAACGCGGGGAAGTGTATTGTAGCCTATATGTGTAAAGGGTATTGATTTTGTATAGGTCTAGTGTCTTTTGTATTTGAATTACGTTTCAGCAATAGTACCCTTGTTTCTTATTGATCGTGCATTGACTTTATGAACCTCTCAATAAACTTTCGACAAATGAAGCTCGTTTTACTCTGCCCTGTTCATACCGTCGAGTTCTTTGAACTTTCACACAGCACTTTGATAATTATAGTTCAGTGCTATGTTTGGACTCTCTCAAAACATCATCACAACAGATTTGAAAACAAAGATAACAATTGCAATTTAGTCATGTTACTAGGGAACAGAGATAAGATATACAAAACATTTTTAACTAGAGAACCCAAGTCACATTATTGTATTATTTCATCGGTAAAAAAAAGTTAACATAATTGTACAGCAAACATACACGCCGTAAATCCGTAGTTTAGCGCCGTGACATGCCGTAACGCCGTAATGTAACGCCGTAACGCCGTATCGTTATATCCACAACGCATTCGAAGAATCATCCATCTCTATGCTTAATCACCAACTTTTTCTAGAGGAACCCCTCTCTTTTTTAGGTTTAACACTCTATTATTAACTCCGTAACTCTATTTCATACTTTCACCATCTCGACTCTAGATATTTCATACTTTCACCATCTCGAATCTATTTCATACTTTCACCATCTCGACTCTGTTTCATACTTTCACCATCTCGACTCTTTTCATTCTGGACATACTTTGTATATTGTACGACTATTGTGACGTAGAATACACACATTCATGAAATAAAACACTGTGTAGTACAGACATTTTACTTTATTCTACTTTATTTAAGTTCGTAAAAAGACAACATATTTAATATCGCTTGATTCAACTGAGAGGGAAAATGGGGATATTATAAGAGCTAGGCCTGTTGAGCGAGATTCCCAGTATAAATTTAATACTAGACCATCGTCAGCGTGGATCAAATATTGCGCATGCCTACTCCCAGAAAGACCAATGACGCGAGAATGTACCAGGCCGCTCCAGATCCCCGTGCCTTTCCCGCCGAGGCTTGAGCCTCATAATTATATATGTCTGTCGTTGCCAGGTCGAACAAGCTCTAGGCGTATTCGACCTAGCAACTAGCAGTATAAACTATTATAGATTAATACATTTTATTTGTTTTTGATTTTTTTTTAAAATAGCGTTTACGGAATATTGTCCATTAACGGCATCGTTTAACAATGTTAAATCTGGGATTCATGACCCTACGTGTTATCAGTGTCTGTGATAAGGTGTAGCCCTAAACAAATTGTGCTTAAAAATCATCATAAAGTGCCTCAAAAAAAGTATTTAAAAATAAATAAATATATATATACATATATATGTAGGCTTTATATATACATGGCACGTGTGAATATGGGAAAGGGAAAATATATTACTTACTTCACTATCAGCGCCATACATGCCACCTTACCAGCAAGGTCTTGTACAATTTCTTCAAATTGAGACGGTTCGACTGTAAACGAGAACATATTTCGTACATTATGCATTTGTGGATTGTACATTTAGCCTCCATAAAATGTACGTTATGATAACCAACATATTTAAAATAATGCTTGTATATCTTAAATTGTGAGAAAGTCGTTGAATCTTAATCTCAACACGGAGCCAAAATATAATAAATACTTGCAGTTCTACAATCGGAAATTGGACACGCTAGAAAATGATTTATGAATGATTGTAAGTAGTGGTATAAGGACAATGTCATATGAAGATATTTTAGGAATTTGGGCAGGTAGTAATATAACAATAGCAAAATCAGTAATAGAAACACAAAACAAAGAAAAGAAAAGAAACGTTAAAAATCAACGAATTAGGATGTTTGGAGAAAAAGAAAATCCATACTTTTCCATCCACAGGGATTTCATTGAATTTTATTTGTAACAAATTAAGAACCATATATTCAACGTAATTTACATTTATAATATAAATACAATTGACAACTGAAGATACAAATATTTCTTGAACTTTCGAGGTAACAGAAGACATACATTTTTTCAATAATGTATTTCTGATATTAATAGAAAAAAGGAAAGAATACAAAAAACACATATTACCGTTTGATTAGTATTGGGCCATACAATTACTTTGTTGTGACCACTGCTAATGATGAGGGGAAGAAATACCAACAAATTCTTTCATTTGATTAAATTTTCCTTAATTGAAACCATTATCGCGTGATAACCTTAATTTAGAGTGTTCATATACTCTTCACACTGCTAATTTATTTGGGGCAAAAGACATTCCGTTGGTTCAGTAATACTTAGTCATAATTTCCTCATACAATGTATTGATTTTTATATATGAAGAGTTTCATTCCAAAAGAAGCTAAATCTACTTTGGATACTTCTGAGTAAATCGCTATTTTTATTTCTCCACTTTCCCTTGAGCTAAATAGCTTCATGTTGGTATATATCTTAAAGGTGTCACCCTGACACGAAAATATATGATAAGAAAAAATCTACCATTTTTTCCAGATTTTTAATTTTTTACTAAATTTTTAGATTTTTTATTTTCGTGGATTTAGCTCCTTTAAGAATGAAACATGTTAGTGTACCTAAACAAAAATAACATATTTTCTCAATACATTCATTGCAATTTTATTCACGTTTAGCAGCAATACTTTTCTTTTAAATAATAATAGTGAAATCACAACTAAAAACACTTTTAGAAAAGAAGGTAAACAACATATCACAGTTTCATTCCAAAAGGAGCTACATCCGTTTCATTCCAAAAGGAGCTAAATCCATGTTTCATTCCAAATGGAGCTAAATAAAAAAATCAGAAATAACTGGTAGACTTTTTTCATATCATATATTATTGGTCCAGGGCGATACCTTTAACATATAAAACAACAAGAAGGTATACGGCTAAAGGGAAAGTGGAGAAATAAAAAAGGTGATTTACTCAGAAGTACCCAGAGTGGATTTAGCTCCTTTGGGAATGAAACCGATTTTGGTTTAGCTCCTTTTGGAATGAAACATGATATTGTACCTAAAGTTTTTCATACTTCCTGATGAAATTTTAGTATGTGATATAGTGCATTTTGTCCCCATGTAGGAAATCATTAGTTTAAGACAAGAAACTCAATTTTGATAAAATATGGTTTTAGCTCCTTTTGGAATCAAGCTCTTCATATTCAAGTAAATATCATGTAATGTCTACTTGGTTTCTACTCGAGAGTGTGGTGGCTAAATATTTGTATCATGACTGTATGAGTATTTTAACAATTCAGCATTTATATGTAGGATAGGTGTAGGGAATCGGAGACCGTAGGGAATTGGAGACTACCAAGCTTGAACCCATCCCTGTATGTCCGTGTTTGCTCCAATATTGCTATAGCGCCATTTGTAGCCTTTAACAACACTCCTGCATTTAATCCAATTCATTTCGAAGACTACAATGCGTCCTTTCTCCGAGAAAATTGGCAACATTGACCAAGGTAACCAATTTTGATCGTAACATTTTGCTCTGATATAAAAACACAATTTTCACTGAATGTTGTGGTGTATGCAGATATTTAGGGGTGGCTCTTAAAAAGTAGTTTTAAAAGGAAGTTTATAAAGTGCACCAACTATCACAGAAAACTTATGGTCATTATTTGTTGTGAATGGGTGTTGCAATGCACATTATGAATGTGGAATTATTATGGAAATGTGTGTAGGCAATGGGGGACACCAGGTCCAAGATGGGGGTCGTTTGCAGGGAATGTCGAGTATGCCGAGGACAGTCAATGAACCGATGCTGGTTGGTTAATTGTCCATGTACAGAAATATTTTGGGCCACATTGTTTTAAAATCGTTTCAAGATTACAGTAAGTTCATTAGCTGCATATATCTCTTTCAAATAATGTTTGTTCTTTCTATAACAATCTCATTTTCATTCAAATTGTATTTAAAATTTCTTGATTTGTTACTGTCCCTTTTTATCTACATATGTAGGTAATGAGAGACCTTTGGGGATGACGTCATTAATCAGTGTTATCTTATTAATCAGTTACATCATGACCGCAATTTTTTTACTAAATAAAGAAAAGAAGTTACTGAAGAGAATACAAAACTTTCTGAATGCGTAACATTTTTCATGTTTATGTAAATTATGCAAATGTGCTTAAGGGTCTCCAATTCCCCACACCTACCCTTATGATTATTTTTTAAACATATTTTAGTGTAAGCTTTTGATATTCATGACCAGGATGTAAACCAGTCATTTATAATTTTGTTAACCTGATGAAATATGTTCAAATAAATAAATAAATTAATACATTTTACAAAAAACATACCTTATGGTAAAGGAAGTAGATTTCATCCCTAAAAAGATACATGTTCAAAATGGAGGCGTAGTTTGATTTGAATTACAACAAACACAAACACAAACAACATTGCATTCGTTTTCAATATACAAACCAAAGAAATCTGATGTGATGACAGATATAGAATCCGTCATATGATCCTCCTGATACTTCTCACGATTAGTAGATGTTCGACGTTTACATACGTTTCCATGAATAGCGCTTCTCAGGGCAGGGACTATGCCGACCGTATGCCCGTGCAGCTCAACCATACCAATGACAAGCTTATCAGGAAACACCACTTCATCACGAGGCACAGCCTTGCCTGGTTTGTACGACAAGATTTCCAGTCGTAATGTATCCTTCCCTTTCCTAATCCCCGAGCTGGAATTAGCCATCTTTGTACAGATTTCGCCCTGAATACGCGAACAAACACGTTACACACTCAATAGTGTAGAGATTTGTCGAATATGTTCTATGTAAGCATGTAACATTAGGCCCGTTCTCACATAACAATTAGTGCGATTTGGATCGCGATGCAAAGATCGTCTTTTATTTTTTGGTGACCGTTCACACACAGGGCAAAACAAATTTCAACGGCAAGAACGTCTGAACTGCCCATGCGTGAATCTCAACGATGTATGCGCGCTTGGAATCCTGGGATTAAATAAATCGATTGTTGATTCTCAATACCATTCACACACTTAGCGTCCGGCAAACTATCGCGATCATATTCTCAAGAATCGCAAGACTTACTGCGAATTTGATCGCGATGCGAGTCGCGAAGATTAGGGAAATTATTCTGTCCACACACGCAAAAAAATGTTTGGATCGCGATGGACAAATTAGATTTTTAATCTCACTTTTTTATATATGTGTGAACGCCCCTAATGTAAGTCTAGTTTTTACTGGGTGAACGAACTTCTTTATCTAAAGGCACGTATCATGCACAAAAGGAAACAGGGATGATTGATTTCAAATAATGATCAACCGACCTTGGTCTAGACTTGGGGTATGAAACACAAATGTAATATTGTAATCACATAATCTGCCAACCGCCTACATTAATTTGAATTATCACCATGTGGCGTGGGAACACAATGTTCCACGCTAGTTTATGTCCATTATTTCAATGTATGAGCCTACCATTGATCAAATTTAACCACATTATATAGACATGGCTATTCCTGAGATTTCAATCATTCTTAGGCATTATAGTCAGACAGAATTACCATCAACACATAGGAAAGGGGACATGTTTCAAATCTGACTGTATGGTATCTTCATTAAGTCACCGTCATTCACCAAAGAAGCCTATTAAGTTCTCATTAAATCACAACAACATGACAATAACATGACATGTCACCGTTATGCACATTTTCTATGGATAATTCTTAACCAAGTTACGGAAGCAGTCCACCAAGTTATTGTCATGTCATTCATTGGTTCAAGTTAAGTTTTAATATGCAAGTACAATTTGTCGCTAAGCTCTTTCGCAGAATACTCTATGCCAGCACTGTGATTTAATATTTTGCCCTCCCCCTTGTAATACTAGCGGCTGATATAATTTGCCATGTTTTCTAGGTTTACAGCCATGTGTTTTTTTTGTTTGCACAACATAACCATGTAGCGACCAACGCCCATGACTAATGGCAGCCATATTTTTCAGCAAATCATCAATTCCCTGTTATAGGCAAAGTGTATTGGGGGTACCACCAGGAGTGCCGCCTCTGGCATAATGGGCAAAAGTGAGAAGAAAAAAAACCCAGAAAATCATGTCAGTACAACAGCATTTTGTATTCACTGGTATCGAAGCAGAAATAAACCAAGTTTAAATTTAATTTGGGGATCAACTGCCCCCCCCCCCCCCTATCAGTACGCCAGTGCTGGTTCTGACCCAACTTTGTAGAAATCATCGTCAAGCAGGGCGAATCTGATATTGTTCAGATGTCTTGAGCATTATTCTTTATTGAATTTGAACTTGATTGGATAGGAAGCATATGTCAAACGGGGGGAATACGGTGAATTCATAATCCACAGCGTCACTTAGCGACACCCGGGTTTAATCCATTAATTATGATTATTTACAGGCAATAAATACACCATAAAACGATAATTATAATTTCATTTCATTTATTTTCATTTCATTTATTTTCCACATTAAAAACCAGAAAAATATATAAGGTAACAGAATACATTGTACACATTTGACACATAGAGCAAATGAAAAACAGATACATAAGCATAACAGAACAATGAAAATCTACATCAGTTAACAAACATCAACATTAAAACATAAAAAGGTAAGTAAGTAAATAATCGTTATCGATATCTTGAAAAATATATTGACTTGTCGAAATGTTGGTTGGTCTCCTACCACGTCCTACGGTGCGTTCAAAAGTAAAAAAAGAAAGAAAGTAGAATCACAAATATGAATCACAAATCAAAACGCATTTAAAAACAATGTTAATGGGAGAGAGCGTTCAAGCGATTTTTCATCAACGCTGATTATCGCTCATTTCAAGCCCAGCCACTGCTCATAGGTCAACTTCGCCGCGTGCTTTCTGTCTGTGTTTACGGTCGACTGTCGGTCGAACCGGAACAGGTCACGATAATGACGTCATAGAATCATGATTGAGATCTCCGTTAGTTCAAGCGACCGTGACTTTGCAGAATCACGATACAAAACGCATCTTTTTCAGCGTTTCATGTTTGTGTTTTAAACACGTTTATTTTTACGACCGACGAAAAATCGCCTGAACACAACCGTGTTTAAAAACTAAACGTCTTTACAAACCGTGATTCTATAGGTTGATAAAGTGTCGATTGAACGCACCCAGACACGACATACCACAGTCGAGCGCACGTTGTCTCTTTCTCTTCTCCCTCTACCTCTTCCTTTTCCTTCTCATAAATGGCCTTTTTATTTATTATGAGCTGCAGGAGGTAGTGTCATTGATTAAAGGATAGTGGAGAACATTGAATTGAAAGGAAACGCTATTTCTTTGTCTTGTTTGTTTGCCTTGTCAAATAATTCTATAGAGGGAAAAATTGCTTGTTACAGGGTTGTTTCACTTGTTGGCATTCACAAGTACCATTTGGGGGGAAAACCCCTCTAAGGTTCCCTTTTTCCCCCTCTCTTTCTCTCTCTCTCTCTCTCTCTTCCTCTCTCCATATACCTCTCTTTATTACTTTCTTCATCGGATATTCGTATTCTCGATTATCCTTCCCTCTTATACTTTGCTCCATTGTGTCATTATCTTACCATTATATTGAACTCTGAAATATTACCGAACCCCTTTGCATGAATCATGAAAATAGTTTGCCTTTATTCTTAAACTGTTTTTACCAAGTTGTACTTAATACCTGTATATATCTTTACTTGTTCAATTTAAATAACCCAGTCCAGATGTTTTCATAGAATCAGCAGTCTCTGTCAACACATACGGGATATATTTAACATTAGAACGAGAATTCGATTGGAAATGTCGTTAAAAGATACTTTATTATTTTCCATTAAATTTCTTAGATCATATTGCAATATTATATTGTACATTTTGTTTTAATTTTGTAAAGGTTTGGGGTTGAAGTACAAATTGAGATATGCTTTGGTAAAATGTAGCATGATTTTAAATGTTACAACATTGAAATGTATAGACTAACGCAACTAACGTAATATAGTACAAGGTATAACCTAAACTAGTCATCCAATATCCATTACTCGTAATGGATCACAAAGATAAAGAATGTATGTATACTAAAATAATTTATGTTTGCAATACCAGTGATATATAAGTAAGTCATTACACGCATTCTCCTATGAGAATTGTTTTGTTCTTTGGTGACATGTCAGTCACTAAATTAGAAACGCTCTTGGTTGTAATGGTATGTCTGTTCTAAAGATATGGCCCTTAGATTGTCCTTAAAAAATAAGGAACGTACAACATACTAATAACGTGAGAAGCATTGGAATATATAATCATGGAAACAGTATGCATAGACTAAACTGCGATTCTACAACTATGATTTGTAAGGAAACATGGGGAAAAATAATGGTTTTTAACCTGTTTCGCCCCAAACATATCGGTGCGGTTAGTATATGCATGTGATACAATCTGTCTTCGTAGACAAAATCAAGTTGGACATCTAAAGACATTTTTACGGTAAAACATATACATACCAAATTCATATCACAATGTACATGTAATCTAAAAGAAAAATATATAATGCAAAACAGTAAGACCAATACAAATTGAGAAACTTCCGTGTTTTATGAGCTCCTTTCAAGCAAACTCTTTGAGCGTACAGCGATCATTTGATATTCAATTCATTCATCCTAACATGTTCATATCTCGATATGATATAAAATAAATATATTTACAGTGGGAAAAGGTAAGAACAATATACATTGAGAAACTTTGATGTGTTATGAGCTTTTTTTCTATCAAACTCTTTAGCATAAAGAAAGTGTTTGATATTCAATATATTACAAATTTGTTGTCTACATAGAGTTAGTTCACTTTGTAATAATAATAATAATAATAATAATATTCAATTTGTATATAGCGCTTAATACAAATGTTTCTAATCGCTTTACATCTATTACCCCGGTCATTGGATTCAGTGCTTGCCCGCACACATCGTGTGCACAATCTCCACTCCCTGGGGAGTATTCCAGCCAGGCGTTGCATGACGCTCAAAAACTGTTGACCAACAATGACGGTCGCATCCTACCGGGTACCCATTTAACACCTGGGTGGAGAGTAGCAAGTGCAGGTTACTATCTTGCCAAAGAATGTTAGTGCCGTGTCGGGATTCGAACCCTCGACCTTCGCATCTCCAAGTCAAGCGCCTTAAAACACATGACCACGACATGAATATACACGTAGTGCGTGGCATATATTTGAAAAGAAGACTCCTAAAAGATGCGGTTGCCAAATTTGATTACTGCTTTTGTTTAATTCGACATCTGTTGTGTTGATTCAATGCCTTTATATTGAAATTATACATTAGATTCCATTTATAAATGTCCAAAGCAATGATTATGCTAATGCAAAATGTGCTGATAACACACGATGAACATAATGCACATTGTTTATGCTGGGCATTCATATTGATTTCGCAGGTCTAACGCTGAATTATATATACATAATCAAGCCAAAGAACATTCAGTTTTTTAAATAAATTATCCTTAGGAGTATTTTAACTCTTGACGTTCCTTTGATGAAGTCCTTTGCATAACTTTATATCTGACACTTCGAACTTCAGAGCCGCCGTCATTGCGAGGACTCAGGCGTACGGGCTCGGACACTATGTTGACCTTACGATTTATAGATTTGACTCTCAGTTAGTAAAACATGGTTATGTATTTTTGTTTTCGTTAATGGCTATACGTTATTAGTATCTTACAAAAAAATCCTGTTAATCTATCAAACACTTTCCTTGATAATTGAGACTGTATAGAAATGTTAATGGTTCGATAGCCATTATTATGCAAGATGCAGAATATATCTCGATGTAGTCATAGTGATTGACCTGTCAATATACTTCCAAGTGTTGTTAAGGTTATTTGGGTATTAGCAAGTTTCATAGACGTATACAGTTGTAGAAAATATGTATACGGTCACAATATAGAGTGTCTGTACAGGTTTATCAACCAAATGCATTTTGAGGAACATCAATGATTAATTTCAGGAAGAAAATAATCAATAGATTATCCGAAGATGTCTCGGTCACGGCAAGATTAGAAAGCAAGTCGCTATAGTTAATGGTGACATATTCTATATCCCTTTCATCCAATGTGTCAGATACCTCGTCAAACGCCTTGGGAGAAGATACATTTATGGACGTTTCTTGTAAATCATCTTCGAAACTGTTTGTTGGTGATTCTGGAGGATTTTGGTCCGTTCCTTCACCCACCTCCTCCATGGGGGTCATGGTTGATCACTGGTTGATGTAGTCATCTGTTTCTTTTTATGTACTCCTAAGGACCCTTGCGCTTCAACTACTCCCTGAGGGTCTTCAGGTCCAGTTACTCCTCCTTCTTTTTAGGGATATAAAAGTACAAATATTGACATCGGTGTTGTTTGATACAAATCTTAAAATATTATTTTATTTTTTTCCTAATTTCGGCTAATATCAACAAATATGACCACACCACACGTTAGACCGATATCCATTATGATGAACTTTATCAAAGTGGATTCACAAATCTTACGCTAAAAACGTTTTTTGAGGATATCATGACATGTGTTCGTATTGGTTTTAGAGTTCCCTGTCGAAACGATCCATTGAAATGAAACGGATATCAGATTTTATAGATCAATTGATAATCCTAAAACACCTATTCTTTAATGAGTTATATTTAAAAATTAGTGTGCCGTTGTTAAGTTTCTCACCATATGGCTGTCTTCTGATGTGCTGGGGTTTGATACTTCTTTAGAATTTTTTTCGATGCATTCACTCGCCTCATCCCCGTGGTTCTTACAGTTTTCTATCAATTTTATCACGAATTAAATCAAATTATTAAACCAACTTTATGATGACCTTACCTTTGGGAAAAAGTGATCAGCAAGGTCTAACAACTTTGCAGCCACAAGCGCCCTCCTTAGTTGGATGTGTTCATCTTCCCTGGACACACCTTCTCTCCATTGTTTCAGCATGAGATGGGTTCCTCTACTGGTGACCTGTTCATATCTCATGTTGGTCTTGAGAGCTCTCGCTATGTCACCCTGTAGAATTCCTAACTGACTACCCAAGCTATCGATTTTGGCCTCATCGGAAAGATCGTCAGCTATCTGCTTCAAGATGTCTGCAAACTCATCATTCGGTAGTTCCCCGCTTAGATAAATCAGCATATCAGAACAAATTATGTGTTTTGGTTTAATTACATATATATACATATGTGTGTGTTTTTGTCCGTGTGTGCGTGGGTGTGTGTGTGTGTGTCTGTGCGTGCGTGAGTGTGTGTGTATGCAAAAAATATACATAACCTTTTGATATCACAATGTAATATAACAACAATATATTCAATGATAACCAGTAAGACCTATATAAATTGAGAAACTTGAATGTATAAAGGCCCGGTCCCACTGCACTTACGGATGCAAAGAGGATGTAAAACGTAAAACTATCTTGCCATCCGTTGGAAAACGCTATGCATCCGCTGTGTACTCATTGCATACGTGTTTCATACGCTCCATATGGCTCCGGTTAGTCTCTTTTCACAACGCCCCCTATCGTCAGAGCATGATCTGAGTCGGCAGCCTAACATGTTAGCCTATGGACGTTTTTTAAAAAAATCGTTAAAAATTCATTTTTTGTTTAAACGAAAAGCACATCCACCCCGACGTACGTTATCACTAGCTCTTTCATTGGAGCCCTCATGTCTCATTGACTTTTGAAAGTTCACCCACCGTAATTTTTCAAAATAGGTTGCAAGCTCGTCATTGCCTATAATACATATGTGAAACAAGTCTAACTTTGGACTCAGTTTACCAAGCGATTTGAAGATTATAGGTCGAGCACACGAAACATAAAAAGCATGAATTATCATAGATCACTTCTGCCTATTTCATTATGTCCATTTCATCCAACCCCCCACCGTAATTTTTCCATTTAGTAAAAGCAAACATTTAGCCGAGTTTAGCAAAAACATGAATATTCATGAACGGTCAGACAATACAGCCTTTATAGTACGTAACGTATAGTGAATGGAATGGGCGATGATCCGTTCAGGAGGCAGAGGTCAGTGGTTTGTGCTGGCAATGTTCACGCGAGCGAAAATGAGACAATCGGAGCAATATGCTATCCATCGAGCATCCGTCCACTGTGATTTCATCCGCGCAGAAAGTTTTGAGCTGCACAAAACTTTTAAAACGGATGAACTTCCGCCGTGTACGATGTAAATCCGCGACAAATACGAGCAACAAACGTTCTATGTCCGTTATCATCCGTTAAACGTCCGCTGTATCCTCTCTGAATCCTCTGGGCATCCTCGCAACTCACATCCGCTGCAGCTGAAAACGGAAAGAGGGAGGAAAGATAAGGTACATGGAACGTCTATACATCGTTAGTAGCACGGAAATAGAAAGGATGTAAGCGTATGCATCTCGTATATAAAGTATTCAAAGCCGTCATCCATTTCCATCCGCTTTCATCCGCTAGGCTTCCGATGAACATCCGTTTAACATCCCCGCTACATACTACCCACGTCCGTTATTTTCCGTTCTGTTTCCGCAAATTTTCGCAAATTTTGTCCATTTCTGGAGCGAATGAAAACGGATGGAGCCCCCCCCCCCCGAAATTGTGCTCGTCCGCTGTGTCCGTTATGCATACGTTTTGTGTCCATCGGCCAGTGGGACCGGGCCATTACGAGTTCCTTTCAAGCAAGCTCTAGCGTACAGCGAGCATTTGAAAATCAATGCATTCACTAGTAGCATGTTCATGTCACAATGTGATATAACAGAAATATATGCAATAGAAAACAGCAAGACTATTATACATTGAGAAACATGCATGTATTATGAGTTCGGATCAAGCATACTCTTTTAGCGTAGAGAGTATTCGATATGTAATGTATTCATTCATAACTATATCGCAATGTAGTATAAAGAAATATACTTAATTAGAAACAGTAAATCCAATATAAATTGAGAAACTTCTACGATTCATGAGTCCATTCAAGCAAACTTGTTTAGCATACAGAGAGTGTTTGATATGTTTGTTGTTTTTTCTGAAACTAAAGATCGAAAGATGGCTTGTTGAATTCGAGCCTTTGTTGAGTGAATACTTTTAGGTGTAGATTTAACCGTCATACATCGGGACAATTCAATTTTCTAAAAACTTAGGTCATGACAAAGCTTAATAAGGGTACGAAAAGTTTATTTGTTAACTGAAAATTAATATATGTATAAAGAACGGCCTAATAGTATTATTGTGCGAGCCATTATTCATCTTTATCATAGTTAATTACCAAAAAACACTCTTAATTAACTGATGATAAAGTCAGAATAGATAAGCCCTTGCAAATGGCCCTTGATAGGATCTAATTTACCCGGCCGTAATGATATAATATAATAATTGATACACCTACTGCTATTCCTGCTGGCTGGCCCATCGATTCATTTACATTTACACCTGGCTAGGAGTGGCAAATGGGCATTAACATCTTGACAAATGACGTTAATGCCGGACAAGGATTCGAATCTTAATCCTTACATTGAGATTCAAGTAACTGAAACACTATGTAAAGAAACCTCCTCATGTATCGGGGCGTTGCGGTTTCGTTTGTTATAGTTCAAAATAAAAATTAAAAATTCATATCTTCGGCAACTTCACCAATGTTATCTCTTTTTGTTAAATGTTGATGTCTCCTTTTTCAATTTGGTATCATTTGAATCCGTTTCGGTTTATCACGATAAAAAGCGTTGAACATACAACAAAAGGGCTGAAAATATTCATTTTAAAGAATATTATCTAATATATACAAATCACGATAATATAATCAAGAAGTATCAATCATTAATCACAATGCCGCAATAAAACTAATATATTACACCTATCATACAAATTAATGAAATTGCACTGAATAACATCCTCAAACATTCCATTTTACATTTTAAATTCAATATTGTGTAATCAGAAGTTGCCAAAAATGGAAACAAGAGAGGGTAGAACAAAGAAAAAGGGGGCGCTTAAATACGGAGGAGAAGTAGAAAAGAATGGAGAGAAAGAAAACCAGAAATTGAATCAATAAATCTGAATAGAGTAAGGAGGGATTGGAAAAGAGAGTGCGGGATGAAACAGAGAGCAAGAAGAGGTATAAGACCACTCATATTATTCAGTCATGTTCAAGTATTTGTATTTCATTCCCCATAATGAATAATGGACTTATAATCTCTTTGGCTGAATAACCTTACTTTCTTCACCCGACTACTATAGTGTTGCACATTCGCTAACAAATTTGATATTTAAAAAAAAATTCATTTGTTTTATTTAGTTTTACGTTTCTTTTAACACTTCCCTTTCAGATGTTGATACTAGAAAATTAAATCGCTCAAACACTGCCATTAATCAAATGATTGCATTGTACAAATCGTAACAAGGTCGTCAAATAAAAGCTAAGTACAAATACCTATATCATACATATTAATTATCGTTATTTGATTTATTTACATTTATCCACATTAATCATTACATTTTATATTATATGAATTCTAGACATTTTTTCCAATTAATTATCATAGAATCTGTTACCATTCCACGATTTTTAAAAATTGAAAGTTATTTACATCACCATTACATTATACACAAATGATAAATTACGATGATAAATAAAAAAAATAAAAAAAATAAAAACATTACATGTTAATGGACATAAAAAAACATCGAAATGTAAGGAAAACATATTCAAGCGAAAACCATAGATTAACTAGAAAATGTATCATCCGTTAAAACCAACAAGGTTTGCCAACTGAACTCTTAAACTGTTAACAATTTTATATCTTGGTCAACTCAACATGAACAAGATTTACAAAAACGAACAAATTACAGAAATAAAGTTATTGCTCTTGTGATTTTACAAGGTCATGCAATAGTGGTGACGTATGCTTGATTCCTAGCCGGTCATCTGATATATGACACATACTCCTGGGACAACAGACAATTTTCGTAATTGTTACCATTATTAGTAGTAGTATTAAGTATGTGGCGTCACCTGTGCCAGGGAGGCGAAAAGCGAACTGAATCACTGTAACCATCGGGTCTTCCCTCCCGGCAATAGGGACTTTTAGATATTGCACGACGAGAACGTGGACTGCCCTTTTAAGGCAATGCAACGTTACTGCCAGTGCTTTAAAAGGACGTCACATTGCCTTAAAAGGGCAGTCCACGTTCTCGTCGTGCAGAATCTAAAAGTCCATAATGTAATAAAATTAAATGCATACATCATCGTCAAGTGCCATGTCCCAAAATATTTCATTCACATGTTACAAATAATTGTATTCCACTAGCCAGAATTTAAATTGCATACATTATTTTTTTTGCAGTGTAGGAAAACGTTATGGCCCGAATTCACAAATTAACTTTGTGTGCGTCATATTTGAAACGCGTCGAAACGCGTCATATGACGCACATAAACCTTTGTGAATTCGGGCCTACGGGTTTTCCTACCAAACAACACGGGATGTGTGTCATTCGTGTTATGACTATTGAATTGCAATTATTTGTAACAGGTGAATGAAATCATTTGTTATTTGGTAATTATCAAATATTTGGGTATTCAATTTGACTACAATATATTGCTACGGGTTTTATTTCATCAAAGTTAAACATTTAGGGTCACGGTTGCTATTTAGGTTAACTTTGTGGTTAGGTTAAGGATTAGGTTAAGGTATAGTGTTTGGTACAGGGTTTACTTTCAGAATTTGATTACTGTGGGAAATTGATGCGGACCATTTGTCCACGACCAGTTGACATACAATCTTATTCTCCTTAACGGACGTTATAATTCGGTTAGGTAACAAAATTGACACGGGGTCTTTGTCGCATGAGCAGGTGTTGTACACCCTCTTTGCGATGACTAGTTCTTGAATTTAAGTATAAGTCCTCCAAGTTCAGCTTTTATTAAAGCTGCATCGAGATCCTCCATGGATCCACCCTTGTTTTTCCATTCGTGCAATAGTTCTTTGAAAGCAGCCGTCGAGTCCCCGAAACGTTTCGTCTTTATTTTCTGTATGTAGTTGTATTAGAATTTCAAGCTTCCAAACAGTTCGCTGTATTTTCCGTCAGGTAAAATTTTCGATAGCCTGGTGATCTCTTCATCTTTTACTTGACTGTTATTTGACATAATTAAATTTGTATCAATATTCCTTGATTTAATAAGTTTAATAATTAAAGACTGATGATGCTGTAAACAATATTTTGTCATAAGGCAGAGTTATAATCTTCTCGAATGATTTCTTTGTATTTCTTTATTTGTTTGCATAACAGTGTGTCCTACAATGTTCCCGAGTACAAAGTCTGCATTTTGTTTAATATTTTCCTCGGGTGGGGTGTCGGGTTACACCTAATTTCGTGAAAACATACTCCCATCTTCAGGGAAAGTAGGGTAAAACCAATACAAACGAGCAATTTGGTTCGTCATTGGAACAAATTAGGTGGTCTGTTCTTTAACCTGAATAACTGGAAGACTATAAACATCATTGAAGGAGAGTAGAATCATATATTATATGGGACGAATTGATGTTCCAGTATGATGGTGATAGGGATAATGACAATTGCAACATCCAGTTTATGTGATTTAGTCAACTGACAAACTATAATGCCTATTCAGTCAGAGGGCACACTCGTGCCTTTTATCAATATCCACTATACCAAAATGTTCCACATAGACATAACATGTAAACAGAAAATGCGATCCTCAATCACATTTTGTAGTTAAAATATCCCCATGATCCACTCATCTGATAACAAAATAAACGTCATATTTTCTTTTGTGTAGAGAGTTTTCTCAGCTAAAACATATCCGAACCTGGAATAAAAATCATAAGGCAATAATCAAGATATTGCTCAAACAAGACTGGAATGTAGAATTAAGATTTCTGAAAAAAGGTCACCTCTCGTAGGCATAGTACTCAAATTAAGGAAATTCTGACATGTCACCTTTAAATGAAATGTTCACTATGATGACGTCATCAAAATGAAAAATAGTGACAACTGATCTTGTAGAAAATTGTCCCAGGTACAACAAATCAAAATTTGAAAGAAAATTGATAAATATTTAAAGAGATAAAATCAATTGTCCATAAATATATTGACGTCATTATATGCAAATTTATATTTTAAGTTCCAAGGCCATTGTGATGATGTCACAATAATACTTAATGGCCAAATGAGACATGAAATCCCATCTCCGACTCATACTCTATCCAAATATGAAAAGAAAGATATTTCAAACATTATCATATAAAGTTAGCCTAGATGTTCACCTTTTGAATAATAGTGCTCAATTATTTTGTGTCCAAATCGATATGGGAATAGAAAAACACATTATTATATGTGTAATTCACCGACCTCCAAACAATAATAATATAGCCCTATTCATATCTGACATTGGTACTTAATTACATAACCTTAATGATGAAAATAAAGTTATATGTTTAATGGGTGACTACAATATTGACCTTATGAATGACAATAATAACACCAACCAATTACGTACACTCATGTACTATAATGCACTTTTCTCAACAATTGATAAACCTACAAGGATAGATACCCGCTCATCATTATAATATAGAATTCAGATTCCTTAGGTCGGGTTTAATATATTATGATCATCTACCACTGTGCCTAATACTTGAGGAACTACTTAAACCTCCATAAGCGAACACAAATTTAAAGTCCGAAGATTTACTGAGCGGAATATATCTCGACTAACCGAAAACTTAGAATCCGAAAATTTGGAAGATATTTTATCGTGCAATAACACAAATGATGCATATTGCTTATTTTGGACAAGGTTTGAATTGTACTTTAATACATGTCTCCCAAAGCTTAATAATAGAGGTAAATAAAAACAACCTATTAAACCCATAGGTAACAAAGGGAATGCTCACATCCATAAAGAAAATAAACAAATTATTTAAACTTAGATTAAACCACCCTACCCATTCACGTATAAGATGTTAGAGGAAATAAAGAAATAAGCTCACTAGTACCAAAAGGCTCTCCCCAAAAGATGATATTTTCCCCCAAAAACCCCTCAAAAATGCTGAAGGCAATGTATCAACTACATGGAATGTCATAAATGAACTGCTTAATAGAAGAAGAGTCGTACACTTACTGAACAAACCTTTAATATAAATGGTCACGAATTAGATGACCCAGATGAAATAGCAATTTTTGTAAAAAGAATATTTGTAAATGTAGGCCCTGATCAGGTCTCTCCCAGAGTCATCTTACCCTTCGCTCTTTTTATATCCGACATATTTTATTAGAATATTAAATATTGTTCGCTCATTAAAATCAAGTCATTGTTGTAGCCATGATGAAGTTAGCACCCATCTACTCGAAACATATAGGCAGTGTCATATCACCTCTGGTTCACATTTTAAATCCTTCACTGTCTTCTGGTGTTGTTCCAGCCCCTTTTAAGACATCTAAAGTAATACCAATCTATACAAAAGATGACCCCTCTACTATGTCAAAATATCGTCCAATATCCATATTACCAAGCTTCTCTTAAAAAATAAATTCAACAGATTATATAATTTTTTAGCGCAAAATGTAACGCAATATTGGTATACTATTTAAGCTATAAAAAGATTTGCCAATACATGTGCTATATAATATATAGCATACAGTCGATACACGTATATCTGATCATTACATGAGATGCTTTTCGCTGGCTAAACAGAAATCAGACCCAATCTCTATTATTTCTTCCTTACGCAACTATCGCAAGATCAATACAGTTCAATTCACTAATGCTTTAAACGATTTAATGTCATCTTAATCTGCAGGATTAGATAATGTATCCTTATTTGATTGGTATGTTACTGGACTCACTAAGGTACTTCATACCTATGCTCCGTCGGAAACCAAGTCTCGCCCTTTGAAGTTACGTAGACCTTAGTTCAATGAGTCTGTGCTTGTGGCACGCCAACATTGCCGTAAGGCAGAATGGAAATGGCGAAAAAAGACTGGACTCAGATCGAAAATTGTAATATAAGTTAATAAGAATGTATGCCAAGTCACTGATATTGCTAAAGAAGTTTTGTTAACGCTGAATTGGGAGGTATGTCACATTATCCATTCACTCTTTAATAAGAAGTCAAACCAACTCCCATTGTATGATTCTGCTTTCAGATTGGCTAATCGGTAAGATAAGAAAAACAAGAGATGAAATAATGGACCCGTTGATACCCAGTTTAGTGACAATGTAAATGAAAACATTCCTCTTCTTGAAAATGTTCAGGTGCTCACACAATCAGATTGTTCAAGACTGATTATGCCCCAAAAAGGGAATTTTGAAGAAGAATCCATTTTAGGCGCCATTTATTGTACGATACTTTTCCAAATTGAAATATAAAGATTGACAAAGCTCACAAAATGCTTTTCATTTTCACCAGAACTGGTCCCTGCTCTTTCAAATATATTATTGATCGGTTACATACCCTGATTGCGGTGAAACCTCTGCCGCTTGTAAACAGGCATGCATGGAAAGGACAACTGCTCCTGCTGGTCCTATTGTTTCCACTGTTGCTGTTGCTCTTTTCGTTGTTGTTGTTGCTGTCGTTGCCAGTATAACAGGGTACAATTATTTAAATTATTTAAAAGTCAAGTCCACTATGGTAAATGTTTTAGGCTAGTCGTAAAGGGAGTGTAGCATATCACTTAACGTACTATTATTGACTTTTGCTACTCTTTAACAGACACCATTTGTTTGCTTCTATTATTTAGGGCGCTGTACTCCTCACAATGCCTGATCTACTGTCGAAATATGTAAAAAGCTATATCCGGTTTAAACTGCACTATACGCCTTTAAAGAAATGTTTATGTTAAGATTACTTCTTTAATCGCGTAAGGATAGCAAACTTTAAATATCAAACGAGCATAAACAGTAGAAAAGTAGAAAATATTTCAGATGACCTTTTTGGTATAGAAATCTTAAGCTTCGAATATGTGTATCCTTTTATCATTATGATTCATTCACCTTTTACCACTTATGTATACTGTATATGCCTAATTCATCGCAGTCGGCATTCATTCGTTCGCGGGTTCTCACTTAAAGCAATTGTGGAACTCGTTCGTGTTTATACAGGTTGTTGAATGTTTTAACATCATGTCTGTCAGCGTTTTGTTTTAGTTGTCATAATTTACAACACTGTTGATTTTCTTTTTTATTCAAATAAATTATATAACCGAAATACGGTATGATTCATGCATATCTGTTTTTCCTAGGACCTCTTTTAAAAAAGCTCATTAACCACAATAACAGGTTATCCTGTCCAAATATATGTTTCCTTTTTTAACATTTTGATCGTCAATAGTTTGAAATTCAAATTGAAATTGAGGAGTAAAATTTACGTTAATCATCCGCAAAATCAAGATTTGCATTAATTTGTTACACGTTGGTAGCTTATGAAACCTTTCATTGTGTTAAACAGAATTTCAATGGGGATCGAAAGTTACTTCAAATGAAACACGTATTGTATAGACATCCGTCAGTCGTAACGTTTCTCGGAAGTCCACCAAGTTCTACCATACATTATCTTAAATCACAGAATTAGAAGAACTTTTAGGCTTTCAGATCAAAGTGCGCAGCTATTGGTCCCTCAATTATACGTACCATCACATGTCAAGTTGAAATAAATCAGGGTAGGGTAAGAGGGAGACTCTTGTTGATCCAAGGTGAATTTGAGAATCTTTTGGCTTGCCTCGGACTCGAGTGGGTTCACTTCAAAGGGGAATAGTTTCCTTTCGACGAGGTTAATATCCCTTTTACCTAGTATCTATTTTAAAAGAAGAAGGGATGCAATGAAAACAACTTGAAAAAACTGAAACTGAAATTGAGAGATGACTGCACACTCTAAATGAAACGAGAATATTTGTTAATGTTACATAAATCGCATAATAATGCCCGAGTATAATAATATTGAAAATAATTTTTCGATTTTTAGGGTAAATGATAAAAGAATTTTAGCGATTTGTGATAGATGCAATTTCGGTTTCATGGAAACTTGCATTTTAAAGACAAGGTTGTTCGTTGCAGATGAAATAGCATAAACATGTGTAAGACTTTCTAGAGGAATTTGTTAGAAGTCTGTCGCATCTACGATAGTGGAGATACGAAGAAAGAAAGAAAGGCCTTAAAACGGTCCAGAACCGGACGAAATGGCACTTGGACGTTTACGCATGAGTGATTTGGGCAATCGAAAAAACTGGAGCCCTTGATTGGATGCCGCAAATTTTGCCTAACAAGTTTGACAGGAATTAGGATGGAGGAAGCGACCTGGATAGGGCTCACAAGCACTGCGTGCAAAACAAATGGGATTTTGAAAAATAATATTAAGAAAGAATGAGAATACAGAACGCGAACGAAAAAAGGCATTGGCGAAAGCGTCAATGCAATAACATACTAACAATACACCATGTTCGTAATGTTATTGCATTAAATGCACCAATCTTTGAAAGTGCCTTGTTATCAATTGTTTCATCCACCTGTCACGAATAATTACATCTTAGTAGTCAGAATGTGAATCGCGAATTAGGCTTCTGCATTCAATTTCGTTACATTTAAAAAAATAGTCTATTGTACTTAATTTTACATATACCTCTAGCTTTGAACTACAGAACATACCTTTTCGTCAATTTTCTTTTCATTTTCCTTTGGGCCATCGAACAACTTGATAGTTATATCACCGCACTTCCATTCTATGAACATTTGCTGGGACGCAGAGAGCTTTCTGTACTCCTCCATTTCTTCTTTTGTTTTCTGTTCGAGGAAAACATAACGTAAGGTAATAAACCCCCTCTCAATCTCTCTGTATCTCTCTCTTTCTTTATATATGTATATATATAAATATATATACGTAAACCTATATACAAATATGTCATTTCTTGTTAGAATGCTAGGAATGGTTCCGGAGGGCTTTCATTACACATTAAGTAACAAAATATGAAAATGTGTCCCTATTCTGCCTCTCCTCCCCCCCCCCCATATCCAACATTATATACCAATGGCCCAACGCCCTTATCTCTGTCTCACCTTAATAACATTCAAGAGATCGTCATATATGCACAGTTGCACTAAGTGCGTGTTCCCTTTTGTGACAGGTCGTTTTACATATGGCGTGCAGTTGACCCTCTTTCCGACGAAGTACCGCTTGGTAACGGCCACAATCCACCAACTACAGAAATGATCTACGTAGAGATCCAAGTCCTTTGATCTGACGTCACAACGTGGGTATCCGTCGGTGGATGCGGGAATTCTCACAAACGTTTTAGAGTCTAGACAAACGAGATTTACAACACAAACATTTGGTTTATGTTAAACGTGTACGTCGTTGGATTTTGCATGCATCAAGTCTCACTATGGAGTAGAACAATGTTTATAAGCCCATTACTTTTCTTCTTCCTATTTCCCATATTTTGTTTGGTGGAGGGGAGCAAAGGGGGGGGGGGGGGGGCGTATAATTATCTTCTAAATAAGAATCAAATGAGAACGTAAACTGAAGGTGACATGTATTTTACCTATTGTTAATGTTAACGATACTTTTACGTATATTCATTGTTATATTTCTATTTCAAAATAGTCTTTTGTTGGATGAAAAAGCCATTTGAGCTGTTGTAAAGGTTGTAAAATATTTGCTCTTGGGATAATTGATCAGCTTGCATTTCCTACACTACACAAATCCTTAACTTCAACCCTGTAGCTAACACTTTACCTAACCCTAACCATATCCCCAAGGCTAGACCTAACCTGGAGCTCATTTGCTACCCTAACCATATGCCCCAGACCTTTGTTGCGAGTGTAGAAGACGATCTCTGCACGTCTTGGATTGGTGAAATGTGCATTATGATCCAATGTGACCTTGATAGGTTCGCTGAGCTTGGCTCCAGACGGCAAAAATTTGATGCCGCATGATATTCCTACTTCATTATCTTGAAGTTTAAGTTCATGAGGACTGTCTGTCAGAAAATCCCAGTGGACGTTCTTGCCATCTGAAAAATAATAGTTGGTAGGATATACAAAGTTGTTCCTTTCCTCAAGTGTAACAGATTGCATAATCTACTTGACTAGCATGTGTTCAAGAGTTTTAAGATGATCACCATCACTACCATCATCTCCATCACCTCTACCATCATCACCTCTACCATCACCACCATCACCACCACCGTCACCGGAGTGATGGCTCAGTCAGTAGAGCATCCGTCTCACAACCGGGAGGTCGTGGGTTCGAACCCCGGCTGCGTCATACCAAAAGACGTTAAAAGATGGGAGTTGTTACTACCTGTTTGGCGTTCAACAATAAGGGATAGAGCAACGTCGATCTGGCGCTGCTCAGTGGCTGCCGGGCTCACGATCAATTGGGCAAAAAGAATTTACGTTTCGGTTTAATAACATTTGGAGTGGACTATTAGGCTATTATTATTATTATCGTCATCGCCAAAAGCATCACCACATCAACGTCGTGATCACCATAATCACCACCATTATCATTATCATTTTCACCACAACCAACACCATCATCACCAGAACCAACATCATACCTCAGTCACACCGGCAGACCTTCTCAAGACCGACTTATTTTCGGCAATGGGTGTCTGGTGTCGGTATCGTCGGTGTGACTGAGGTATCAGCATCACTATCATGTTCACCATAATCCTACTCATCAGTACCATCTTCATTTTCAGACCATAGGGACACATACAAAATGAAGATGGGTGCGTAAGTGTGCCACAATCTTTGTTAATACCAGTACTATTAGTCAGACAATGTTATTGTCCTATGGCGGACTAATGATTATTAATGAGTCAGAATGAATCAGGAGAGCTTAGGTATTTGTTCTAGTTCATCGTGACTGTGCCATAGACCAGTGATGGCCTGGTGGTAGAGTCGCTGCCCGACAAGCAGTAGATGCAGGTTCAAGTCCCACTGGTACCAAGATTTTTTCTGACTGGTTTTTCAATACAGATCGATCAACCGATGCTATTACTCGGTGTAAGCCACAAATATGTTTAAATAAGGCCGATACTCGTTTTGAACCCAAATAGAATGCTAAGGGTACCTACCCTTGGTAAGCTTGGTGCCGGACGGTATGTATTCGCATGTGTCATCTAGGTCAGCAGTGATTTGGTTTGACACTTCTTCAGCATGTTGGTCCATGCCTTCACTCGCCTGCTGTCTATGGTTATTGTCGTCTAGATAAGGTTGGTCAATGGTTGATGAAGGCTCCTGTGCTATGGTCTGTCCTCCTGAGGGCCATTGCGCTGCTCTTTTCTTCTGAGGGGATGCTAGTCCTGCCAATCCACCTGCTTGTTGGAGATGGGAAAAGATAAGATTAAGGACTCGATTTATTTTACACAAACCCCAGAGTAAACAGAAATCTATATCATTTATAATATATATTTTGTTATTGGTTATAACCTGGATCAATATTGTCATCACTGACCATATAACCATAGAAAACAACCTCACCAATACGATGATGTACATGACATAGTATTCATAAAGTACACTTGAGGAAAGTGTGTTATGTGTTAATACTTGTATAACACTCATCTTTCGAAAACGTTCAATTTTATTGAAACGCAATTAATTTCAAACAAATGTATAACCTGTTTGTAATAAAATTCATTGCTAAGTGTAAACCTTCCTGTGTTTACCACGGGAGGATATGTCTTCGGATGTCCCAAGTACATCGACAGTGCTGTAGTTTGACACTATTTTAGGATGTTTGTCCATACCTTCATTCGCTGTCTCCCGCTGGTTCTGAGAAGACGTGTCATCTAAATGAGGTTGGCCAGGGGTTGATGTAGCCTCAAGTACATCGGTCTGTTCTTCAGATGACCCTGATGGAGTGCTATCTATTCCGGAAAGATGTCGAGAATCTTCTATTTTCTGACGATGGTCACCTACAGTATCTTCTTCTTCTTCTTCTTTGAAGAGGAGAGTAAGAACGCGAACAACATTAACAGTGAGAATTACCATCAACTTAAGGTATGGAAAATTAATTGGTATTTCTCCAGAAATGCACGTTTTTTTTTTTTTTTATTCTATCCGAAAAAAAATATTATCTTTGATTGTATAAAGTCCGGCCCTCTTTTCTTCATAAAAAAACAAACGTAAACGTCTTTTCAATATTTGTTCTTTTTAATTCAAACCGAGCATTATCAAAATGTATCACTATATAACCAAAGTATTGTTAATACCTAATCCACTATAGCTGGGGCAAAACGTGAGACCAAGGTACGTTTGTTCTAGGCCTACTACATGGGTGTATATTACTATTATGCACAAGCAACATAGGAAAGGATAGGGCAGGAATAGGAAATGGATTACCATACATAATACAGAAGAGATACGTAATGACTAACGTTGTGGCACGTGGCGGTTAGTCCATGGGATATTTTTAGATTTTCGTTTTGACAACTTGTGATAAGATATAATAAATATGATATAATAAATTTGATAGTTTATATTCAAAATTAAGATAAGGCTAAAGAGTTTAATCTACACACAAAATGAGATTACAGAGTGATAAGACTCAAGAACAAAAGTTGAAAAACAGTTTAACCATCCTGAGCTTGCTTTCCATATGACCCCCCAGTGTATGGAACTCTATTAACGTGCCTCTAGCTGCTATCTCCTTCTGCTCTGATGATTGCATCTCACCTTTTTGTCGAATTTTTCTTCTCAGCTCCTGGGTCTGACGCTCAAGTTGCTCCAAACGTTGATGCTGCGACTCCAATTTCTTCGTCATTTCTTCGATTTCGGTCTGTAGTTGCTCAACCTGACAGCGTGCCGACTCTTCTGACCTCTGTAAGTTTCCAACCATTGTTTCGATATGCAGATCCTTCGATTTAAGTTTCTCCTCTAATTCTATCTCCCTCTGCTTGTACATCTCCATAACTTGTTTTGCCCTTTTCTCGTTTTCTATCAGAGCACTCTCACTATGTTCACGACTTTCTTGTTCAACCTTCATGGTATCTGTCAGACCTCCATATTCACTCACTTTGTTTTCGCGATTTGCACGGAACTCGTTGAGTTCCTGCTCTAATTCTGTAATTCTTCTTTGAAGTAACTTTTTTTTTTCTTCTTGCTCACTGATTTCTTCTTCGTGCCTCTTCTTTGCTTTTGCGGCCTCTTTTCTCTCTTGCTCACAAAGTTGCTGAAATGTGGGGTTCCTGTAGAGCATCGTTACGTCAGCTTCACACAGACATCCATGTAGCAGTTCAAGCAGCTGCAGCAGTTTATCATCTGAGCATTCGTAGTAAGGTACACCATAGATCTCAGTGACCCCAAGGTTTTGTAGTGCATGTTTAGCCTGCTCAATGGCGTTATTTTCACGGAAATGAACCAGGCCGCAACGAGGGGCGCGACCTATCAAATCCACACAAAAAAATGTAATCGAGAGTACACTTAAAGTTATGAACATGTAATGGCTTCTACATATACTACACGTATATCAATTTAATCCATTTTTTTTTGGGGGGGGGGGGGGAGGGGGTAGTATTTTGACCGTGCTCCATTCATCCCTGTTCGTGTTTTTTTAATATTCTCATTGACTTTGCTGTGTGACATATTAAAGGGACTTGGTAACAGTGTTCAGATAAGAGAAAGTGGTGCTAAGGTATTGACTTCAATGCTAAATGTATAATCAAAGATAATCTGAAAGTTTGAGTGAAAACGGACCATTAATAATTATATAAATTGGGAAAAACTGATCTGATTGATTCCTTCGTTCTCCCAACTACATTATTACAATGTTATTACATTTTAGGTGAATGTAAATTATCACAAAGCAATGAATTGGCTCTTTATACCATTCCAGACATAAAGATGTTGACAGATGTTTAAAAGCCTGTCTTATGTCTTTTTTTCATGGAAAAACGGTTGTGAAATTTCTAAAATGGTTGGGAGAATTTACTGTTAATCTATGTTAGAGGGTGTCGCACAGTGATGCCTTCAAAGAAAACCATACATTTCTTTGTGGTTTGAGTATTTTTTTCAGGATCTTTTGCATGCTAGAGGGTGAATACAGTAGGTAGAATACAATAAGTAACATTTCATACAAAAATTATGCAACTTTTTCATCGCTTTCAACAATGTACCTAGTTTAACTTCAAGGGTTGTAGTACTGGCATAATCGAGTGAGAGAAGTACCGAGGGAAAGAAACATAGAGAGAAAGAGTTGAGTTTGAGTTTATTTTATTTATACACGGTAAAAGCCCGAAACAGTTCGCAGACTGGTTTCAATCAGGGCCGTGTCGATAAAAAAACAACATAATCATGACATATAAACACGACAATATATAGGAAATAAGCTAAAAACACTTTACTTAATTAGAACTACAGTATATTGGTAGGCCCAAAAGATAAACAATTGAAATAAGTTATGATCATCATAATCTGTTTGCATATATATATATATATATATAAAGTAAAAACAAAAATAAATTTAACAAGATTATTAATAAGTTAAGAACATATTACGTATTTGTGTTAAATATTAAATAATCAAACTTTAAAACAATAAACAAAAGAAAACACACATAATGTAGAATGTGTAATAATTATGAAATTAAAACAAATGCGTATTCCATATTAAGTAGAAGTAAAATGAGTTATGGAATAATAATAAATACTTAAGAGCATTATGAATATGGATCAGTTAAATACTACGTATATAATTGTTTTTGATTTTAAAGAGACAAAAACTGATATCGTATTGCAAAGATCATATTGCACACGATTAGACATTTGAAAACATATTGCGTAGGAGTTATATAACATAAATAAGAATAATAAATAGGTTGAAATTATGAAGATATGTATACAACTATAAGACCTTAAAAACGAACAACAACATAGCTCTCTTAAACTAATAAGTTAGTCCCTCCCCGCACACTTATTTCGTATTACGTCAGCTTTGCCTTGAAAATAGTTAACGATTTAGCACCTTGTACATCATGTGGCAAGTTATTCCATGTTAAGGCCCCTCTATATTTAAAAGATCTTTTCATAGTCTCAGTCTTTGGTCTTATTCTTTTCACATTATACAGACTTGAACGTGTATTGTATGTATGGTCAGCAAATATAAACCTTTCTACTAAATACTCATGAGCTTGTTTTGAGACAATCTTATACATCATAATTGCTACATTCTTTGTTCTATTATTGTCAAGTGTATTCCAATTTAGTCTTGTTAAATTTTCATCTGATGAGGAATACCAAGAGGACCTATTAATTATTCGTGCTGCTCTATTCTGATTTTTTTGTAATTTGTTTTTCTGTGTACTTCCACATCCACCCCATACAACATCACAATAATTTAAGTGAGACAATTCTAGTGAATTATTAACCAATTTCATTTTATATTCATTTACTATATTTCTTATAGATTTCAGCATATATAATCCGTTACTTGCTTTTTTATGAATAGTACTAATATGTTCTTGCCATGATAACCTTTCATCTAAAATTACCCCAAGGTGTCTACACTTACTAACTCGAGTTAACACAGTATTATCTATAGTAATGTTTATATTATTATCTTTAACTTTATCCAGACGTTGTTTCGTACCGAATAAAATGTATTCATTTTTCTTTATATTCAAATTTAGTTTGTTTTGTATCAACCACTTTTTAACATATTCTAGGTCTTCATTTATCTTCTCACTCAATTCTATAGTATCATGTGCTGAACAATATATTACCGTATCATCAGCATACATGCGTTGTCGTTCGCTAGGTGTGCGTCATCATTCGTTACTCGTTCGTTGAACACGCTGGTCCAACGCTATGCATTCGACGTCATTCGCTGTCCGCGTCGGGATATTTTGAGCATGCTGAGAAGTGTGCGCGGAGCTCATCGCATGAATGTATACGCCAAAAGGACGCCAGACACGCGCAGAGCGCGCTAGACCAACGCCAGACATACGCGGAGCACACGCCCTGTATACGCGCCGCGCTAGCAACACGTTGTGCATTCTGTGTCAGCTCGCTAGCTTATCAAAAATCCTGACAAAAGTTAGGCACACGAGCTTTTCCAATTTTCAATACGAGGTCGTCTACGAGGCGAGTATTAACATACGATTCATGAATCAAAGCCCGGTCACACACAGGGGCGGATCTAGCTTTTTGCTAAGGGGGGGGGTTTGACCAAAATAATGACGATGCGGAGCATCGTCCACGAGCCGCGAAGCGGCGAGCCGATTTTTTCGGGGGTGTTTATTTGAACCCCGTAAGTGATGTTTTCCTGGCATCTATTAACACAATGGAGACCATAAAAAGCAGTGCATGATAACGTCTTTTTAAATCAAGTAACAGTTTAATACACAGTTATATCCAGAGTTATCATGTGTTTGGTTAGGTTACCAGATGAGTTGAATATCTTCTCACAATATTTGCACTTGAAAGGGTTTCTCTCCAGCGTACGTTCTTTTTTTTTTTTTTTTTTTTTTTTTGGGGGGGGGGCCGCCCAAGGGGGGGGGGGGGGGGTTTAACCCCCTAACCCCCCCCCCCCCCCGTAGATCCGCGCCTGACACATAGGGGACGCATAGATATCTAGCCATTAATAATATCAGTGCAAACAGCGCAACATACCGTATTTCCAACCTGCACACACACAAGTTTGATGCGTGAAAGTAACTTGGCTAGTTAAATCAGGCCAATATATGTATTCATTTCTTAATGTATTGATTCACTTGTTAATTCGGTAGATAGATTTGTACGAACAATGTAATTGGAAATCGTATAAAAAATGCGCCTTTCTATGTCTTCCGTCTATTGTCCTACTTAACGTTGAGTCAAACTCACCTGTAACTTTCTTTGCAATCCTGATCCATTCTGGGAACAGTCTAATGTAAGACGGGCTGAAGATAAAAATGAGAATATGCACCGATTCCGAATCATTATTATTCACTAGGTGGTGGTTGAAAGTTTCGTAACAAAATGCATACAATTTGATTTTGCACTTCCCCGCCCAAAAGCCGCCCCTTCCCCTCACAACAAAACTGTTATTGTTTTACACAAAAACGTTTATAATAAGCGTCCTAGTTATCTAACGAGTAAACTTTCTGCAAATGAAAGTGTACATTTTTTTGCTCACTAGTTCGCTACACTCCCTCAAATGTAAGAAGATGGAGTGTTTTTTTTTACCGATAGGGGAATACCTTTTGCGCCTCAAGACCATAAATGATTTTCCTTAAAGCTCTCCATTTCTAAGTGCTCAAAAATGCATTTGCCAACTTTCTTAAATTTTCTTATTCGCCTAAGTTGAATGCTACGCACTCTTAAAGTATACAAGCACCTAAAACAGGCAATGACAATGACAATGACAATTTATTCTCATGTCACCCACATTGGGGTATTGGACAAGTTTACAATCAGTTTGAATTTGTCAATATAACACTGTGAAATATACAATACAAATATAATTAATGTTAATCCATACAAAATAACACTATCGACTATAGTATGACAAATTATGATGATAATGATAATAACAATATTGATGATGATAATTAATCAAAAACAAAACGATAATATTAATTAAAACGATAATTAATGACGAAATCAATGGAAGCAATTGAAAAAGAAATTAACTGGCACCAGTAAATTGATATCTGAATATATATATTGATATCTGATTTATATATATATCTGAATTGATATTGATATTGGCGTATGTTGCAGATAGTGAGATACCATGTCTTCAAGAGGAGTTTAATGAGAGTGCCATTACGTTTCCCTCCATTAATATGATTAAGGCGACGGCTTACGTGTTATTTCCCATTTGCAGTATAGCGAATACTCCTTACCAATGGCAATACAAAATACAACACTTCAACACGCACTCATCTCACTTTTTGCTTGTTTCTTTGTTTGTTTTAAGTACTAATAGTCCATTGTGACCCCCTCAATGAACACCCTCTCAAGAAATAGACATTATTTTTTCGAGGTGTATAACAATAATCTTTTGGTCTAAAATACAGACTTTCTTGAAAGGTATCAAAGTCACTGGTTGTGATAAGAATATATTTTGAGAAAGTGAAACTACGTTTGAGAGAGATTAAAGGTATTACAAAGTTTTGGTATGGGGTCACGAATTTGGTTCAAATTAACATATTTGAAGCATATGCGATCCTACAAAATTCAATGATCGTTGTCGCGGTTGAAATTGAGTCTAAAGTTATAAAATTTTTAACAATAAACTCTTTATGTTGTATAGCTCCCTCTCAAGGTCAAGATATTAATTTAGCTATGAAACAATGTTTCTTGACTTAATTCGACCGATTAGCTATTCCCGTTTGGAAATTATATATCACAATTACATATTCAGATATTTTCATGGTCGCAGCTACCATTGTACGGCCATAGGCGCTATTTGAAATTTATCAAAATTTACCGGGAGCACCGGTAAATTTTTATATTCAATTTTTCTCGAAAACAGAAGTGTTTTAGGGGCTATTTTTTTAGTGCTTATAATACATCCACAGGGGCATCGAAATATATCAAAATTGTAAAGATTCACTATCCACCCAATTTTCAAAATTTCCCAAATCTTTGTATTACCTTTAACGGTTATCCATTTATATCATCATGATTACATGAAATACATGTTAAATAATGTTGTTACGACTGCCGAGCAAGAAAAAACGCCTAATCGGTGCCTGTTGGTCCCCCATGATCCCCTTTTTTCTTATGTTAGTTGAGAGCTGATTTGATGAGATAACCACCTGTCAGTGACCATGCAGGGAGGTCTAATCCCCCTGGACAACCTAGAGCAGACAGACTTTAATCCCGGCCCCACAACCAAAGGATGACTTTGTTGTCTAACCACTTCCAGACCACCCCACATATACTCTCCCTGAACCAGTTAAGGCAAACTGGTAACCCTGGAAATTGAAATGGGCCAGTTGAACCAGACCAGTTGAATTCTAACTGGACCAGTTAAAATTTGACCAGTTGAATTCCAACTGGATCAGTTAGAATTCAACTGGTCTGGGTCAACTGGCCTATTTCAATTTCCAGGGTTACCAGTTGGATTTAACTGGTTTAACTGGACCAGTTAGACCATTTGGCAAAACTGCCAACCAGTTGATACCTCCAGTTGAAAAACTTAACTAGTTATTTAAGGTATAAGTAGAACTTGTACTAATTAATTTTGCCCAATGGCAACAGCCCAGTAGATAGTTTGCAATTTCCAACGTAAAGGCATTGGTATAAATAACTTGACCAATTCAATGTATTTTATCGAATCTTTGTTAGTTCATAGTTAATGTTTTCCCTAATGCATGTTAAATTTAATGTAATTTACACGAAGTAGTTAAATTTCCTAATAATTTGCAATTTATATTTTGTAGCATTTTCGAAATGAATTGCATATAACTAAATCATTAGTAATTAAGAAATATGTTGTAAATTCAGATAAATTGTATGAATACATAGATGTGCACGCACCCCATATTCATTATGCAAATTAACTGGTGTCAACTGGTTCAACTGGAAATATGCCCACGGACCAGTTCTCAACTGGTGCAACTGGAAATATGACCACAGACCAGTTATCAAACGGCCAACTGGAAATGTGCCCACCGACCAGTTATCAACTGGTGCAACTGGAAATATGCCAAACACAGACCAGTTCTCAACTGTTGCAACTGGAAATTAACTGGAAATATGCCCACAGTACAGTCATCAACTGGTACAACTGGAAATATGCCATGCACAGACCAGTTTTCAACTGATGCAACTGGAAATATGCCCACAGACCAGTTACGAACTGGTTCAATTGGAAACATTTCCATGCACCAGTTATCAACTGGTTCAACTACAATATGCCCACGGACCATGCAGTTATCAACTGGTGCAACTGGAAATATGCCAACAGTCAGTTATCAACTGGTGCAACTGGAAATATACCCACAGAACTGTTATCAACTGGTGCAACTGGAAATATGCCAACATTCAGTTATCAACTGGCTTAACTGGAAATATGCTCACAGACCAGTTATCAACCGTGGTGTAACTGGAATTATATTCCACATACTAAGAATCTTGCTCTACGATTGGTCAAAAGTAGATCACGTGATGAAAGATAGTACTAATATCTACACAGTGCAACGCACTTCCACTGAAAATAAAGGTACTATCTACACAGGCAACGCACTTTATCCAAAAGGGCACTAAAACAGGCGTAATTAAGCGCGCATTACCAATAAGCGCAATTAAAGCAAACACATGCGCGCACCGTACCCTCAAGGGGTTGGGTTAAACTTTTAACTTTTTGTGTGTGCATTTGGGCCTGATGTCTTTCATGTAGATGCATACACGTCCTTTTCTTTTGGTAGTGAAATTGTTTTAGATGTGGAATATAAAGCAAATAATCACTTTTTGGTTTCAGGCGATGGCAAACTATCACTTCCTCGTCGATCAGAATGTATACGGTACGGCACAAATAGTAAAACGCAAACAAGAAAGAAGGGTAGAAAAGGAAAATGAGTGATTGCAAAAGCTCTAAGAAAAGAATGTTAGATCAGCAGAATGTGGGAGAAAGTGATTGAGTCGAGAGTCAGACAAACCAAGATTCATGCATACCGACGTGTCAACAAAGGGACTTTTCGATTTGCGTGGACGTGGACGTGTGACTTCCTTTTTAAAGCAATGGCAGTCACGTGTCACATCCTTTTAAGGCACTGCTAGTGCCTTTAAATGATTTCACACGTTGTAGTCCACGTTCTTGTTGTGCAAATCGAAAAGTCCCTAATGTCAACAATGCGGCTGACCGGTGACGACGCATACATTCACGCATATGTGTTTAACAGCTTAAGTTTCAGCTTTACTGTTAATGTATATAGACAGGTACTCGGTTTAGGAGATGGATTTATGCTATTCCAAAATACTGGACCGGTGTAAATATTTTTAAAAAATGGTGCGAAAGCTGTTCTCCTTCGAGGAAGGTAGAATTGATTCGACTGTCGATCGGGTATAAATATATCTCGTTATTATTTTGAAAAATTGAGGAAATCGGGAGAGGCAACTCGTTTTTTACTACTTGGAACATAAAGATACCGAGGTACCAAGAATACAAATCATCAATTTAAATAATGTTGTCTTGTAAAAAATAAGTGGCTAGTGTGGGAACGAAAAACACGCTTCTTCAAAGTTAATATTCGATCCATTAAAGTCTTACAAGAAATTTCCGATGCTGAAATCCCCTAAATTAGGTAGGGCAAAATAAGGGTTGCGTATAGTGATACTTAAACCCATAAAGAAAATGTACTTTTAACATGATTTATGTCACCCGTGTTTCTAGATAATAACTGTTTTTGTTTGTGTTTAAATATAAATTGAACATTACGAAGTAAATCGTTTGTGTAAGGGAATTTATAGTTCGGGTAAACACAAGCTTTATCAATATTTTGGAAAAAGAGGTAAGTAAAGAAATTGGTCTATGATTCCCATGTTCACGTGAGTCACCTTTTTTAAATACAGGTATTTCTTTTAGGCTCTTTTCAATAAAAAGTGTACGTCATCACATATAAAGAGAGGTAGGTCAGAGGGGTGACTTTTTCGGAAATAATATGTTTAAGTATAGTATATAATTGCAATTCCATCATGTCCAGTGCTCTTTTTTCGTTTTAAGTTGTTTAATTGTTTAAATTGGCTTTACACTGCCTTTTACTGTTTCTATTAATTGCAAGGTTAATTAGCTTCCAAAATTTGTTAATGTCCTTGAAAAGACGAACTACATAAATTCAAGCTTGATTAAAATGAACCTAATTAAGCAAGGCATATAGTTATATTTGAAAAATTAAACGAGAGAATAAATGTGTATACTTGCACTGATACTATAAAATCAAACACAGATTAAAACGCACTAAAAGTCAGATTGAAGGGCTTAAGCCTATCTGCACTAGTTTGGCCCATGAGGGATTAGACCTCCGTGCATGGTTACTGGTAGGTGGTTATCTCATCAAATCATCTCTAAATTAGCATAAGAAAAGGGGGACCATGGGGGATCAACGGTTACCACTAAGGCATTGTTAGCTGTGTATAGGGCACAAGTAGCTACAGTCCAGATGTTAAAAAAGAGAGTGGGTCAGGGGCGGATCCAGGGTGATCCCCTGTGGAAAAAAAGGGAAAAACACGTTAATTTGACCTTTATTTGGAGACGGGCCCCCTCCCCTGGTGCCCAAGGGGGGAGGGGGTGCAATTTCAAACTTTCGAGGGCAAACAAAATACAGTTGTGAGTGAACAGCTTTTTCCAAAATTTTAGAAACAGATGTCAAACGTGAAATATGTCTGAAGTTTGTTATATGATTTGATTGTTTGAGATCTTTTAGAAAGCGATCAGTCTGCCAGGATCGGTTTAATAGGTAGGTTAAAGACTGTGATATGAAAGGAGCACCCAGTTTAAAAAATAGAGGATATAAATCATCCAAACCAATTGCTTTTGTATAGGTTTTTCCGCCCAACTTCGTAAACTTAGCATCCGAATTAACGTTACGTTCATTCAAGTTCGTTCGAAATTGAATGACTATGTAGATCAACATTCAAAAAGCTAATTGCGTCGTTCAATTTGATTTAAGTAGCATGCGATTTCATACTCTTGTCACGGAGACGTGCACAACGAGCATTCAATTTAGAAAAGCATGCAAAGAGCATTCAAATTCGTGCCGGACAGACGGTGGTATGTATTCGAGCATTCAATTTTGTGATTAAGCATCCATATGTGACATTTGTGCATTGCTTTTCATTTGATGTTAATTTGTCACTTAATATACTTCTGTTTTAATAATGTAATGCTACGTTAGTAAGTTTACTTGAAGGAATCATTATGCGTATTCGTTAGCAGATATCTGTCGTTACACAGGTAACTGTACCCAGAGAAAGTGCACAATTTGTGCCTTCTCTTCTAAGAGCAAGCTATATAATTATACACATATCCTGGACAGCGGTAGAGTTGAGCTTTAGACATGGACATGATGGAACCAAAATACTATGATGAATAAAGAAAAAATGTAAAATGAAAAGAAAGAAGGATTACCTACTTAATCCAGATTGATAATTTTTTGTTTATTTTTAAATAACCTCATTTATAATGAAAGATATGAAGACATGACTGTATAAAGAAATGTTTCATCAAAAATAAAGATCGAAAGAAAGAGAAATATTGAATGCAATATAGATATATCAGACAATAAAAACATTGTATAATGTGAAATCATGTCAGAAAAGATCATAGAGAAAAAGAATAAACAAATGAACATGAAAAAGTGAATATCCGAAAAAACATCGAGCCTCATACACTAATTATGAGGTCTAGTTTTAATTTGAATGACCCCATTGCGAAAGAGGTTGCCCATAGACGAAAATGAAACCGCAATTCGCCAAAGAATTGTCCTCCCACTCAACTTTGGCGAAATTGAATGACACTAACGCATTTCCAAACAGACTGAACCAAACGTTAATTTGAATGTGCTTGTTTCGAAAATTCGGTGACTCGAAACGAAATTGAATGCAAAAAGTATAAACATGAAACAGGGGAGCAACGAGTGGAGAAAATTTGCTCGAACATGAATGGTCGCCGCTTCGATGAAATTGGCCGGGAAAACCTATATTATCGATAGTACTCAGCTCTTTTAGTACAAACTGAGGGTCAATGTGAACAAATTAAAAAGAAAAAGCTGTTTGTGAAAAAGTTTCAAAGAACTTCGTATCTTCAGTTTTTGTATAGAAGCTATATCGCTGCCGAAACTACGAACCATTTCATTGAATTTGTTATTGTAATATTTTATCAGAAATAACTTCTATGTTAATAATAACAATATGCCTGTCTTCCTGAAAAATGTTGCTTGGAAGTAAATCAAACATATCCTTCCAAGTTTTCCCAAAATACCGTTGCTACTCTCTGTAAGCTTAGTCCTGTAAAAACAACCTGTACAATTTTTATTTGTAAATGGTTCGATTTGTTTCGAAAGTAGGTTTATTTTCCCCAGTGCAACTTTATAGTTTGGTTATATTGAACAGAAGATTGTGGAAGATTAGGTTGGTTATTGGATTTCGGTATCTTAGCTTTAAGTTGTTCGAACTTCTTTTTATTAAAGTCCCTCTCTCGGGCTAAAGCCAAGTATTCATCGTTTATCCAAAGAAATCCATTAATCTGTCGTCTCACAAAAATGTACTAAGCATGTGTGTTACTTAGCATTATCGACGAAAATAATTCCCATAATCGGTCAAAATTTTCTTTTATAGACTGAATCCCAATCAACGAATGCAAGATCATTTTGAAAATTGTTTTTGTTTAGGTCCTGAACGTTCTAAAATTAGAGATTTTTGGCGTCAATTTTGGATGATGTTAATTTGTGATGCATACATTAACTCAAAATTTTAGATTTTGTTGAGCGACATAATTTTTATGTTAGATATTATAATCATAAATAGTGTTTCAGTCCTATTTTATCAATAAATCATATACCTTGTTTCATTAAAAACATCCGATCCACCGGATACTAGCTATACGCAAACCCATTTCCCCCTATTTTAGTATAAAGTTACTTTTTCAAATTTGAGATAAAAAGATACATTTTTTAAATTTATTTTAGTCAGTATAATATATGACCCATGTGAATATGAAAAACGAAAAAGATAATACTCACTACAGAAGCATCACCATACATCCAACCTTTCCAGCAAGGTTTTGTACAATTTCTTCCAATTCAGACAGTGTGTCTGTAAAAGAGAACATATTTCATTTATTATGCATGATGGGAAGGACCTTTGAGATATTATAAACATGACATTTAGCTAACATAAAAAAGAGCGAGTTCTTAAAATTGCATTCAACCAAAACGGTGAACATAATGCGTTTAATGAAGAAAATCATAAATTGTGAACAATGAACATCACATCAATTTCTTAAGCTGATATTGTAAGAGCCTTTTAGAGGTGTAGATCTATAATAAATTTCTCAACCATAACATTTTTAGAAATTACTCCCTAAATATAGTGGCTTCGAAGACAATAAGGCTTATCATTGATTGCCAGAATAACTTAAACTTAGATCTAGTGCTAAGTAAAAACTTTTCACACCAATTTCATAGGTTGATGTTATATCAGAGCCTTTAAGAGGTGTATAGTCTAGATCTATGATAAATTCTCGACCTTGCCCCGCCCCCCGCAAAAAGAGAGAGATAGAGAGGAGGGGAAGAAGAGAAAGAGGAGAGAATGGAAAAGAAGGAAGAGGAAGAAGAAAATAAAGGGGGAAAACAAGGAGATCGGGAGGGGACCACAAATGACCTCCCCCCTACCCCCCCCCCTTAATCAATGAAAAAAAGAAGGAAGGGAAATGGAAAAGGAGATAAAGGGAAAGAAAAAAGAGAAAGAAGGAAGGTAGGTGATATCGTTTTCGATTTTCCCGCCGACAAGGTGTAGATCGGTGGGGCGGGCACTGGCGTACTGGTGGGGAGGGGCAGTTGCCCCCACATCTGCTCATATCAAGAGGCATGACAGGGCTCGCAGACCGTCGGGAGCCTCGAGCTCCCCCCTGCCCCCTGGACCCAACCAATGGCCCTAATGCGGGTTCCTTGATGCTCCTCTAACCGTTATTATTGCGTAAAACTCCTGAGCTTCCGGGGTCTCTGCCCCTCGACCCCACGCCAATTAGTGTTCTGCTGTGGTGTCACAAATAAAGACCCAAACATGCTAATCTGACCGTAATTAAACGGCTAAAATCAGGCGCGGATCCACGGGCCGATTCTACCGGCCCGGGTTTCGTATTATGAACAACGGTCTTTATGAATAATGACCCTCAATAGGAATTATAAATAGTGACTCTCATCTCACGTTATGAATAGCAATCCTTATGATTAACGATCCTTATTCTTTTTATGAATAGTGATTCTCTTCTCTCTTTATTGTAGGGCCATGCAATATGATTCAAGGCATGCCCACATAGAGGATTTTATTATGTTAGGGGTCGGGGCAAAATGCAATTAATTGTTGATAATTTAATGCATTTCCTTCTTTTTTTGTATTTGTGGGGGCGTCGACGTACCCTAGCCCCCGCTGCGTACAGTCATGATTCAGTGACTACGCAATGGCCTCGTTACTGTGAGCCCCCAGGATCAAAACCGTGACGATGCGCTATATTAGTGCCCTTTTGTGAGGCATCATGGAGTTACTCCATGGAGGCATTAAACCTCATTACTGTCAGTTATGACTTAAGGGCGTAGGTCCCCTAGTTGATTAGCATTGAAGAATACACATGCTCATTTAGCAGTCACGTAAAACAAACACTCACAAATTAATATTCAATATACATCTGAGAATGTATACTATTATCTAGATCTATTGGGAATAAATCATTGTCAAAATCATTCCTTAAATTGGGGTAAAAATAATTATTCCACCATTTTGACCAACAGTGTAGCAAGGTATCCCAAAGATAATATTTTTGTCAAGGGTTGAAGTTTTCTTTCAATTCAATTCAAAGAGAAGATAAAGATAACAGAGTTAAAAGAGCAAAGGAACAAAACAAAGTGGAAATATACAACCATGCCTAAAGAAGACAAGAGATGGTGGTGAAGAGGGATGATATACTATTGGCACATGACAGATTCAGTTAAATTCAATTAAATTCAATTCAATATGGTAAAACTAGGCTAAAATGGAGTTTTAAAAATACTTTAAAAATCATGAAACAAGTACAATACAAAATTGGTATAAGTGTATAACACAGGCAAAGGCAAGGCAATCAAATCAAAGAATGAAAGAAGAAGAAGAAGGAAAAGGGAAATGCGGGGTAATTTTTTGGTGTAGCATTGAAAACTTTGCAAATGAGACTGCCCAAAGCATATCGGTAGTGACTGTTTCATTGTAGTTTAATTATTATACATTACATACACTCGACTTTTTAACATTTTTTGGCCTGCATGGCTGATTTAGTTTTTGCCAATACATACACAAAAATGCTTGAATAAGCATTATGGCGATGTAAGTGCCCTATTTGGTATGCATTCTTAAATTGTGCATTTGACCATTGTTACTTTCATGCCTCCGACCTTGTGCCCGGTTAAGTTGATTATGTAATGCGGGCTTATTTTTTGGTGTAGCATTGAAAACTATGCAAATGAGACTGCCCAAAACAAATCGGTGGTGACTGTTTCATTGTAGTTTAATTATTATATATTACATACACTCGACTTTTTAACATTTTTTGGCCTGCATGGCTGATTTTGTTTTTGCCAATACATACACAAAAATGCTTGAATAAGCATTATGGAGATGTAAATGCCCTTTTTGGTATGCATTCTTAAATTGTGCTTTTGACCATTGTTACTTTCGTGCCTCCGACCTAGTGCCCGGTTAAGTTGATTATGTAATGCGGGGTATTTTTTTTGGTGTAGCATTGAAAATTTTGCAAATGAGACTGCCCAAAGCAAATCGGTAGTGACTGTTTTATTGTAGTTTAATTATTATACATTACATACACTCGACTTTTTAACATTTTTTGGCCTGCATGGCTGGTTTTGTTTTGTCAATACATACACAAAAATGCTTGAATAAGCATTATGGCGATGTCAATGTCCCATTTGGTCTGTATTCTTAAAGTGTGTCTTTGGCCATTGCTACCTTCGTGCCTCCGACCTAGTGCCCGGTTGAGTTAATTATGAAATGCGGGATAATTTTTGTAGCATTGAGTAATTTTGCAAATGAGACTGCCCAAAACAAATCGTTAGTGACTGTTTCATTGTAGTTTAATGATTATACATTACATATATCGACTTTTAACTTGAATGCCTGGCCGAGTTTCGACTGATTTTTATTTGTTACTATTGGGCAATTTTGGCCATCAATACCATGCTCGGTGTTCATTATAATTATCATTGTCGATTTCACGAAACTAGTGTACTATCGCTTGTTTTTTGTTGATGGTTTTTCTTGTTTTAAACGTAGTGCGTGGCGACCATGTCTGTGGGCGTGGCCCGCGGTTCACGGTTAGATGATCAGCGACCCTCACCCGCTGGACTGGTTGCCATGCCGGTTGTCAGGGAGGGACCAACGAGTAGCGTTTGCGCTGCTCTGGCGTTTCGTTGCCTGGTCTGGTGGCTGGCGTATCGTTGGTATTTCGCGCTCTATGATGACGTGATTTAATGTTATCATGTGGCGCGGTCTCTCCGCGGTATGCTGGTTCGCCGGTGTCTGGCGATGTTTCGTCGGTGTGGCGTGGATCGGCATGATATATGTTAATTCATTTTATTTCAACTTAACTATTGCTTATTTGTATTACTTATGCTAAAGCCAAGGTATTATCATACCCCCCTGTAAATCCCTTTTCTCATGTCAATCATAATCCAGTCCTTAATGCTGAACGTTGTTTCTTTCTCACCCCCTTAGGTATAGCACATAGGCTTACCCACCTTTCTCTGTAACTTAAAGGTAGTACGTTTCGAAAACAATTCATCACTGTAAATTTAAACGATAACAATACTAAAAAAAAAATATTAATAATAAAACTTTCTTAAATTACAAATTTCTAAGTTTTTTTTTTTTTTTTTAATTAATGACCACGTTTGAACGCTGTCACCGGCCCCGAGTCTGTCTGATAGTCACGCACAAGTGAACATCATGTACACCCCCCTGATTTTGTTGGTTTTTGCCGACACCCATTATAAATGCACTTCCACTCTTACACGCACATGCACGCACCAAACACATAGTATTAATTTATACTGGTCGCAATACCACATTTGTAATCTTAATGGCTTTAAATGATATTCTGAATGATCAAGTTTATACACCCCAGAGTAAATATTATACTACTAGTGAATTCAATTCAAATTTTAATTCAACGGGACCCAATAATAACCTTCACTGTTTTAGTTTATTAAACATCAATATTCGAAGCTTACAAAAGAATTTCGATAATTTTGAAGAATTTTTATCTATCCTAAACACATTTTCATTTTCTTTGATAGGACTTACCGAAACCTGGTTACACTCAACTTCTCCTCCAATATTCAACATTGAGAATTATGAATTTATTCATTCAGACCGTAAAAACGGAAAGGGGGGAGGTGTCGCTTTTTATTCTCGTAATGATGTACAATTTAAAATAAGACATGATATTCAACTGGAAGGAATAGAAACATTATTTTTAGAAATTATTGATGATAAACATAAGAATAGAATCGTTGGGGTAATGTACAGACCACCTAACAATGTAGCCGACACATTTTTTGATGAATTAGAATCATGCCTTGAATTTATTTCTAGAGAAAATAAAGATGTATATATTATGGGAGACTTTAATATCGATATATCCTTACCTTTTACCGTTCTTGGCCAACACTTCACTAATTTATTATCTTCATTTTTTTTTAAACCTCTCATTAATAAACCAACTAGGATTACAAACTTAACACATACTATAATTGATAATATTTTCTCAAACGTATTAGATAATAAACAGAATGGAATAATATATTATGATATTTCAGACCATTTACCAATATTTACGATAGGTCCTAATGATAAACACCTACAAATTCCCAATAAAGAACATACAACACGACGTAAAGAAACCAAACGTAATATTGAATCCTTAAAAATAGACTTGAGTCAAGAAGATTGGTATGATATTTATTTTGAAAGAGATGTGAACAGTTCATATGAAAAATTGATAAACAAACTTCTTTGTCATTATAATAAAAATGTGCCCCTCTCAAGAATTAAGTCAAATAAAAAGAAAAATAAACGACCATGGATTACTCAAGGTATACTTAAATCAATATCTACCCGAATTCGTTTATATAAAATCTCACTTCGATCACCTACAAATGAAAATCAAAATTAATATAAAAAGTACCGTAATAAATTGACTTCAATTATTCGTTTATCACGCAAATTATACTATGGTAATAAAATTGAAAATAATAAAGATAATAATCAATCATTATGGCAAACAGTTAATGACATTTTGGGGAAGAAAAAGGATACTCCAAATAATATTGAATTTAATGATAATGGGCATCACATAGACCAAAATGATGTTGCTGAGGCATTCAATAAATACTTTACTAATATTGGACCGGATTTAGCTTCCAAAATAATTAATGAAAAGAATGATTTTTTGAAATACTTAAATAATAACGTTAATCAATCCTTATTTTTTAATCCAACAAATATTCAAGAGATTTTAGAAATTGTTCGTTCATTAAAAAGCAGTAAATCTAGTGGCTACGATGAGCTAAGTGTATCTTTATTAAAACAAATAATTCACTTCATAGCTTCCCCGTTATCACATATCTTTAATTTATCTCTTTCCCAAGGGGTTTTTCCCGACCCACTAAAAGTTGCAAAAATAATTCCGATATATAAAAAGGATGATCACTCTAAAGTTTCAAACTACCGACCAATTTCTTTACTACCAAGCATTTCAAAGATATTAGAGAAAATAGTATATAAACGATTATATTCTTTCTTAGATATCAATAACTTTTTAATTCCTAATCAATATGGATTTAGAAAGAACCACTCTACTGATTATGCTATTCTACAATTATGTGACAAAATAACTGATTCCCTTTCTAAAAAAGAACACACTGTAGGTGTTTTTATGGACTTATCGAAAGCATTCGATACCATGGACCATCGTATATTAATACATAAATTAAAAGCATATGGAGTTAGAGGGATTGTACTTTCTTGGTTTGAAGACTATTTGCGTAATAGACATCAATATGTTATGTTTAAATCTACAACATCTAATATTTCCACCATAGAATGCGGAGTACCACAAGGCTCCATATTAGGTCCCCTACTGTTTTTAGTATATATGAATGATATTGTTAATGCATCACCACTCCTAACATATGTTCTGTTCGCAGACGATACCAACGTATTTTATTCGCATAAAGACTTAAACATTCTCATTACAACCCTCAATTTAGAACTAAATAAATTATCATCTTGGTTCAAATCCAATAAACTCTCTTTAAATATTAATAAGACTAATTGTATTTATTTCAAAAACATACACTCTAAACATGTACTTCATTATGATATTTTTATAGATAACATGCCCATAATTCAAAAAGAAGTTACACAATTCTTAGGTGTAATGATTGATTCAAACCTAACTTGGAATAGTCATATTAACAACATTTGCATGCTAGTCTCGAGAAGCATAGGCATTTTATATAAATTAAAATATTATCTATCACAAAAGTCACTATTTATGCTTTACAATTCCTTCATTTTGTCATACATATCTTATTGTAACATAGTTTGGGGCAATTGTAGTAAGATGAAAATTATGTTAATATATCGTCTCCAAAAGAAAGCACTTCGTCTTTGTACACATTCACATTATTTAGCCCATACTGATCCAATATTTTGTAAACTAAAAACATTAAAAATCGCTGACATTCACAGTTTTCAAACTGCAATCTTTATGTATAAATGTTGGATAAATACTATACCTTTGGCATTTCGAAATATTTTTGTTTACAATAGTGATATACATTCTTATCCCACACGACACTCATCCGATTTCCACTTAACAAACCCCAAAATTATTATGGCCTATAAATCGATAAGACATCATGGTCCAGACATTTGGAATGCTTTACCTGACAATATTAAACACTCTGCAACTCTTTATTCATTCAAAGCATCGATGAAAAAATATTTAATATCTACATATTCAAAAACATCATAAGGGTCTCAGAGGTTTTGATTGTTTATTTAAATTAATTTTAGATGACCAGTTCATTAACAATACGAATCGAACACTTACTTCACCTGCACACACCCACTTGCACACACTTGCACATTTTTCTTCTTTTTTCTTTTTTCTTAATTTCTTTCCACTTTTTATTCAGATATTTTCTGAACAAAATCTTTATATGTGACTCTCTATTCCCCTACATTCTCCTAAAAACAGCGCCATGTACCCCCCCCCCCTTCCCGGCTGCTATCGCCTCAAGCTTCTTAGCTTATGATAGTTGGCCTCTGCATTTATCTTGATTATTTTTTACTTACCTCCATACTTTCAAGCTTTCAATTATGTATTTTTTTTTTTTAATATTTTATTTTGTGTGTATTAAGTTGTCACTCTTGATATAAATCAATTATATTATATACTATTATTGTTATTTGAATGTTTTGTATTTGATTTATCAATAAATGCAGAAACATCTGCTAAAAAAAAATAAAAAAAAAAGAAGAAAGAAAAAAAAGGAGAAGAAGAAAATAGAAATAAAGAAAAGAAGAAATAAAAGGAGAAAAAAGGGGAAAAAAAGAAGAAATAAAAGAGGGGTGTCAAAGAGCAACAAAGCAAAACAAAACAAAAAGGTGATGAAATTGCCGAGCCTAAAGGGTACAAGAAAAGGAGGATCATTCATCGTTTACTTTGGTTAAGTGCACTGATGAGGTACGGAATTGGACTATTTTGCATTCGTTTAGTTGTATATCTAAGTTCTGGAATTTGTGGTTTACGTCTTAGTGTTCTTGAATTATTTTCCGGAGGGAAAAACTGCTTAAATTGATCAGTGTAGAGCATGGTCTTTTGGAAGAACGACAAGCACAAACTCTTTCTTCTATCAGAAAGAGATTCGATTTTCAATTCATCTAGGACAGTGCATGTCATAAGTTTAGTAAAGTGCACCGATAATCACTCTCAAAACTTTCTTTTGGTGATTTGGTTTTTGGTGAGGCCTCCATTCCATACAGGGACTGCATATTTAATGACAGGCCTTATGCAGCACATGTATATGGTCAACAAGTCATCATAGGGTAGACCATGACGTTTCAATAGTCTAAGCATATGAATTTTACTGTTTGCTCTCTTTAAGAATTAGTTATGTTTTGATCCCATTTTAGGTCATTCTGAATAATGACTCCCAATATTTTGGTGGCTTTTTACAGTAGCCAGTTCATGACTTCCGGTAGAAACTGCATGATCGATTTGGGGTGACCGTTGGAAACAAACATTCATTTGAGCACATTTTGGGAGGTTCATCTGCATATGATTATGATCACACCAGGTTAAAAGATAGTCCATAGACTTTTGTAGTTCAGATGGTTGGTTACAGTTCCTACATTCAACAATTGACAGGTCATCCACATATTTGAAGGTAGTTGAGTTCTGTAAAGATGGATTAACGTCATTTACCATTGCTAGAAATATTATTGGACCTAATTTAGTTCCCTGAGGAAAATCTGCATGTAATGAAACCCAATCAGAACACGTCGAATGGTATCGTACACACTGCTGACGGGAACATAAGAAATCAGCAATCCATGGAATAACGGCAGACCTGGTGCCAAGGTCGATAACCTTTCTAATGGCTACCGTGTGGTCAACCCTATCAAAGGCTTTGGTAAAATCAGTAACAATTACCGAATATGTAGCTTTGGGTTTATCCGCATTTTGGAATAAAAGATGTAGCATGTTTATCAAGTAATGGTTTGTTGAGAGGAACTTTCTATTGCCAAATTGATTAGGGTCTATTTTGGGTCTTTCTTATATCTTGTAGATATGATTTTCGATATGATTTTCGATTGACATAGTTGAATCCCATTGTAAAAATTCAGTTATTTAGGGTGCAATATCTCACAAGAAGCTGGTGAAACTTATAAGAGGCGGCAAAGCAATGGGAATTACATTTCGAGTGTCAAATTTGGAGCCATTTAAAAAATGTTAATTATAAACTATATCTTTATTTGTTTTCAAAATTAGGAGATCCCGTGCAACCTACTTATGCAAGACGCGACCTATCTTTAACAAAATTATATTACAAGAAGAGTTGGGCATTGGTATTTACATTCCCTTTTAAAGAATTAGATAATTTGACAAGACTCTTTTCCCCATTGTGATATAATTCCAAATTGTTCAATTTAGAAAGTACACCTAGTTACGGTAAAGAAGTCATTTCGTCATCAAAATACACCAGACAAGATGCATTCCAGAAACTACCCTCATACTCGTATATGTCATTATTCTAGCTCATTGCTGCCTGGATAAGAGTTGACGATTGCCCAATAGATGGATACATTCAAAATGGGCAGGGGAGCTGCACCCCCCCCCCCCTGCCCCCACTCCAACTCAACATTTGATTTGATTCCAACCTTTAAGAATCTATTTTTTAGAGAATGATACCACTATATCATTTGAATCCATGTCTCTAATCATCTTACACTTAATAGCAGGTTAATGAATTTATTGTACCAAAAAAACAATTGGGGTCAAATTTTCGAGGCAGGGGGGAAACAAGAATGCTAGACCAATTTTCTTATTGCAATATACTTCATGAATAAAGCTTTATACAAATTGCTCTATTTTTTGTTCTAGAAAGGGGGGCAAATTCTAAACACTCCATCTATTGTCTTTATGATTCAGATTGAATATCATGACTATCACCTCGATCCAGAACTCACTTTATGTGTCACTTGACAGATAGCCTGCATCATTTCTGAACACACATCATGCCCTACTACACAACATACTGCCCCCATCCCAAAATTACTTTTGATGGGGAGGGGGGGGGGGGGGGCACGTCAATGGAAGGAGGGGGGCACGTCAATGGAAGGAGGGGGCAAGGTGAAAGTTCTAAACCACACCATACACTATGAACATGTATCAGATTCAGATGGTAAATTATGTCTCTCACTTGGAACAGGTCTTAATTGTATGTACTTTTTGACCTATATTACCATATTAACTTTTTGCTTTTTTTTTTTTTTTTTTTTTTTTGGGGGGGGGGGGGGGAAGCCCTCACGGATTTCTAAATTTCTTGTGGCGATTACCCATTTTAAGTGGTAAAAATGATTCCCCCCCCCCTTATTTTTCTTCGAATTGTTACCTAGGTATAGACACCACAACTTTGAGATAATTTCGGTTTCTGGCGGCCATTTTGGAATACAAAATGGCGGCCATCTTAAGTATTGTTATGAATATTATGTTACTCTAAACCCTTTTGATAATGTAGAAACTTTACCAGTGAATAGACTGACCTCTAGAACATATTGCAATCTTGCTAATTTGAGCTAAACTGTAAATAGGAGACTGCAAGCCATTTTGGACAACATTATGGATTTACAGGTGTCCTGGTGGCCAAAACCCGTTGTAAGTAGTAAATGGATTATTCGACCTCCAAACCTAGGTCTAAGCACCAAAACTACATTGCTGAGATGGATATATCATGATATATTGCAAATGTTAAGGTAATGGTGGCCATCGTGGACGCCATTTTAAAAATAACCCCTTTATTGGGGTTTCAATTTGTTTACATATTAGTATATTGTTCCTATTGCCTACCACTACCAGAAACATCTGAAAAAATGTTGTTGCAACTTGTGGAGGGGGGGGGGGGGGGGGGGGCGGTCGGGGTATCTTTTATCGTATTTTAACCCGACTAATGAAGGTCATGAAGATAAATGTAGACTCAGTGATAGTGGTTAAATTTGACGTCAAATCTAGGATCGTGATTAATGACATAAGTAAGCATACTCTTCTGACATATGCCGTTATTATCTATGGTTTGAAAAATCAACATTGGGAAAGAGCGCAACACCTATACGGAATACTAGAATGAGAACATGGATACAAGACTACACACTCACTACAGTTAATTAGCATTACCCACCACTGATAATTAGTTTCATCAATACATGTTCTTTACCACCAGCTTCTCAAAAACTATCCTTCATACTTAATTCATAAGTTGTTGAAGGTGATGTATTTCTCTTAAGTTGCCATAATTTTAATTCATTAAAGATAAAGTTGAGTTCTGGGCATGCGATTGCATTGTGAAAAAAAAGTTGTGGAATGAATCAGAAAAAGTTGATCATGTAGTAAGGAAGTATTGGTGTGTACTGCAAGGTTCTGGAGTCATCAAAATCATAATAAATTTGGCCCAGTCTTGGTAAAGTAACAAGCACTGTACACAGAAATTATGTATATGGGACTACACAAATGGCGTCGGGCTTACTTACATTGATTTTCTTATCTTTCTATGCTTATTACTCAGCCAGTATACTTTTTCTACCAAAATTGTTTGGCAATGACTTTTATTTGTAATCTTTAACATTCAGTGTAAGTTTCGTTTAATTCTATGAGAATTCATTTTTTTTTTTTTTTTTACCAGAACTCATGTTTATTTGTAATGCAAAGAGGTCAATGGACCTGGTCATACTAACTGCAATAGTGCACTGTGCTAATTCGTGTATTGCTTAACCTTCATTTGAAATATAGAAATGGTTAAATCAACCATTATAGACTAATATATTTTGATATCTTCTGCTTTATAGTCTACTTTATATTCTTTTCTATATTTCATCTTGCATTCAATCTAAATATGTTCTATTATATATTCTACTTCATGTTTGTTTTTTCTTTTTCACATTCTGCTTTATTCTCTATTTTTCAAATCTTTTATATCTTACTTTATTATCCAATCTTTATGCCAATGTTTCCTTTTTTAATCATGATAATATTTCAGCACCAAATTGTGAGTTCAAGTAGACATCTTTAAAATAGTAGAGCAATCGATCCTGAGCACATGACGTATTGCAACGGATAATTTTGATAATAAGGGTAAGAAGAAAAACGATAATTATAACAATAATAACAATATTGATAAAATCTATAATAATGATAATAATTACAAGTATAAGTAATATACATGTAGGAACAACACCAATTATAATATTCATTTTAATGAACAAAATATTAATAATTGTTGTGATTGTGCTGATTTTTCTACTTCTACTACTGGGTTGGAAAGTGAAGGATAAAGGTAAGGAGAAGAATGATTTCAGCGATTTTAGTAATGATTTTCTCTATGACATGCACATATATAACTCCGTGGTAAGTAGGTAGTAAGCGAGTGAAAAGAAACACCATGACGATAGAGAGCGAGAGAGAGAGAGAGAGAGAGAGAGCAGGAGAGGAAGAAAGAGTATAGCCCGGGTTCAAATTCAGATTTCTATCATGTATCTGCCATCTGATTGCCATGTGACGCTTCATACAAATAGCATCACGTTGTTTTGTATTGCCATCAAATTGTTCAATTAGCATTGTGAAGACGATGAACAAATAAGAAGAATAATAATACATCGTTGTAATGGTGAGAATGTCTACCTATATCTCTCTCTCGGATCATTACTGCGAACAGTGGATTCAACCAAGTGCAATTAACTTTTTGAACAAATAAGAAGAATAATAATACATCGTTGTAATGGTGAGACTGTCTACCTCTATCTCTCTCGGATCATTACTGGGAACAGTGGATTCAACCAAGTGCAATCAACTGTTTAACGAGCTTGCCATGAGTTCTTAAATATGTATTATGCATCTGCGTGTCATAATAGTATTAAACAGTAACAATGGCGAACGATCATCGCTAAAATTCGGAAATTATTTCTGAGATTGCTTTTCCCTAAAAATTACCATGAGACCTGAAGCTAGATAAAACTTAATGATCGACACAAATGATATTGTTTTGAAAACAGACAGAAAACGTTAGAACTAGAATGAATAAGACATAATGCGATTATGTAAACAAGTTAATTTCTACACGTTAATCCACGAGGTCCAAATGGCCAAGCAAATTTCGATCCAGATGCAAAATAGGGTAAACTTCTATCAGGGACTTGGGATACAAGTCCCTGCTTCTATCTTTCTATTTAAGTATCTTCTCCCGGTTCAGAGGTTGATTGCCACATCTCTCCATTTTATTTTATCTTCTGTCATTCTGGTGCACTCTTGCAGTTTTAGTCCAGTCCAGTTCTTAACATTCTCTTCCCAGATGATTCTGGGTCTCCCTCTCGGTCTAGTTCCTTCCACTATTCCTTCCAATACATCCTTTAAGAGGCTTTGGTGCCTTTGAATATGACCAAAGTATTTACATTTTTTCTCCTGAACTAATCCTACCAGTGCAATTTCTTTACGCCCTGCCATGTGGTACATCTCTTTGTTGGTTTTTGTGGGTTTTCAGGATATTTTCATAATTTGTCTGTAGATCCACATTTCAAAAGAAGTTATTCTATTGTCCATGGCCTTGCTTATTGTCCATGTTTCTGCTCCGTACAATAACACAGGCCATACCTAACAGTTTACTAGTCTCAACCTAAGCAGAAATGTCACCTTTCTATCTGTAAATAAGTCTTTCATTGCCAAAAATGTATTCCGTATTAACTTCCATGAGGTGTTTTTCCTGCTATGTCTGATTTATTTAGAGCTGTAACATCTGGAAGAGGGTTTTTTGTTGTTTTGGCAGTGTATTCTTTAGCTTTATTTCGACTTCTGCAATCATCGGGTTGTGATCAGAATTTATGTCAGCCCATGGGCATGTCTTTACCTGCTTGATACAATTCTTGAACCTATTCTTTATTAAAATGTAGTCGATTTGATTTCTCTTCACATCTCGTGGGCTTTTCCAGGTGTAGGTTATTCGTTTATGTTGTTGGTAAAAGGTGTTGGTTATCACTAAATTATATTCCTTACAGAACTAACAAAAAATTCGATCTCCCTGATCAATATGATGGTCCAGTCCATATCGTCCGACAATCTTTCCATCCTTACCTTCTTCGATTAAACCATTCCAATCACCTATCACGATAACAACTTCTATTGATTTACATACTTTAGCATTTCATCTATATATGATCGCAATATTGTTCTACTTGTTCATCACTGTAATCAATGGTTGGGGCATACACTTGAATAAGGGAGTTTACAGATACAATCTGCGCGTGGGCAGATAAAGGTCATTTGTACCAAAAAGGTAAAACCGACCAGAGATGAATACTGGATATGCACTTATGAATACGCAGGTGGAAGTATTCTTTTCAAGAGGGCAAACAAAAGGTATTCATGAAGCACATCTAGGACTTTGGCAGTTATTATTCTAAGATGCTAGGTTAAACGGTTTAGTTTCAGCTTCATTGACATCATTATTTCATTTAATGTCCAGTAACCTAAAATGCGTTTCTCCAGATTTTTCTTGATTAACATTCCGACACCATGTTGGTGTTTTTCTCTGTACTGTGCTGTCTATGGCATTATTACAGTAAACCCATTCCAAAAAAAAAGTAGACTTTCCAAAAAAGTCTAAAAAAATGGACCGTTTCATGTAATTCTAGATGGTCTAAAATATTACTTTTTCACTCAAATAGAACCAAATTTCTTGGGTTACAGAAAATAATGGTCCTTACCTTTGTCGTTATAGAACAATTTGCTTGCAAGTATCCAGCAAAGGTTCGTCGATTGCCACACCTTGATCTGTACAAGGTTTGTTGATTGCCACACTTTATTCTTACCAACGTTCGTCGATCGCCGCACTTTACTTTGACCAAGGTTCGTCGATTGCCACACCTTGATCTGTCCAAGGTTTGTCGATTGCCACACTTCACCCTTTCCAAGGTTTGTCGATCGCCGCACCTTCCTCTTTCCAAGGTTTGTCGATTGCCACACCTTGATCTGTCCAAGATTTGTCGATTGCCACACTTTATTCTTACTAACGTTCGTCGATCGCCGCACTTTACTCTTACCAAGGTTCGTCAATTGCCACACTTTACTCTTACCAAGGCTCGGCGATTGCCACACCTTGATCTGTACAAGGTTTGTCGATTGCCACACTTTATTCTTACCAACGTTTGTCGGTCGGCGCACTTTACTTTGACCAAGGTTCGTCGATTGCCACACCTTGATCTGTCCAAGGTTTGTCGATCGCCACACTTTACTCGTTCCAAGGTTTGTCGATTGCCACACTTTATTCTTACCAACGTTCGTCGGTCGGCGCACTTTACTTTGACCAAGGTTTGTCGATTGCCACACCTTGATCTGTCCAAGGTTTGTCGATTGCCACACCTTGATCTGTCCAAGGTTTGTCGATCGCCACACTTTATTCTTACCAAGGTTCATCGATCGCCACCCTTTACTCTGTGTAAGATTCGTCGATTGCCACACCTTGATCTGTTCAAGGTTTGTCGATCGCCACATTTTATTCTTACCAAGGTTCATCGATCGCCACCCTTTACTCTGTCCAAGGTTCGTCGATTGCCACACCTTGATCTGTCCAAGGTTTGTCGATCGCCACACTTTATTCTTACCAAGGTTCGTCGATTGCCACACTCTACTCTTGCAAGATTTGTCGATCGCCACACTTTACTCTTACCAAGGTTCGTCGATCGCCACACTCTTGCCAAGATTTGTCGATCGCCACACTCTTGCCAAGATTTGTCGATTGCCACAGATGAGATGAATTATAAACAATAAATCACTTTTCATCAGAGCAACTTTCTGTTTTTAACCCCAATTCAAGATAACATAATTCTGGAAAAATCTGAAGCTGCATGCTCACAGCTCAATCTGTAACAAGAGGTGCTCACTCTACCGATAACACAATGACCAATGCCTCAATATATACTTGCATTTTTCATGTGGAACTGAAAACCGTTTTGAAATGTCTTTTACGGCTATTATGAAGACAAAAAATTGAAGTTGGGGCTAAGTTGGTGCGCCCAATTACATGATCATGGTTCAATTTCTTAATTTTAGTGGAGCAAATAATTTAAAACTTATTCCTCTATATTTATTCCTAATTGAACAACATCACTATAGGAATCAAGATTTGCAAATCATTTTCAACAAATGAAAAAGGTTTTTTCTGAGAGATTTGTCAATGTTACCCTTAACATGGCGTACCGGGTAATTCCGTTACCAAAATCTGAAAAAAGTGTTACTTACAAAGTTTTTTCTTACTTATTTTTGTTGTAGTTGCAAATTCTTTTCCTTTATCTACCTACTAAAAGCCCTCAATATCAATTTCAAAGGTATCTAATTTTTTCCTTTTACAACAATCAGCTAGGTCTAACCAGCTGTCTACAGTATTTACAAATAGAGCCAAAATTTCTCTGAAATGTGATTCTCTTACCGTGGAACATGTAATAATATAACTCAAATGAACTTAATCTATAAACTTAAGCTACACTTGAACCGGTATTAACTTTAATCTTGATCAAACTACACTAAACTATAGTGTGAACATGCCTCTATTCTAAGAAGTTTGTGCCCATGGCAACGGCATCCAATCTGAGATGAGGAAGACCAGTGTCCCCCAAATCCATAAACAACGACCTTGGGTCAAGTTGGGTGTGTGTGTGTGTACTTGGTGTATACACATGATTTAGTATTCTCACTACAGTGACAAATTCCTAACTTCTTGAAACTATTCTTATACACATTAAATGATATTAAACAAAAGTTATGACAAATATACACTATAATTCACATTCAAGAACATCTACTTTATGATTCTCAATTAACAATAATCAGTTAATAGTTGTAGTATCTCATCTGACTACAGTGACATTTTAGCTTACCAACTGTTTGCAATCCTGTGGACTTTCACAATTTCAAGGGAGGTATACTATTCCTTGACTGCTTTCTTCTAAATATACTACAACTTCTGAATCTACTTTCTCTTGTTTTATTCTTTGAGTGATGCCTCATCCCTATGACTCATACCTTCTACTGACCTTCATCGAAACTAGGAGCACAAAGGTCAAGTTTGAGGTCAAGTTTGTTTACTCTTTACCCTGCCTCTGTAGAAGGTCATTACCAAACTAGTCTTGCTGCTACAATAATATCAAACTATAAAGCAAGTTCACTATGACTTATGACTTTCTCACTTGGGAATTAACATACTGGTACATAAAAAACTGCTGGATACACAGAGATGCAACTTTTGCAATATTGATACTTTTATCCCTTTTGGACTTAAATATGGTACAATAACTACACACTTCAAGGTGTGAATACTGATAATACATGTATTGAACAATAGTTTAAATCACCAATTGTTTGACCTCCTGGTTTCTACAACTTTCCGTAACTTTTCGATCCAAACGGTATGAATAACTTCTTGACAGTGAATTTTTTCTTTCTTTCTGATGCAAGCAGGATTGGTGCTGGGCGCATCATCATACTTTTTGTGGAACTGATTCATGAATAATTCCTATTTGGCCTGATAGTCTTCAACTTCAAATTTTTTGTACCTTTTTGGTTTCATGCCGTTACACTACATACGAGGTCATTTGCAAAATTACAATCATAACAATGGAGCACATACATCTTTAAATCATTTATAACACTTATGACACACATATACTAGGCTATTATGCATTATAGATGTTAAACACAAATATTCATGCTGAAATATGTCATGCATTAATAATTATATAATATTGACTGGCCTTGAGGGGTATATCAGAAATATTGACCAAGCTCAGATCATATTGCCCCGAGTCGAAAGACGAGGGCAATATGGTCTTAGCGCGGTCAATATTTCTGATATCCCCCGAAAGTAAAGCCAGTCAATATTTTTATTGTTATCCAAATCAGACATCTATAGAGCAAATACAGAAATCCACCATGACAATCTCAAGAACTAAACAAACTTTGTCAAACCAGCACTGTGCATCTAGTGCTTGACACAATTTTCGATACACTGCAAACAGTGTGCATTTGGTGTGATTATTACGTCACAATAGAGTGCGCGCAAAGTGCTCAGGTTCTCGTACGCATAATAGATGCGCAATGAAAATGACAAAATACGGCGCGGTCAATACAAAATGCCCGGATGCGAGACCGTGGAAAATACCAAGGTATATTTTCACTCGTCTCTTCACGCAAAGCCAATACGCGCAGGGAGACCAAGGAAAATACAAAGAATATACCCCTCCGTTCCCACTGCTAGTAAAAACTAGGGCAATACGGTTTTGTAAATGACCAGCTCAGATGTCTGATACGGGTAATAATAATCTATATACTTTAATTGTATTGATCGAGTGAGCAAATATCAATACCTTAGAAGAAATATTCTCACCTTATCTATGCAGTTATCAAGGCCCAGGAAAGAAATGATGAATGAATGGTGATTATCCAGAATGATGTATCCTTCTTAAATTGTGGTCTAAGTTTAGGTGCACACCAATTCCTTTATATAGTGTTATATGGTAGTTTGTTTGGTGATAACACAACTTGACAAAAAGGCATCTTAATTATTATCGTGCATGTTTTTTTTGCTATAGCAGGCTGCATGTATCAGTCCTAAATTGTGAATCAGTGCATGGTTGCTGCTACAGAGTTTCAGCCATACTTTCAACCATGTAAAATACCTACAAGCATGTATCCAACCTCGATCTTCATCGCTTCTGAGCATATTTTCTGCTTCATGTGAACTTTGGGGTAATGCATGGATTTTGAGGCCTTGAGCTCAAATTTTAATTAGGATTTCATGACTATACTTGATATTTCTGATTTGCTTGCTTCTGCATAAATCATGTATTTTATTTATAAAAAAAAAAGTCTCAATTAATGTAAATGCATGTTCACAGTCTGCAGGTTTTTATTTCAAATTGATACATAACAATTTTGTTTTATTTAGATTTACAGAAGCTGTAATTCTATTCTTTGGAAGAGCATATAATTTCATTCATGAATTGATTTCAAATGGTAGGTGGAAATAAGAGTGTGCTCAAAACTAACATTTCCTAAATTTCTTGACCTCTATTTATCAAACCATAGACTAACAACATATGTTTTAAGTCTATGAATACAGAAGCAAAAGTTCCCTCCTCAAAACATGGATTTATTATTGTATAACTCCAAACCCTTGACAAAAAACATAACAAAGTTTACCTGTCATGACAAAAACTCATCGTTTAAAATTGAAACCCCCATTTGACTTTCACCATTTCTACTTGTACTAGAGCTGAGATTGTGATAAGCCCTAAGTAAACACTAGCGCTGTAATCCACCCCCACCTAGACCTTGATGAGGTGATATAGCGAGAGAGAGATAAGCATGATACAAGGTGAAAGGAAGGGAGAAGGGAGAAAGACACATGCAGGGGTTCGCTGCCAGAGTTAAAATTGTTGTTATATCGCCAATGGGTCATTTTGCTTCGTTCGAACTTTCATTTTGGTCTTCATCTAAATTATTAGTGACTTTAGGACATGAAAATATCTTAAAACAAGTAAAATACATATTTCCTACTTCTCATTTCCTTTCAGGCAGACCCCAGTAAGAGTTTGTTTACACTAGTATTGCGTAAGATGATGAAGAGTCCAGCTGCCATCCGATATCTTAATCTCTCACTCAGAGCCTCAAGAGTCTGAGCTCTGTCCAAGTTTTTAAGGAGAGAAACGAAACTGGGGTAGTGCTACCCATTGACTGCTGTGCTATAGTGGTGGGGTACAACGAGAGCTTTTCGTAATGTCATAATGCCCCTGCCACAAGTTTTACATACATCCACTCACACGCACGCACTCCCACACACTTACACACACACACACACACACAGGCACACAGAGCAAATGCAAACACCATAATTGTACTCCCAAACCGACACAGTGCATCAACCTACATTGCCAACTCATTGCAGATTAGGTGATGTACTTCTGGCCAATGATAGTGCAGGGAGGTGGATAGTGGAAGTATTTTCTGTAGAGCATGTACTATAAGTAAGCAGTAAGTCTACATTATAGGCCTACTGACAGGAGTCATTCACTGCATTAAAAAACTATAAAAACTTAATCTAACATGGCTACAGCAGCAGAGATTAATCATATTCATGATCTGTCTATCGATGACATGGATTTTCATTCAGGCAGTATTTATGAGTCTGACTCAGACTCAGAGTTACTACAAGATATATTGCAACTAAGTCTGCATGATGTAGACCTAGCAGAAGCACCAGTATGCATTGCTGCAAGTACTCCCAAGAAAAAGCAAAAATTTGCTCCCTCGACTTCACTCAGTCAGGACGATTTGTCTATTGATGGTATGGATATATCACAATTGAGTCTTGATGATGTATCTTCTGAAAATCATCAAGTTGGCGCTAGAAAACAACATGGCGATCTCTTCACTCATCATGTGGATGAATATTCATTCAATGAATCAGACACTGCCGATCATCAAGAATTTGTGCAACCACCATTGTTTGAGGAATCTGATAACTCAGATGATAAAAGTGAAGATCAATTGCTCAGCTCAGATATTAGTGGCGACTGTCAGAGTGACTTTGTGCCAAGTTCAAGCACATCAGCTCGTCCCAAACATAAATCTATCAGAAATGGGTTGAAACTGAGCAATAGATTTCTGAACAAAACCCGGAAATCATCGTTGAAGCAAGCGGGTCATGCTAAGTGTAAGTGCGGGGAAACATGCATGAGGAAAATGTCTCATGGTGACATCAAATCTGCTCGAAGGTTTTACTGGGGTAAAACACCATGTGAGAGGCGTCAGTGGTTATATGAACAGTTTAGATCGCCGGATGAATTTCAGAGATTTAGGGTCCAGAATGGCGTATTAGTGTGTGGTACAGCCTTTCGCATATGTTTAGGTATATGTCGCGCATCATTTTTCCGAATGAAGGCAGCCGCAGCAAGTAATCAGGGCTTTTCATCTTCAAAGGATACATGTCGCCCACAGTCAAAGTCTGTTATCATCTGCCTCAACTGGATAGAGGAGTACTGTTCCAAGAGAGGAGACTGCATGCCTCACAAGGATGAAATTCGCTTGCCCAACGGCCTCACAAAAAGAGACATATATCACCAATATCTCACCGAAACCTCTGACACGATGGAACCGACAATAGGACAGTCTACATTCTATCAACTATGGAGAGATTTCTTCAATCATGTGAGAATCAGCAAAGTAAGTATTTTGTAGACAGCTCACTTGTAAGTTGTTTCTTACACTTGAAACATATATAATAACTTTTGATGTATATATACCACTTCAATAATAAACTTTCTTCCTATAATCACATTCAAATACTTCAACAAATGTGATAATTTTATTGTATCCCTGCAAAACAAAAGTTTAAAGCCAAAAGGGATAGTTGAGTATAGGTCAAACCAGGTTAAACTTAACTTTAGTTTAATAAACCAAAACCTGCATCTACAGTACAAACTAGTAACGTCCATGAATGCTTGAAATGTATACACAATTACAAAAACTCCTTCCAGTTTCAGGCAATTTCAACAAAACTTAGCATATTGATGTTCTTGAGGTAGGGGTGTTCAATTCATATTGTTTTTGTATATCAAATATTAGCTGTCACCATGGTAACCACAGTTTTGCACTAAAAATGTGCAATTTTGATTTCTAAATATTATGAATCAAACTGCTTTGAAAGATTTCTAAAATTTAAATGAAACTTCGTCCAAATAATGGCTTTGTACATTAGGGACAATGTGTTAACATTGCTATTTCAAAATCTTTGTAGAGACTACATTTCATCAGTATTATATTTAGAAAGCAAATGGGTGATGCCGGGGGTTTTATAATCCCATTAAGTGGAATTGAAATTAACATGACATCTTAAAATGGATAGACAATACAAATGATAAATCAGTTGTCTGTTCATGAGTGCCCCATCCTAGGTTGGCCCACCAAACATTGTCCCTATATAGCTTACACAATGTACTGGCTACACAGTTTGCAGGATGTTGCTTAGGTGCTAAAGCTTCCTCAAACGAAAGAAGAAAAGTTGTCTGAGATCAATAACTTTTAAGTTTAACCTTAATATTCAATTCATGTTATTCGTACAATGACTCTTTGTCTAATTTCAGAGTGGTCAATTCTCCAAGTGTCAGAAGTGTGTTGTTCTGAGGAAGAAAATGGATGAAGCAAAAACCAAGACAAGGAAAGAAAAAATAAAGAAAAAATAAAGAAAGCAATGATAGAGCACAACAACAGACAGATGTGAGTATATTAAAGGGATAGTTGAGTTCTTGTAAAGAAAGTACAGTTTTGGTCAAACTGAATTTTAGTAACCAAAACCTACACCATTACTTAACAAACTAATAGTTATAACTCCACCATGCTCGAAAGGAATACAAAATTACAAATGACTAAGTAAAAAGCCTGCTATCATTAAAAAAGACCCGTTAAAACTCAAGAGGCGTTCGTTAAACGCTCATCAGTTTCAACCATTTTAAATACAATATTGTGCATGTGGTGTTTTGTTGAAATAGTGATTAGATAGAGAGATAATTAACAACTATTACCAAAACTCTTTTGTATTTTTTTTTTAAAGGAAGCATTTAAAAAAAAAATTAACGGCTGGTTCAAAATTAACGAATAAATGTGGGGCCCCACATTAATTTCAAATGGTTCTGTTTTTTTTAATATTTAAGCCATTTTTGAACCGATTTTGATCAAATAAAGTTTATTTTGTCATTAAAATTGTATGCTCTTTTGAATTTGACACTCAGTTTTTCATTATCTCCCCAAAAAATATGTTGTGTAGCGCCATCAATACCAAAACTCAACTCAACTGCAGAGTGATGCATACATGTACATCATGCATTTCATCACATACAAGATATAGGATGGGAAAATAATTTCTGACAGAAATTAACTAATAAAGATACAGTCATGGATAACATTGTTTCATCAATCTTTTTTGGCAAATCTTTTTAACTGTTGCCTTATTTTGTAAAATATAATATAGTAATGGAATATAGTAAATGAAAATACCAAAATGGGTAACTTCAACGTAGAGTGTTAACATCAAATACATGCATGCTCAAAATGAATGAGCCCTTTCCAAGTCTCTTTGTATAAGCGAGTTCGTAATTAGGATTTGCGCATGGGCAGATAAAGGACGTTCGTACCCAAATTGTAAAACCATTGAGACGAATACTCGGATCGTGCTCATAACAGTTATGTAATCAGTATTCATTTATGCACCAACAGTACATTTATCTGATACACAGGTGGAAGTATTCTTCTCAAGAGGCAAACAAAAGGTATTCATGAAGCACCTCCATCACTTCGGCAGTGATTATTCTAAAATGCACACGTGGGAAGTATCCATCATGTCAAAGATTTGTGGATATTTTGGGGTCATGCGTTCCAGAGCTATTTACGGACTCGCTTATTGTCTGAAACCTAGCATTCATGTGATTCCAAATGATGTCTATTAAAGTACTGATATTGCATATTTCTAATTAATAGCAACTCTTTCTGCAACAGGGTCCTCATCGATCTTTGCAAATTTAATTCTAATGTTCTGTTTCTTTTCTGTACATGCAGCTTTGAGCGGCAACTGTACTACAAAAAGCGGACTGCTTCAAAGAGAAACAAGACAAAATATCTCTCTGTTATTCTAGATGGTATGGATCAGAACAAAACAAATATTCCTAACTTCACAGGAGACAAGGCAAAGGTATGTTAACTTTGCATACATACTTTTGATTGATCACATTGGTCATTATAGATATTTTAAGAAACGCCCCCCCCCCCCCCCTTCTCAAAAAATGAAACGAACACTCTATAATATGGGATTAAACAAATTTGGCCAACAAACCGCCTACTGATTGATATAGTTGCAGAATTATGAATTTATCTGCTGCGGATTGATATCGCCAACGCAAAATCATGCATACGCTATACCTGCAAATAACCTCGTGCATCTAGCGCAGCGCTAGCGGCCGCAGCCAGGTGCGATCAGGCGGTGAATTTATAAATGTCACGGGCGGGTATTAGATTTCTTCCGATATTTCTGTATTTAACGATGCTTAGGTTCAGAATTGACCACACAAGCCCTAGTTAAATACTCATTCAATAATATTGATCAATATAGATGTTTTCGGCTACTTTCCCAAAACTGGTATTGGGCTTATGTTTGACCTTGAAATGCATAATGCATAAAACCCCCTGGTGATGTGACCAGGTCGGGCGTATTCAGAGTTGGACACATGATCATTCTGGAGGTGATAAATGTCCAACTGTTTTTGGCACTTTACATACATTTTCAGCAAAAAGCGAGTACAAAAAACAGACCTATACAAATTGGCACTAAAATATTACCCTATTTTAATTTTGAAGACACCTTATTAAAGAGAAGGTTGAGTACTGGGAAGAGGTGAAAAATAATTTGTGAGCATTACTCATTCTTATTATGCAAGTGTGGAAGAACATCAGTTAAGACATGTTCCCTGAAAAGCATGGCTCTTCAAATGCCTTCATATTCTAAATATGCATGTAACATCGTAAAAATCGGGGGGACGGCTTTTTACGACACGTGTTCGTGTAGTCCCATATACATCTTTCTGTGCAAGTGTTTGTAACTTTACCAAGACTTGGCCAAATTTCTTATCATTTTGATGATTCCAGAACCTTGCAATACACACAAATTCTTATATGCTAGATGATCAACCTTTTCTGGTCGGTTCCACACCGTTTCTTTCACAATGCAATCGCATGACCAGAACTCAACTTCAACTTTAACCAAAATGCAAGACTTCAACTACAGGTTACATATGATGTGTGGCTCTTCACGAAAAAGTGCACCCTATTTTTCAGATTTCTACAAACACCTTTTTCCTATTTCCATAGATTTTGTTGGTGTAGTATTGTTTTTGATTTTTTGTAATGCAAAGTATGAAAATACTTTATGTGCACAGTTTTCTTTGTTCGAGCACCTCACAGTTCTGTTTGTATATAGGGCAAACATAATAAGGAAGTCTTACACCTATAATGCATTTAGAAGGCAAATTTTTAGGTTAAGAGTAAATGTGAAAGTGAATTATTTGAGCCTTCCCTCAGTCCTTTTATAGGTCCAAAAGAGTCGAGTATGATTTAAAAGGATTAAGAGGAACACCTGTCATCACAAGAAGCATGAATAAATTAATAAATTAAATAATTAATTACTGTTTCTAAATATTTGCAATCTTGACTAAACAAAGTAACTTCTGTAATTCATACAGACATGTGCATGTGTATCATAGCGACGTTCAACATATTTATCTAACTTTACTTTGATATGCCATATGAACCTCCAGAATTTTAGGCACTAATTATTCTACAAGTCTACCGGTTGTCTTCATTTTGATCTTCACATTTTCAGGGCATAAATGATCTGGACCTCTTGAAGACACACGTTACTGGTGTTTTGCTCCATGGTCAACAAGAAAGCCTAACATTTGTTGACATTTGTGAACACAAACATGATTCAAACATGACCATCAATGTACTGCTGAAGACTCTAGCACATGTTTCAAAGGTGAGGAATATTTACATTATACACTGTAATTACTGTCTGAAAATGATAAAGGAAATAGCGGGTAATGCGGGTTATTAAGTGTGAAATCAACATCAATTAATCCTATATTTGAGTAGAATAATTGCAAGTAATAGATAATTCTACGGTATGTATCTTGTATGAGTAATCATTTTGTCAATGCCTTTGTTATGAATCCACTTATAGAAGCAATTGGTCCCTCTTTAATGGTCCTCACCCACCTCTCCTACATGTACTTGACAATGTGCATTATCTTGTTTAAACACAATATATAATGTATACAACATAATTGAATTTGTAATTACCTTTTCACAAATCTATTTTGTTTTGTTTGGCCTTATGGGATTTATATTATTATTTGATTTCCTTAGGGTCACACAAAGCCACTCCCACCCATTCTATTTCTGCAAGCAGATAATTGCTGGCGTGAAAATAAGAACAAGTATGTGATGGCGTTGTTGGAGATGCTGGTTGGAAAGAAGATATTTCATGAGGTGAGGAAATGATATCTTGATAATTTTCAGTTCATAGAAAGTAATTGCACACTAATCATAGAAAGTGCTGTTACGTAGTGATTTCAGACAATAAGCATGTAATATAAAAGTTTGTAATAAAAATCCAAACATTAGCACTGGTAAGGTTCCAAAAGCATCATCTTGTCTACATAATTTTAAAAGAATATCAAAAAAGGGATTTTACACGATACAGTCAGAACTATAATATTGTGAACTTATGCTTGAATATCAATTATAAGTGCAATGCACCCACATTTTGCAGCTTGTTTGCACGGTTCTGCTACCTACATGTACATGTACCAAAGCTAGACACTTTTTGGCCTTCAGCATGAATGAGGCTCCAGTATATCTTTTGCACTAATTAGCAAACTTGCAGTTGAATTAAATATGTGCACATATTTTGCTGATTTATTACATATCATTGCTCAAATAGTAAATTTCAAAGCATAGCTGCCTGCATGTATACCACTGCATGGCTCACTTTTTTTCTTCAATTTATGCACTCAGGTACACCTATCATATCTTCTTGTTGGCCATACTCACGAAGATATTGATCAGCTGTTTTCACAAATTGGACCCAAACTAAAAGCCAAATCTGCAGAAACCATCCCACAGCTCCTTTCTCTCATGCCGAATGGTGAGGTACTGTACGGCCTGTATGACTTCAAGTCATGGATGACACCCCACATTTCAAATGTGACAGGCCATACCAAACCTCACCATTTCTGTTTCTCTATGAATGAGAAAAAGAAGGTTGTTCTGGCTGTGAGAGGACTTAGGAACCATGAGTGGCAGGAGTTACCGCGAGGCTTCTGGCAATACTCTGCCACTGGTACCCCTGTTTACCCACGAGGGAAACCTGCCCTCTTACAGCCCAACTTTGAAAACATCAACCTGGAGAGGCTGGTGGACAGGGTGAAGGACTGGGCACTCCTGTTCAGTGATGAGCACCATGAGGAGTGGTGGAGGTTGTACTTGACTGAACTAATCAAGGTGCGAGACGATAGCCATAAGAGAAGGCAATACATGAACCGCAATATTACCTGGTCACTTCCCAAACTAAAGCATTACGTCCCCGATCATGTGGTCGAGTCTGACGAAGAGGACACCACAGGACCAGCGATAGCCCCACAGCTACAGAAGAAACTTGATGAGGAACTCCAGGTGCCACAGGTGATTTTGTTCATTCTGTTTGTCTCAGTTATCTGTCTCATAACTCTTAACATAAATATACTGTAAGCTATATCCCAAATACAGGAATTGAATTATCAAGTTTTTCACCACTAATATGTCCTAAAAAATAGCATAACAGTAAAATACTCTAACATACATGTATATATTGTTCTAGATTTGATACGTGGAATTCTGTTATTCTGTATCATCATTAAATTTGTCTTTCCTAGTATATGTTTCCTAAAAGTAACATAGTTTTGTTTTTCGTATTTACTTCTAGATTTTCAAAACAAATGATAACAGTACAATGACAATCAATGCAACAAAAGGCTTATCTGAAACTTTTGATCAATTATTTGTTTTTCACACAAGGCAAAGCATGATTTAAAATTATGTGTGAACTCTAACATGAAATCCTCCTCCGCAGCATAGTGTACATCACTGTACTGTCCTTTTTCAAAATCTCCTTACAGGTTCACATTGCTGGAAAGAGATCTACAAGCGGCACATGAGTTCCAAAGGGAATATACTGTACGTGTATGTATAAACCTACATACTTTTTTTTTCATTACAAAATACATATAATTGAAAATATCTTGAATGTACATGTACACTAGGTATTGCTTAAGCAGGTGATTTTGAGCTTTTGTAACCTACCAACTAGTTTAAATTGACCATACAATCTTTTGTTATGTGACATTATTTGGAACAACCTCTTATAAAAATGAAAACCTGATGATTTGCAAACACAAAACATAGTAAATAGCAAGAGAGGTTTAAAAAAAATGAAATTTGCTATTCTCATATCTATCTTTGCCCCTCATTTGAACTAGTCAATTATGAAATTGTCTGTTAACAGTTTAATGTACCATCCGAAACGTGCTAACGCATACCAGAAAATGCTGTTAAAATATATTTTATGAGTCAATTTTGTTGAGATTTGTTTCATACAAATTACAAACAAATTGCCTTGCATCACAAAGTGTGTCTCCAATGTTTTATGTTTAATAAGTCAAATTTTGTATTACCTTTAAGATATTTTACGGAAATTTGATTTTTTGGCATCATATTTCTTTATATTTGTATATTTAAATCTAAATGAAATCATCAAATTGGTGTTCTTAACAGGAGTGTGTATTGTGAAATTGTTATTTGCAGATATTATCAAAAAATAATTGAAATTTGTCAACTATGTGTTAATTAACAATGAAATGTGATTACAAAAAATTATTTGATTTGAAAGGCCTGATTTGTGATTTGACTCGTGTTAAGACTTGTGTTAAGACTCATAATAACTTATTTCAAAACAATTTATTCACTCTAGATACCCTTAAATATGGATTATCATCATTTAATTGGGTTTCTTTGCTTTGGACATTGCAACTGTTTACGGAAAATTGGTTGTAACCATAAAATAGTATTGTAATAATGTATTGCAAATTTTTTTATTTTGGTGGGTTTTGACTTGTGTTAAGACTTGTGTTAAGACTCATAATAACTTATTTCAAAACAATTTATTCACTCTAGATACCCTTAAATATGGATTATCATCATTTAATTGGGTTTCTTTGCTTTGGACATTGCAACTGTTTACGGAAAATTGGTTGTAACCATAAAATAGTAATAATGTATTGCAATTTTTTTTATTTTGGTGGGTAGCTGCCATGTGATGTTAACAAAATGTTAGGATAGATATGTCCTGCAGTTCATATATTTTCTGCTACTTTAAATTCAAAGTTGTTTCGGAAGTTACAAAATTGTTTACAGAAAATTTGAGACAACTTTTTCAAATTTTGAGTATTTTTCGAATATTAGCGCTACTTTAATTAAATTATATTTTCTTTCAATATAATCACTTGGAGTAACTAATAAGCTCATTCAAACCATATACAATCTCATTAATTTATTGTTCTGGTGGGTTAAATGAGGGTCTACATTGTTTACGGAAAATGTAACGTCTGAAACACCATTTTCAATTCTCGCTACCCCAAATAGCGATTCTGCCGAGATCCGGGGAAAATCCTGAAAACGCGCATTGCATTATGGGATAGCTTTTCGACATTACAGCTTCCTGTGCAGGCGCTATATTACTAGGCGCGATAGCGTATGCACCGAATATGTCGTCTGCTCGGTCTTGTTTTTTTTTCGCAAATATTTCAACGTTTATTTGAACATTTCATTCGTTGTTTTTTGCGTCTTTTGACATCAGTGACGATGGTTTTCTTTTGTGAGGCTGCACAGTGCTGGGCTCATGATTCCAAGCGTAAGAACCCTGAAAAATGGGGGTGGATGAAGGCCGTGACTTGGGATGGGACTCTATACCGGAAGTTGTAGTGACGACCCGAGAGAGTGAAAATTACCTCGTCTCGCGAATTTCGAGATTTTCGTACCTATTTAGGGTAGCGAGAATTGCTCTGTTCCATTAAAATACAGGAGTTGAATCAGATTACTGTTATCTTTCTTTAAGATCCACCCATGCTCATTAATCATCAATAGAAAGAAGAAAAAAAAATTCTTATCTATGAAAAGTTTCAGGCTCTCAAAGGGCCATTTAGCTATTTGGTCATAGTTTAAAAAAAAAAACCAGTACCATATACACAAGGAGAGTATTGTTTTAGGGGAGGGGGGGGGGAGGTAATGGGGTCAATGCCTGATAGTGATAGTCTTGTATTTCAGGCAGTGATAGTGTTATCAGTGCTAATATCTCACAAAATCTCTTTTCAATAGAGGAAGCATTAAAAAAGAAAATGGCGGCTGGTTTTGTGTAGAGCCCTCTATACCAAAACTGAACTATCCCTTGAAGAGAATACATGTAGTTTCTAAACTAAAATATACATTATAATCTTGTGCAGTCACTCACTTGGCATTAGTGCCTCTTGTATATTAGTGACAAAGATGTTCAAAGACAACCTTGAACATTGATTGATCTCAAAAGCTCTCAATATTGTGATTGTTTATAGACATACCATGCAAAAAGCTGTACCAATTTTATGGAGATTTCAGAGTCTTGATGGAAATGGTTTCCAAAACTTGGCCTATCGGCATATGATGCATGTGTTCGTTTATGATATTTAATAAGTTCACAGTGTCGATATGCATTGAATAGTCATAAATTGTCTGAATGAAATATACTGCACAGCATAATTCCTATAGGTTTGTGTAATTCTAATTCTAGGCATTATTGTGCATGTAGGCTTATGTATAAAACAAAGTGGTTGTAGTTTGTTATAGTCTGTAATTCCACACGCGATGAATTGTATGCAATTGTTTTGTACCTAAATAAAGATTCTTTCATGTCATTCACAAATTACATTTCCACACAACAAATATTTTGCAATTTGTAATACCCATGAAATGTTAAAAATGGGCTGGAAGTTATAAACAGTAGCCTTCATTCATCTTGAATTAAAGCATCTTCAATATTTATAATATGTCAATTGTATTGACTTTGGATACATATTTCTGTTCACATATTATTTATACATATTTACAATGATTCTTAATAGCCATTGACAGTGCTGAAATGAGCAAACAATTTTTGGGGTCAGAAGAAAGTCTGCATCCATTCATCACCAGGTATAGCACAATGGCAAGATTGGCAGGGTTGCAAACTTAGAGCATGAGACTTTGTGAGGGAGTGAAGCAACTGAGCTGGGGGGGGGGGGGTGAGGGCAGGGTCCAAGGATGTTTGAGCGGTGTCTCCCTCTCCCACGATAGGGAGATTTTGCATTTGTTCTATATGTGGGTAAGTGCATAATGATTTTACAGATTGTGATCAAGTTAAACTTTTGTCATGAAGAAAACATAATTATACCAAAATATGCACGCCAAGAATAAATGTTCATGCCTATTTAAAACATAACACCACATATACTTATGATACAACAACATGAACAAGATATACCAGATGCAGACCGATTCCCGAGGGAGCATAGAGACCAAGTGACAGGAGGTATGTTTGGAGGGGAGGGGAAAGGGTGTCTGCCCCTGCACAGTAAAGGAGCTTTTGCAATTCTGTTGCACACCTGGGAAAGAAATTTGGCTTGAAATGAAGTAGAATCTGAGTTATAGAGTCTCAAAAAATACTCCTTTTTTCAAACACTGGTATCAAATTGATCCATGTTTTATTATTATGGGGGGGGGACACTTTTTTTCTTGACAAACCTTGGTAAGTGTAAAGTGTGGTGAATGAGGAACCTTGATAAGAGTGAAGTGTGGCAATTGACGAACCTTAGTTATAGTCAAGTGTGGCGATCGACAAACCTTGGTCAGAGTCAAGTGAGGCGATCGACAAACCTTGAAAAGATCAAGGTGTGGCAATCGACGAGCATTGGAAAGAGTAAAGTGTGGCAATCGACGAACCTTGGTAAGAATAAAGTGTGGCGATCGACGAACCTTGGTAGGAGTAAAGTGTGGCGATCGACGAACCTTGGTAAGAATAAAGTGTGGCGATCGACGAACCTTGGTCAGAGTAGAGTGTGGCAATCGGCGAACCTTGGTAAGAGTAAAGTGTGGCGATCGACAAATCTTGGCAAGAGTAGAGTGTGGCGATCGACAAACCTTGGTCAGAGTAGAGTGTGGCGATCGACAAATCTTGGTAAGAGTAAAGTGTGGCGATCGACAAATCTTGGCAAGAGTAGAGTGTGGCGATTGACGAACCTTGGTCAGAGTAGAGTGTGGCAATCGACGAACCTTGGTAAGAGTAAAGTGTGGCGATCGACAAATCTTGGCAAGAGTAGAGTGTGGCGATCGACAAACCTTGGTCAGAGTAGAGTGTGGCGATCGACGAACCTTGGTAAGAATAAAGTGTGGCGATCGACAAATCTTGGCAAGAGTAGAGTGTGGCGATCAACGAACTTTGGTAAGAATAAAGTGTGGCGATCGACAAACCTTGGACAGATCAAGGTGTGGCAATCGACGAACCTTGGACAGAGTAAAGGGTTGCGATCGATGAACCTTGGTAAGAATAAAGTGTGGCGATCGACAAACCTTGGACAGATCAAGGTGTGGCAATCGACGAACCTTGGTAAGAGTAGAGTGTGGCTATCGACGAACCTTGGTAAGAATAAAGTGTGGCGATCGACAAACCTTGGACAGATCAAGGTGTGGCAATCGACGAACCTTGGTCAAAGTAAAGTGCGGCGATCGACAAACCTTGGAAAGAGTTAAATGTGGCGATCGACAAACCTTGGACAGATCAAGGTGTGGCAATCGACGAACCTTGGTCAAAGTAAAGTACGGCGATCGACGAACGTTGGTAAGAATAAAGTGTGGCAATCGACAAACCTTGTACAGATCAAGGTGTGGCAATCGACGAACCTTTGCTGGATACTTGCAAGAACATTGTTCTATAACGACAAAGGTAAGGACCATTATTTTCTGTAACCCAAGAAATTTGGTTCTATTTGAGTGAAAAAGTAATATTTTAGACCATCTAGAATTGCATGAAACGGTCCATTTTTTTAGACTTTTTTGGAAAGTCTACTTTTTTTTTGGAATGGGTTAGTAGCAATTGTGAGGCAAGAAGTACTAAATATTGGCCAGACACTTAATTACTGACATGTTGTCTACTAGTGTATGTATTTTGTGCTTTGTTCTTCTTTATATTTTAATATATTCTAAAATATATATTCTAATCTTTCTTCTTTTCTCTTGATAATATTTCAGCAATGAATTAAAAGTTTTGGTAGACATCTTGGATGTAGTATAGCAAAAAATCCTGGGCAGATGACGTATAGCAAAGGATAGGATCAGGATAGTAAAGATCAGAATGATACCACTACTACTAGGCTTACTACTACATGTACTACTTCACTACTGCCATCGATGTTTATGCTGATGATGCCGATGGAATTAATGATACAACAAAGACCCTGTAGTTGTGGGTTATGTAAGGTAATACATATTGTAAGTTTAAGTTGTACGACAGAATACACTGGTATTGGTAAAAATAATGTTATTGAGTGTCGACTACAAAGAGCATCTCAGACATTAAAACTGGCAGTTAGTAGCTGAAAGTGATTTATGTTATGTGCATGTGTACAGGGGCGTCGCTAGACCTTTATCAGTGGGTGGGGGGGGGGGGGGGTAGAGGCCATCGATTACCGACAAATACATTAATGCCAATGTCTACAAATTTAACCCTATAAACCCGGGACTGGGGGCTAATTTTCGTAGGAACTATCTATACATGCGCATGCGCACATGGTCATTTTCCTTGCCTCATAAATATTCGGTTTATTTCTTCAAGACTAGTTCGCATTACCCCAAAAATGTGCAATCAACTATTTGGTGCGGCGTGATCGGAAAGAACGCTGTGCTTGTACACATATCTCCCGGGTTCGAGGCTCAAAGGGGCGATTTTTTTAACCTCACCTTTTCTTTTGCTGATATTAAAGGTATAGGCTGGTTTTGGAAACGCCCCCCCCCCCCCCCCTCTCTCAAAAAATGAAATGTAAGCTCTTATTATCAATCATGTGAAATAATATGTTTTGACTAATGCGTGACCATACAAATTTTCCCGGAAACCGCCTTCTTATTGATACATTGATATATTCCGTAAATTATCATATCGATCCGGCCTGGACAGATATTGTGCATGCACTTTAGCATTGAACATTTGGGCATATTTTTGTGCTTCATTTGCAAATTTAGGTTAAGTATTGCCATCTAAACCTCTCAAGGCAATATTTAAACAATACTGAATGGATATTTTGCACCCAAAACCCTTAAACCACAATTTTACCACTTCCTGTCTATGTTCCGCGCCTAGAAACAAAGTATTTGGCGCAAAATAAATGTGAGCTATTATTATTATTTAAGGTTGACAATAGGGACTTTTAAAATGAGTGAACGAGAACACGACGAACGCCGACTGATCATGCGTGTCAACGTACTTAACTGCCCATGTTGGCTACAATTAGAAATCTTTTAGATTGCACTCGACGATATGCATGCAGGAAGTAACACAATAAACATCACGGACAAAGAAAGAGGACATTCCTCATTCTACCCTCAACAAAAGAACATCCCTTCACTGCTAATATGTAAATATGTGTAGAACAGGTGCATGTGACACCTGTTCTACACATTTCAGCATGTAAAGGCGCTTTATAAATGTCAATATGTATGTATGTATTGCATGTAATAGATTTAGGAAAATCAAGGTTGACGCATTCTCGATCGCCGACTGAGACCACGTGACGCAGGCGCAGTGCCTTAAAATGACGTCACACGTTGCAGTCAAAGCTCTTGACGTGCATTTCTAAAAGTCCCTAATGACAATCAGGCGCGTACGCAGGATTGTTTTCGACGGGGGGGGGGGGGGGGGTTCAAATTTGATTCCTTTGTTTCCTTTTCTCTTTTTCCCCCTTTTTTTCCTTTTCTCCTTTTCTTTCTTTTTTTCATTTCTTTCTTTTCAATAGTTTTTCTTTCTTTTCCTTTGTTTCTTCTCCTTTCTCTTTTTCTTTTTCCACTTGTTTTCACTTCTTTTTTCTTTCACTTCTCTTTCCTTTTTTCCGTTTCTTTTCCTTTCCTTTTTTTCTTTTTATTCCCCCTCTCATTTTTCCCTCCCCCTTTTTTCATTTTCCCGACGGCAGCGCAGTTTTACCGACAATATCCTGATAGGTGGGGGTGTCGCACACCCCCTCCCTCTAGCGACGCACTTGACTTTGTGTCAAGGTACTTACCAAATGATATATGGAAACGAGGCCCGTGTCTGTACTATACAGGTATAGGGCATTAGCATCTCGACTCCTCTTAGCTTGAGTTTTACAAGTTGAGGCTGAGATTGCCTTTTGCTAGCAAGGAGAAAACATGCGTTTGTAAATTTCCTCCAGAAATACACAATAGCCGGTTAGAACTTCTCGTTGCCTTTTTCTTGTTTCAGATAAGCAAATCCATCATTACATTTACTATTCTATACTACGTATGGTAGATTTTGTATATATTTTACTTTCTGTAGGATAATTATATGTTTGGGTTCTAGGACACATCCCCTGGACAACCATCCCCGGATAACCACCCCTAAGATAACCATCCTCTAGGACAATTACCCCCTAGGACACCTATACCCCCTAGGACAACCACCCTCTAGAACGACTACCCCTAGACAACTAACCCCCGGACAACTACCCAACCCCCCCCCCCCCGACAACTACACCCTACGACAATCATCCTCTAGGACAACTACCCCCGGACAACTATCCTAGTGGGCAGTTGTCCGTTGTTGTCCGAGTGGTAGTTGTCCGGGGGAGTTGTCCTAGGGGTTAGTTGTCCTAGGGGTAGTTGTCTGGGGTAGTTGTCCAGGGTAGTAGTCCTAGGGGGTAGTCGTCCAATATATGGTTATCCTAGGGGTGCAGCTTGCAGTCTGGTTGAGTCATACACAATTATTTAATAGCTTGATCTAGTTGGAGGAACATCTTTCCCGTCCTCTTCATAAATTATATTGTATATTCTCTAACCGATTGTATTGTACACATGGTTATGTTCAGTATGGTAGGCTGCACGTGCTGCTAACTTTTAATATAAATTATCAGAAGAATAATTGAAGATACCTCCTCACGAGCTCCAATGGATTATAATAAATCGTTGCCGAACAGTTCTAGCAAAAATTATAACTGTGCATGTATCACTTACAGAGTATTGATTTGAATATGTTTCTATGATGATAGTTATTATAAAAAGATTGATATGGCATAACTGTGACATAATGCCAGTTAATATGCACGTTTAGAGCGATTTTTTTTTAAATTTGATATTGCATGTCTCATGCGAATTATAATGTATTTAACATTTTACTTTGGATATACACATTTCCTTAAACTTTAAATTATGCAACTAAATAAGGGTAAAATGTTTACCAGCACTTATGTTGTGCCTGGTTATTAAAAAAAGTACACAACTGCCTGTGTAAGGAGTAAACCACCTAACTATTGTGTATGTACATTACTTCGTTGTGTTTAGAATGTTGTTGCCATTTTAGTTTGATTGGTAAATGTGTTTACCTCTGACCTTTGTGCCTGCATGTATCCCCTTTAAATCTCGCCCTTTCTCTCTCTCTCACTCTCTCTCTGTCTTCCTTCTGTTCCCCTTCTCCCTCTCTCTCTATCTCAGCTCTTGGTTGAGCTGTTATCCTTCTCTATTGCTCTCTTCGCTCCCTCTGTATGTTATCTTCGCTTTCACTTCTCCCCTCTGTGCTGTCAGATGATAGTGGTATTTTTATTACCATAAGTAATGTGTCATTTTGAAAGTTAAATAGATGGAGATTGCCTTTTGCTAGCAGCAAGGAAAAACATGTGTTTGTGAATTTCCTCCGGAAATACACTATAGATTCTTATTTAAGGTTCCCCGCTCACTCGGTAATCATCGCTCTCCCCGAGAGGAATCCAAGATGATCAAGAAATATTTGATAGAAGCCCGTTTAATTGTATAAGTCAAAACAACCCTTTGAAATTTTTGATTGATAGCACTTTGATGTTAAGTTAAATAGTTGATTGTTCAAGTTAGGTATAATTAGAGTTGATTCACCGATTATAATTGTTTATATGATTGTTTGGTTCACGCTATGAGGATATTTTGTTTCTTACGATTATGAAACAGTTTTGGCTACAATCAAGGCTAAGCTTATTAATCGTATATACTTTTGTCATATTTTCTTATTTGAGTATAAATCTCCTGTATAAAATTCGAAACCCGAACTGGGCCAGGTTCAAGTAAAACATGTGACACAATAATAATAGCAATAATTATGATAATCATCATCATATTCAAATTCATAATAATGACATTAATGATACAAATGATACTACTACTACTACTACTTCTACTACTACTTATAATACTACTACTACTACTGCTGCTGCTGCTAATACTACTACTAGCGACTACCATAATGACGCTACGTAAAATAGTACAACAATATTGTTTGTTCTAAAGAATTTGTTGGCTTGCACCCGTTGAACCGTAGATCGCGTGCTCGATCTTGTAATTAAAATTATGTCAGAACAAAAAATGAGTGCATGTCAGAAATGTCTCAACAACAATTGAAACTTCTCCCGGGAAGCTTAACATTCCATTTTCTTTTTCGTTCAAATAGCATTGTAAAGACGGTGAGCAAATAAGAATAATACTAATACATCGTCGTTAATGGTAAGAATATTCATTTCCATCTCTCTCAGCTAATTCCTGGAACAGTGGAATCAACGAAGTGCAATCAACTGTTAAATGAAATTGTTTATGAGTTCTGAAACATTAATTCGCTTCTGCTTGTCATTATAGTATCACAGAGCCGCAATGGCAAACGATCGTCGCTAAATTCGGAAATTGTTGCTTACATTGCTTTTCCCTAAAGATTACCATGAGACATGAAGCTAGATAGACCTAAATGATCGAAACAAATGATATTGTCTTGAAAACATACAGAAAACGTTAATCTGACTAGAATGAATAAGACATAATGCGATTATGTAAACAACTTCATTTTGTCCCTGTTGAGGGTACTATATGTCCCATTTGCAGGCCAAACAAATGAAAAGGTTAAATTCCACTGGCATTTGAAAGATAAGACTACTTTAGAATTTCCCTCAAAATTAAAGGGCTTGAAGATGTCTTTTTGTGGGAAAATAACGACCGCTAGTCGTCGAACCGACTTTAGCGATTGCAATCATTTAAGTAATAGTCTGATTTTCAGACCCTTGTACCGAATAGTCGTCAGTTTTGTGCTGCGCAAAGATTCAATCAGTTTGATTTGGGCCATTACAAGAAGTGGGTTATTGATGTAGACAAATGCTCATGTAACCTTTATAGCTCATTGTATGTATGTTATTACCAAAGAAACTTGACGTCAATCAATCACTCAAAAGTGTCTAACAGTAAAGTCTATAAAGTAAACAGGTTTCCTTGCATATTTTGAATACTAGGACACTGCTAACGTTTAAATTTCACAAATAGGACATACGTGACATATTCATAATTCTTTCAAAGTTCTACAGAATTTGATGTTGGCTGCAAATGGGACATAGAACCTTTAATCCTCCATTACCAAATAACCAAGCGAATCTCGAGCCAGATGCAAATAAGGGTAAAGTTAAAAACAATAATCAATGACATATTGTATATTGTCATGAATCTATTCTCTCCTTATTTATTGTCTGTGTTTTACTTTAATTTGAAATATGTATTGTAATGTTTCTCATTTTCTATTGATAATATTTCACCAACGAATTGAGAGAATGCAATAAATCGAACACCGACAAACTCCAGTTAACGTTCATTCACAAATGCATTAAAAGGCATGGGTACACAGTTAATTGTGAAGCACGGGCGTCTGTTAGTATTTTAATGAAAGAGGGTGGCCTAAATGCCAACAAAAGTGAACAGAACTAACAAACTCAATCATTTGCTTACTTAGTGTTTGTAACATCCTTTAACCCTAATAAGGCCGGGGGGCCATAATCCCCCCCCCCCGTCGATTCTTTCCGCTGCATAAAAAAAACCTGAACCTTTGGCGCTGAAATTTCATGAGTTTTTTCCTCATGTCTCCTGCACATTTTGATACCAAATTAGTTATTGGCGAACCTATGGTTCGGGTGTTAAGTGACAAAATATCATCACATGTCTATCAAAATATGTAATTCTTACAAATGTGCGTGTGTAAGTATATTTCCCAAACAAATTTGCATATTGTCATAAAAATATTAATAAAAAATAAATAAATAGACATAAAAGAAAATAAATATTACCATCTCATTCAACATACTTCAATCTATCATCATGCTAATGTTCACATTAATTTGACCTTCCTAGGTCGGGATATTAGGGGGCTATAATGCCCCCCCCCCCGGCCGTATTAAGACCTCAAATAGCCCGGCCTTTTTAGGGTTAACAGAATCAGCCACCGGTGACTACCTAAATGTTTCGATACCCATATTTCCAAGCTAAGTGTGGGGAAGAAAAATCCAAATGGTTGTCAGTTCAGAATAAAATCTATTTTCATTTCATCCATTTTTCTATCACTCGCATGATCAAGGAGTTTTTAGAGATGGAGACCCAACTGGCAACAAATTATTCCAAGCAGCTGCCGTTTTCTATGGTTGGACATCAGGGACTTTTAGATTTGCACGTCGACAGCTTTGACTGCAACGTGTGACGTCATTTTAAGGCACTGCGCATGCGTCACGTCGTGTCAGTCGGCGATCGAGAATGCGTCAACCTTGATTTTCCTAAATCTAGTACGGTACTAGTAAATGCCGCGTGCGCATAAAATATACAATTCCTCCGGTAGACAAAGGAACATCCCTTCCCTGCTATCATGTAAAAATGTGTAGATCAGGTGTCACATGCATATTCACCTGTTCTACACATTTTTACATAATAGCAGTGAAGGGATGTTTAACCACAGCAATAGGCCATTTTCGTAATGTAACCAAATTTAATGAATAAGTATTTGTGAAGGGCCTCAATACAAATTATTTCAATCACCTGATAGGAATAATAGTATTTCAATAGTCAGAATGCAACTGCATATATTAAGTGTTGCTAGGTAGGTCAAGCCATAATTCTTGTCCAACCTGACAACAAGTAATGTATGCAGTTTGGAGTCTGTCTATTGAAATACTATTGTTATCAGGTGAATGAAATAATTTGTATTGAGGCACTTCACAAAGACGTATGCATTAAATGTGGTTACATTACGAAAATGGCCTATTGTTGAGGGTAGAATGAGGAACTGTATATTTTGTCCTCTTTCTTTGTCCGCCATATTCATAGTGTTACTTCCCGCATGCATGTATATCGTCGAGTGCAATCTAAAAGATTTCTAGTTGTAGTCCACATGGGCAGTTGAGTACGTTGACACGCATGATCAGTCGGCGTTCGTCGTGTTCTCGTCCACTCAATCTAAAAGTCCCTAATAGAATCTACTGTTGTGCTGTTACCTTTGATGCCCGAGGTTCGAAGCCGCCAATATCATTGGAAACCTTGAGTAGTGATTTTTGTCACAAAGAAACATCCTTAATATTTCACTTTTCATTTGAACTAACAAGGGGAAAATCGAACAGATAAATAAAATATGACTACAAAAGCCTAGTTGTGTCAGGAAATTTGCTTACATTGTATGATAGCAGCTTTAATTTGTGAAAAATAGTAAAAATTCACAGTCCTAAAGCCTGCAATTTGACACTTTTCCGATTATTTGCGGCTCACGAAAATAAAAAGTGAATATTTTCATGTACAGTTCTTTATGATGTTATATGTCAGATTAGTGCCCACACATGCCCAGTCGAGTAATTTTGATTAATATTTCAGAAAAATTTGCTCCATTTCCTTTCGCTAGCCTCCTGTAAAGGTAAGCACTGTGTACTGCCCGTATTATCAGACGAGTGGTAGCGAAAAGTAATCATCATTACAAAAGAATATTTCCCTTTGAAAGTGACCCGTTAGTTAGCAGCTATGCAGGAATCTTTTGTCTACGTATCTGCAAGGAAGATTCTGATAAGCACATGCCTGACATATTTTCTCCTGGCGGCATCGAAGATGGTACAAAGGGAATGAGCTAGATAGGAACTCATCTTTTAAAATTTCTTGGCATGATACAAAACAATCAAATGTAGTGAGTATCATGAATGCAGGAAGGAAGATGTCCAATCGCTGGAAGCATTGTGCACCTTGTGTTGAGTTAACATACATTCATAATGAGTTCTTGTTTCTACAAGTTTATTTTGTAAAATGATCAAGTAACAAGGCGATCTTTGGATTAAGAGCTGTGTTTAGGGGAAATAGTACGCACGCGGGCGCGAGAGAGAGGTAAATGATGCTATTCAAGCATGTATTATTTGGCCAGGCAATGTTACTTTCCTGCATCAACACACCCACTTTGAGAAAGAAAGAAAAAAATTCCCTAAATTCAAAGTCGTGTAACTACTTTTTGAGCAGCGCAGAATACCCACATACATTTAGCTTATTAACTTCACATGAGGTTGTTTTCCGCCAATTGTTAAAAATGTGTTTTGTTGAAAGATATGAACCCTTGTGTAACTTAACGTTGGAAATTGAGAATTGGAGCGAAATATACATGTTTAAATGACTAAAAGTGCAGGGTAGTTTCCACTCCCCGTTGGATCGTACAATCTATCATCTAGATCGTTTGCCTGTAAGCCTATATACGGTCCGGAGTATCGACGGTCGTTCATTTTAGGATTAAACCTTCGAAGGATCATTAGATCTTATTTGATCTGTACCATTTCAAGTGTGAAAAAGAATCAAAATCAGTTCGTGAAAAAAAAATCATTAAATGGCCCCTCTAATCAGCACGGGCTTAAAATTGAAGAAAAAAACACATGTAGAATAATTTTTGACGGAGATTCTGAATATGACAATGATTTTCTTAGAAATTATCAATAGTTCTAGAATCTAGCTTTAAAAATGACGACTCAGACTGCTCAGAAAACCCAGTTTCAGAGTTGTATAGCGAAATGACATATGACTTCACTGTAGGAGACAACATTGGCATTATAACACAACATAAAATAGCACTTGAATGGAGATACCCTACTTGTTCGATAACATACCGAAAATTAACTAAACCTCAACAATTGTTAAAATAATGGTCATGATTTAAAAGTCGTTACCTTTCTGTTTCGTGTCAATTTTCTTATATTTTTTGGAGTATTTTTCCTAAAACGAAGAAATTAGTAAACATGCTTTTTCTCACAGATTTCACGGGAAACCGCTGCACAATACAATACAAGTGCATACCGACGATGGGGTGCAGGAGCGCACGCGCATGCGTGAAGTAAGCGACTGTAATCTCAGATCCTTATTAAATTCATGCAAGTAATTCACATGAATTGATGATTATCACTAAGGTTGCTAACGTCACGCACGCGCACCCGCACCCCATCGTCGGCATGCACTTGTAAGTTTGATTGTGCAGCGGTTTGCCGTGAAACATGTGAGAAAGTGCATGTATAGTAATGTCTTCTTTTTTTATGGAAAAAAGCCCAATAACTCACTGGAAAATTACCCCCCCCCCACCACCAAAGGACAACCATCACCCCCCTCCGAGGACAATTACCCACAGAAAATTAGCCCCTAGGACAATTACCCCCCCCCCCCCTCCTCCCCCGAGGACAATTACATTTCTGAACACCTCCTTATTTCTGAACACCTCCTTATTCTTATGTTTTATACTCGTGATTATCTTTCCCTTGACCCTAATACACGTGTTACTGCTCATCATCATTTCAATGAATAACATGAAAGCACCATTTCAGTAAAAACCAAGAGCCATGCCACCAGCCTCCGCCAGGCCCCTCTCCCTCTCAGTACATTTGTTAAGCAGCATACTTGACATCCATAACAATGAAGAAAAATCTCTTCATATTCAAAATGTATTAAAATTCTGCAAAATGTTGGTTTATTTAGTTCAAAATGGCTTTCGTTGGATTGTAACACAAAAGACATTATTTTGATATACCAACAAATAACGTTTTTTTTTTAAATAATGATTACAGGATAAAGGAAAAGTTTTCATGTAGGAGGTGTAGTTTGACTTTAATTCCCCCCACACACACACACAAACAAAATATATATATATATACAATGCGTCCCAGAAAAAAAGAAGAATTATCGATGTTTTATCATAATTTAATCACAATCACTGGCTGCCTGCCGTAGCAACAATCGTAAATAACAAAAGGCTTAACTCAATTTCGTTGACAATCGGCTGTAGATGAAAGACTTTATGCATGGCTGATCGTCAACGAAACGGAGTTAAGTCTTTTGTCAATTGTGCTTGTTGCTACAGCAGGCAGCCAGTGAAAACGAATTCGTTTGATGAAATTATGGAAACGCAAGCACTACTTTAAACAAACAGAACTTTGTCATTCCTTGCTCATTTTTCCTGATTGAGGTGACATATGGAAGGGCAGAAACTCAACTTTCTAGAAATGTGATTTTCTCCTTGAAATTCAGATACCGTCCGCCAAGTGATTTTTTGGTTTCCTCTCTTCAAATTCATTTTAATCACGCATGCGTGAAACATGCATCGTATGAGTTGCATCAAATGAAAGAAGACGATATAAGCTTTCCAAATATGTGTCATTTATTAACTATAAAGGTGACAAAGTTATGATAAAACGTCGATAATTCTCGGTTTCGTTTTTTATGGGACGCACTGTATAATAATAATATGAATGAATGAATATCTTTCAATATACAAACCTTTTTTAGCGAAATGTTGTTGAATGATTGATATAGAATCGATGAGATCTTCCTGATCCTCCTGATCCTCCTGATCCTCCTGATCCTCGGCAGATGTTTGACTTTCATCAGCAAGCTTGCTTAGCCCTACGTCTCCATGAAGAGCGCGTCTCAGGGCAGAGACCATGTTGCTCGTATATCCATGCAGCTCAACTATACCAATTACAAGCTTATCAGGAAACACCACTCGTTCATCATCACAAGGTACGGCCTTTCCCGGTTTGTACGACAATATTTCACGTCGTAATCTATCCTTCCTAGTAATCATAATATCATAGCTAGACGCAGCCATTTTTGCACGAATGTTATCCTGAATGCTGGAACAAACACGTTACATGCTTTATAGCATACACATTTGTCGTAATCTTTCTATGTGAGCATGTTGCATGGTAGGTATATTGCATGATGTAGGATTATCTTATGACACTCGTCATGAACAAAAGAAGAAACGGATGAGTAATTTCGATCAAAGGTCAAGTGGTACGCTCGAAAAAGGAATACAGGGCTAGGTTTCCGCTTGGTTGTATACACTCAACGATATGCCAGTTGAGCAATTTTATTCAACCTGAAACTGAAAGTAGAATACAAATAAGCATCCTCAGTATACATGTCTGTAACACATACAATGTACTGCACTAAATCAGTATGCATTTATCCGGTAATGTATAATCGAAAGCCTTAAATAGCATTCATTAGAAGTCTTGACTCTGTATCCAAAAACTCTCTAAAAAGCCTAAACCCCCATTAATCTCTATGTCAAAATAACATATCTTGACATAAATACTGCTCTCTTAAAACCCCAAGTAACCAAGGTCCCCAGCCTAGATAAATTCCTAGTCAAGACTACCTTTAAATATATGCTAAAGAAATTAATCCCATCTTACTCAAAGTGTCAAACTGTCAAACTTGTCTTTCTTATTTAGACTCATTGAACTTTCATTATAAATTCCAAAAAACCTGACTGTATTTCAGTCTTTTTCTTTCATAACTCTGATTTATCCGACACTTATTTCATATGTCAATACCAATATTTGTCAACTAAAACAACCTTAAATCAACCTCTGACTAATGTCATTATTACCCGGCGATTTCAAAAGCACAAAATCCCTCTTTATAAATGTGTGAATTAAACACTAACTAAATACCGCACATACTTTCAATGTAAACGTACACATTACGCTGCACACTTCTATACACATTAACATGCACATTACTAACACATCTTCGTACTCGAATGTGACACCAAATAATCATTAATTTCCACCAATTCATTATCATACACTTCATAATATCTTATCCAAGCTTTACTCACTTCTTTTGCGGAAATTGCTAGCGACTCTGAAATACCGTTGCCATTTTCCTAAACCTGGAATTCTGGCCTCTAAATAAGCGTCTGAAATGATATGTCAGATCACATCCATGGAAAAATGTGCTCTGCAACGTATACACTTACATGACCCTAGAAGTAGGTCAGGGTCAATACGGTATCTTGCAAAAATCTTTCATGTTTCGCTGAAACAGTCAACATACTTCATTACAACAAGTTAATACGCGTCAGGGGACAAAACCTAATGAGGTATGACGTATTTGTTTTCATTTACCCATTGGTGGTACTTAGTAATGAATATTCATATAACTATCACGAGTTGACCTTAAACGCATACGCGCAAGGTAAAACAGATTAAACCAATAAGCGCGTAGTGTGTACATTGCATACGCGCGCACCAGTATTAGAAAGTGGAATTGTACCATCTAAATGGACAATAGGGTTAATTCACCCTCTTTATAAGAAGAAAGGAAATCCTAATGATTCGAACAACTATAGAGGAATAACTTTGCTTGGTTGTCTTGGCAAGCTGTTAACAGCAGTCTTGAATGAGCGACTTACGTCTTATCTCGAAGATAATGAATTACTAGGTGATGAACAGGCTGGTTTTCGAAATGGTCATTCAACGCTTGATCACATTTTTGTTCTCCATTCAGTGATCGATTTATATCTCTCTTCAAAAGAGAGGGTTTATTGTGCATTTATTGACTACAAGAAGGGATTTGAATTGGTTGACAGGAGTTCTCTTTGGAATAAATTACGTAAGAATAATGGTGATGGTAAGTTTTTCAATGTAACTAAGCATATGCATGCTCAGGCTAAGTCATGTACAATGTTGACTTATGTTTGTATTATTAAAGTATACAGTTAAACAATCCATCGTTTGATAACGTGTGATTAGTTGAGTCTCCATAGACTGGCGTAATATAACCCTCTCATAGAGAATACACATCAACCTATCCAAAACACCTCTCATCTTCACACCCATATACTTTGGGAAAACGGAGCCACGTCCGGGCCTCTAAACTACAAGCCAAATAGAAACCGCTCGCATTATTCAGGATGGCAAATTCTTCGTCAGATGACGGTGATAGAGGCAAGGGACAGGCCATCCCTCCAGCATCCAGGACCCGTTCTAAGATGGAGGGCCGTAACACGTTTGGTGTCAGAAGTGGGATGGAGAACAAGAGGAAAACTGGAACAGATGGTAGTGATTCTACTTCGAGAGATGAATCAGTTCCTACTAACTCTGGAGTACATCGTTCAACAAGTAGTAAAAAGCAGAAGGCGACGGCTTTGACAGAAATCGCCGAAATAATGAAGGAGCAGGCACAAGCTCAAGCCCAGGTTCTAATCCAATTGACATTAATGATGCAACAGCAGACATCGGCAATTAATGCAAGGATTGAGGAGCTTTCACAAGGGTTCTCAAACATAAAGGCTACCGAAGAAAGGTCGAAGCAGAAGAAACATAAAGGGCGTACCAACACGCAAATATCCAGTAATGTGACGTCAAGTTCGGATGAAGTACAACTAAAGTCACAAGAGGAATCCTCGAATACAGATGGGATCCAGACTTCTTCACTGTCAAGCAGGGCAGTGAAAGTACATGAAGAACAACGGATATAGAGGCTACATCGGAAGGATGAGTCATTGCATGCAGCTATACCAAGGAATAGAGGCATCTCTATGACGCCTGACAAATATGATGGGTCTACCTCATGGATTGACTACTGCGAGCACTTTAAATCCTGCCGGGCAGTGAACGGCTGGAATGATGAAGAAGCAGGAAAGATTCTAGCATCATGTTTGAGAGGGCAGGCTTTGAGATTGCTGCGGGAACAGAAGCAGAGAATGAGCTTCAATGATCTGAAGAAAAAGATGGCTAACAGGTTTTCGGATGACAGACAAGCCGAAAATCATTTGCTGGAGCTTAAGCAAAGGTAGAGACATGAGGGTGAAACACTCAAAGAGCTAGGACAAAACATCAGGGAATTAACTTCCTTAGCTTATCCAGAGTTGGATTATGTTGTACGAGATAGATTGGCGAAAGGGCATTTCATGGATGCTCTAGTGAAACCCAAGCTCAGAGATGCCATATTCAATTATCAGGATAAGACCCTAGACGAGGTGATTCATGTAGCTGTAGTAGCTGAGGCCTTTCACAATTCTGAAGATCAGAGGATGGGCACTAGAGGGACCTCAAAGTACAGTAGGGGAATGACAAAGGAAGAGGAAATGGATCAACAGCCAGCCGACCCAACCTCTGAAGTGAGGAACACCCTGATCAGCCTGAAAGAGGAAGTTGTAGGATTGGTGGCGGCATTAAAGGGTGCTTTTGAGGCGTCTCAACAAACCGTTCACTATGATGGAAGGCAGCTACGGGAGAAATCAGCTGTATCTGATGGTTGCTGCTTCTACTGTGGAAAGAAGGGGCACACCAAGAAAAAGTGCAGAAAAAGGCTGAAGGATGGGGCTCAAAGGCAAACTGAACAACAGCAACAACAGGCCTCAACGAACGAGGAAAGGCCGCCCCAGGGGGGCGTGCATGGTAAGGTCAATGCCGCAAGATCTGACAGCCCCTCAACAACAAATACCACAGAACCAATATGCACCTCTAAGCACAATAGAGAGATGCACAAAGGAACATTAAAGGGCATGTATATACCAGTTATTATCGCTGGGCATCAGTTACATTTTCGTGTAGACACTGGGGCTACAGATAAATACATCTCCAAAGCAGGATATGTGAAACTGATAGAGCAACCTTCTAATCAACCTACTACAGAGAGAATAATGCTTGCAAACGGCTCTAATATGAAGGTGGACGGAAAGATCCACACTGAAGTGACAATATAGGCCAGGGAAAGGCAAAGGTCACTTTGATTATCGCTGATGTATGCGGCGATGGAGTCTTAGGCATGGATAATCTTCTGTTGTTAGGAGCAAAGCTTGACTTGGAGACGGCTACTCTAGAGACCAAATGGGGATCAGTTAAGTGTCACCATGAAGGCAATACCACAACCTGCTCCCGCATTGTAACTATGGAGATGCAGACTGTACCTGCAGGAAGAGAGAGCCTTATTACAGGAAAGACGTCGCCACTCAGACGGAGGAAGAAACAGATGGTGAACAACTGTTCCAAGCCGCTAGAAGCCTGCGTCAAGCTGGAGGCGGATGTAAGGTGACGCAGAAAACAAGACACATCATTCCGCCAGGGATGAAGATCATCTACCAATACGAGTCACTGCATCTGCCGGATGGAACAGTATACACTCGTATTACCAGAAAAGAGAAGAGAAAGAACAATGAGCCAAGGGATGCCTAGAAGGAAAGGAAACGAACTAACTGTAAAAACAAAGATGAACTGTTTAACAATAAGACAACAGCTTTCAGGAGGAACAAAAGGGCATCCTCATTGTTTATATCCATATATGTATCTATTTTTTATAATTTTTATGTCGTAGTGTAAGCTATTCATTTGTTTGTAAAACACCACACTATTATCTTTTTGGAAAATTCAAGGATGTGTCATAATGCACAAACATTCATGAAAATAATTGGCATAGAAAGCACTCGCTGTAATGGTAATATTCAGAGTTAATGTCCATAGAATGAACATGTTTTTATATGAGAACTTCATAGAAAGAGATTATAAAAAGCTAGAAAGCTTGATTGTTATATGCATATCTCATATCTTAAAGAGGACGTAACTCTCAGTATGGTTAATACAGCGATGCATAATTCAATACGTTTGAGTGATTGTAAATATTTTTGGAAACCCCTCGTATTAATGTGAGGATGACAATGTGAGGACACATTCCTTGAAGAGGGGGGCTGTGTAACGAACCAGTTCGCCACCATTTAAGTTATCTTGCAGAAAACGTAGAGGGCGCTGTAAGCTTTTGGGGCGCCAGGGCTCAGAGCGCGATTACGGACGCACCATGCGTAAAGCAGCTAACAGAGCGTCTCAGAGGCTATAAATACCAGTATTTCACGGTAATTTCGTCACTTCGAAGCTTGCTCTCGTCTTGGTCAGATAGCGAACTCTCCGCTTTGCTCCAACTGAGCTAAAATAAGGAAAAGGATTGGAAGCGAGAAATAGAGTTCCTACAAAAGGCAATCTCTGCCTTTACTACTTGTTGAGATTAATCCAGGTAATCGGTGTCGGTGTTAACTATTATAACGTGTTGGAGATGTTGACTTATGTTTGTATTATTAAAGTATACAGTTAAACAATCCATCGTTTGATAACGTGTGATTAGTTGAGTCTCCATAGACTGACGTAATATAACCCTCTCATAGAGAATACACATCAACCTATCCAAAACACCTCTCATCTCCACACCCATATACTTTGGGAAAACGGAGCCACGTCCGGGCCTCTAAACTACAAGCCAAATAGAAACCGCTCGCATTATTCAGGATGGCAAATTCTTCGTCAGATGACGGTGATAGAGGCAAGGGACAGGCCAGCCCTCCAGCATCCAGAACCCGTTCTAAGATGGAGGGCCGTAACAATATTGTAGAAGTTGTTGATGAATACGTCTATCTTGGAACTACTTTTAACTACAACAACAAATTTCGTAAAGCACAAATTAAGCAACTTAATCAAGCTAGACGAGCAATGTATAGTCTATTATCTAAAACTTACCAACTGCACTTACCTATTGATATCCTCTCGGAATTATTTGATCAACTTGTGTTGCCTATTTTGCTCTATGGAAGTGAGATATGGGGATTTGAAGTGCTACATGATCTTGAAATTTTCCACATGAAATTTTGTAAGCGAGCCCTTTCAGTCAACAAAACAACTGCAAATTGTATGGTACTTGGTGAATTGGGGAGGCTTAAACTTGAAAAATATATCGAAAGCAGAATGATAAACTTCTGGTGTAGGATTGTACATAGTGGACAGGATAAAGTTTCTGGTAAGGTGTATATTATCTTAAAATTACTCTTTGAGAAGAATATATATCAGGCACCTTGGTTTAAAAAAATCAAGCTGACTCTGGACAATATGGGGATGTCTAATTTATGGGAAATTTGTGAAAATACTAGCTGTGAGTGGGTCAAACAAACTGTGGAACGTCGATTGAGAGATTCTCATGCTCAGTATTGGTCTGCTTGTATGTACGATAATTCGCATTGTGTTAAATATCGGATCTTCAAACATTCTTTATGTTTAGAAAGATACTTAATCGATCTCATTAAAAGAGATCGGACAATATTTAGTCGTTTTCGCTGTGGCAATCATTACCTGCCGATTGTAGCTGGTAGATATTCAAATAATTTGCAATTGCTTGGGGATGAATTTCATTACTTGTTTGTATGCCCTACCTTTCGTTCAGACTGAAAATTGTTCATCGATAAATATTTTATTGAAAGACCAAATACACTGAAAATGGATCAGCTTTTCAACTCCAATAATGTACAAACACGTTTAAACTTAGTAAAATTCTGTCGAAAAATAATGCTTCGTTTTCATTAATTTAAGTATGTGCAAAAAACATGTTATGAGTTCAATATTAACTTTATTTTTCTCTTTTTTGTCTTATATCAATTTATTAAATTGATATCAAGAATATTTTCAGTAATTCATTAATTCAGATATCAATTTACTGGTGCCAGTAAATTTCTTTTTCAATTGCTTCCATTAATTACGTCATTAATTAACGTTTTAATTAATATTATCGTTTTGTTTTTGATTATTATTATTATTATCATCATCAATATTGTTATTATCTTTATCATCATCATTTTTCTCACTATTGTCGATAGTGTTATTTTGTATGGATTAACATTAATTATATTTGTATTGTATATTTCACAGTGTTAAATTGACAAATTCAAATTGTTTGTAAACTTCTCCAATACCCCAATGTGGGTGACATGAGAATAAATTGTCAATGTCATTGTCATTGTCAGTTGTTGAGAGTCGTTGGGAGGTCAGATCAAATGAATATTTATGAAGTAATCACGCGCTATAGCCTTATGCGACCTCATATCTACGACAGTTAGCCAATCAGCATCGCGTATTACAAGTTGTTGCACGCGCATGCAATTGTGTGTACACCTATGGCATGGGCAAAATGGCCTTGCTTAGCTAGTCGGATTGACAAGGGTTATGAATATTGACAAGGTACCTAAGTATGTCGAATTTTTGCAAATTTCCTCGAAATTTCTCATGAATATGCATAAGGATCTGTTGCAACTACCTATGTAGGTTCTTTTGTGAATGAACAACGTGATCGACAGTAAAACGCCCCGCCAAAGTTGGAAATCCGGTTGGAAATATTCCACCGCGCGTCAATGTAAAAACGCGTGTTGTGGCAGGCTAATCGCCCTAGAAAGTGCCGTGTAAGCTATTTTTGAACTCGAAAGGTACCTAAGTAAAATTTTCATAAAAGTAGACAAATTTGGCATCTACATCAAGTCTAAAACCTGAATTTTTATTAAAATCAGGTTCTTCTGTACGTAAAGAAATATTCGGGGAGATATGAGCTCGTAAAATGTAGAGTGTGTGTAAAAGCCTATATCTGATTGTGCGCCCTTGTCTTTGATATTTTTTTCCCTCTTCTTTCTCGTTATTGGTACGGTACCACCTCATAATTTTACCTTATATTTACTTTTAAGTTTTAATTGTATAATTTTTTTTAATTATTGGGGGTAGTCCTCGACAAATCATTTTTGATTTTTGACTACCCCTCCCACATTTGCTGATTTGCTTCTTTTTAAAACATACATTGCTCCAACTGGAGTCGTTTTATATATAACGTACATGTTCTATTATTGTATTGTATGTATCTATTTTATTCTACATGTATGTAGCTCCCTATGTTTTGCATTTGTGGAGAAATAAATTGAACTTTGAACTTTGAACTCTATGGAGATGTCCCTCAACTTATTGTAATGTTGCACTTGAATCTCATAATCTGCCCACTGCACACATGACATGCACAGGTAATAATGTTGTTTCTGTCCATTAGGTTAAAGTTTGAGCCAATCATCATAGTTAATCCTATCATATAGATGTGGCTATTCCTTCTTGTGCATCAAAATTAGCAAGCGACACATTGGAGAGGGGAATAAATGTTTGAAATATTACTATATGGTATTTTATGTACAGTATGGTCTCTTCACCTAAAGCTTTAATTTTCCTGTCACTATAAGATATGAAACCGAACTTATGACAATAAAGTGTATATTATATCCCTTTATCCTATTAGTGTTTGGTATATTTTCTTAGTCGGTGATGTTTCAGCACAAGTGTAAACGGGTGCGCGAAACATCGCGATTTCAGGAAATGAGGTATTTGACAGTATAAATGCGCCTAGTGTTGCAACTGCGTTCTGTCCCTCAAATGCACAAACCCACATGCGCTCACACATGTGGGAACACGATCTCTTTCTCTCTCACTAATGGCCTTGGGAGTGGGTGTGCTAGCTATGCTGCAAGAGGTATTGTCAGTGATTTTAGGTGAGCAAATATTGAGTAGACATGTCTTTTGAATCATAAGATAACATTGAATTCAATAGGGACAGTGTTTCTTTGTCTTCGTTAGTGTGCCTTGTCATACAATTCCATTTGGAACAATATTTTGCTTTTCACTTGTTTCACTTGGCATTCAGAGGTCCCATTTGGTCGCATTAGGTTCCTGCTCTCTCTCTCTCTCTCTCTCTCTCTCACCCTCTCTCTCTCTCTTTCTCTCTCTCTCTCTCTCATACCCTATCTCCCTCTTTCTTTCTCTCTCTCTCACTCTCTCTTTCTCTCCCTCTCTCTCTCTCTCTCATACCCTATCTCCCTCTTTCTTTCTCTCCCTTTCTCTCTCTCTCTGTCTATTACCTTACGTTCGTATTTTCGGTTATCCTTCACTCTTGTTTGAACTCCAACATGTCACTGTCTCACCTTTTTAATGAAATTTGAAATAAAACCAACCTTCTTTGCATTTATTTTAAAGATATTTCGAATTTATTCTACAATATATTTACCCACTTGTACCCATACATAACCTGTAATTATATCTTTATTAGTACAAAACGATCAAGCCAGTTCAGATAATCTATCTGCACATTAAGTTTGAACAAATCTGTAGAAACTCATTCAGATGTATGCTAGATATGTATTCATACAAGTTAGGTAATCATGATTCATTTATGCACCGACGGTACATTCTTTGATACACACGTTGTAATATTATTTTCAAGAGGGCAATACAAATAGATGTACGTCCATTACAATTCCAATAATTATTATAAAATTAACACAGTGGGACTTGTCCAGATTAAACGATTTGTGAATATTTCAGGTAATATGTACTATGTGCGACAAACTTGTCTATAGAATCCGCAAGCTCTGTCAACTAGTACGGGATGTCTCAAAAATTGGATCGTGAATTCAAGTGGCAATGTCTTGACAAATATTTTTTTAATTTTCAATTAAATACTGTAGCTGATATATGAGTCAGAATGATTTAAGTAAGAAAAACAATCTTGTTAAATGCAAAAGCGACAGCTATATGCAAATTACGGACCGATTCGATTTAATGAGTCATCTTGTTAACAATAGAAAACAATTATACTTTTTACAAAGCTATCTTTTTTTTTCTTCCGAAACCCTCATAAGCTTTACATACAGTTACACTTCAGTATCACTTAAGAACTTTCAATGAGGATGAATAAGTATTTCTTTAAGATATCTAAATCTTGTTGCTTTGATTTTTAGCCACCCCGTACGCACATGTGCACAGTGAAGTGTGCAAATCAAGTACGATTTTGAAGTTTCCTTACGAGATGATGACGCATATGTGGGATTTCAAATTAAAAGCTATATACGACGTACACAACCAACGCAACACACTAACAAGTATAGCCTATACTAGCCATCCAATATTCACAACTCGTCATGAATCACAGAGATAAACAGTGTATGTATACCTAAAATAATTTATGTTTGCTTTGCCAATGATATATAGGTATTTAAAGTCATTATACGCATTATCCAATGGAAAAAAATCCTGCAGTTACATGAATATAATGCATTTTCCTCATGCCACTCACTTTATTCTATAACATATTTGGTTTTGTTATATGTTTTAAAGATATGGTACTAGCTAACTTAGATTGTCATACAAAATAACAAGCGTACATCATACGAATAACGTGAGAAGCAATGACATATATAATCATGAAAACATTATGCAGATACTAAATTATGATTCTAAATTTCATTGGAAAGTTAATTGTTTTCAACCTGAATCTCCCCAAACATATCATTGCAGTTGGTATATGCATGCACTACAATCTCTCCTCGGAGACTAAATCAAATTTGACATCTAAAGACTTGTTACGGTAAGATATGTATATTAAACCTTTTCATATCACAAAGTAATATAACAACAATATATTCAATGGGAAACAATAAAACCAATATAAATTGAGAAACGTGCATGTAGTACGAGTTCCTTTTAAGCAAACTATGTTAGCGTGCACAGAGTATTTGATATCCAATGCGTTCATTCATAACATGCTCATGTCATAATGTGATATAAAATAAATAAATACAATCAATGGGAAACAATAAGACCAATATGAATAGAGAAACATGCATGTATTATGAGTTCCTTTCAAGCAAACTCTAGCGTACAGCGAGTATTTGAAAATCAATGCATTCAATAATAGCATGTTCATGTCATAATGTGATATAAAAGAAATATATGCAATGGAAAACAGCAAGACTATTATACATTGAGAAGTATGTATTATGTATTATGAGTTCGTTTCCAGCATACTCTTTTAGCGTAGAGAGAGTATTCGATACGTAATGTATTCATTCATAAATATATCACAATGTAGTTTAAAGAAATATACTTAATTAGAAACAGTAAATCCAATACAAATTGAGAAACTTCTACGATTTATGAGTCGCTTTCAAGCAAACTTTGTTTAGCGTACAGAGAGTATTTGATATTCAATGCATTTAGAAATATATTTTGATAATGGCAGACAGTAAGACCAATACAAATTGTATGTATTCGGAGTTCCTTTATATTAAACTTGTTTAGCATACAGAGATTATTCAATGTATTACAACTTATTTCTCTACAGAGAGTTAGTTCACTCTATACATTATGTACACATAGTGCATGGCATATATTTTAAAATAATGTTTCTATGAGATATTGTTGCAGAATCTGATTTTCCTGATTTTTGATCGACGTCTATCGTGTTGCTCCAATTCCTCGATATTAATATTATACAGTGCGTCCCAGAAAAAACGAAACCGATAATTATCGATGTTTTATCATAACTTAATCACGATTATATTTGATAAATGACACATATTTGGAAAGCCTAAATCCTCCTCTTTCATTTAATACAACTCATATAATGCATATTTTACGCATTAGTGATTAAAATTAATTTGAAGAGAGGAAACCAAAATGTCATTTGGCGGACGGTATCACATTAGAAAATCACGTTTATAGAAAGTTGAGTTTTTGCCCTTTCATATGACACCTCAATCAGGAAAACTGAGCTGGGAATAAAAATGCTTTGTTTAAAGTATTGCTTGCATTTTCATAATTTTATCAAACGAATTTGTTTTCACTGGCCGCCTGCCGTAGCAACAAACGAAATTAACAAAAGACTTAACTGTGTTTCGTTGACAATCATCCGTAGACAAACATCGATAATTCTCGGTTTCGTTTTTTTTTTGGGACGCACTGTACATTAACTTCCACCTCTTTATGTCCTTAAATTGCATATATAAATTATGTCAGGCATTGATATTCGCAGGTCCAACGCTAAATTAACATATACATAATCAAGCCAAAAAACATTCATTAAAAAAAAAGTAAATTAAAGTCTTCGTAGGATCTTTTTTTATTAGCGTTCCTTTGATGAAGTTATTTGCATAGCTTTAAATCTAATTGCGAGGACTCAGACGTACGGGCGTAATACGTTGACTTTATATTCTTTTAATTTGATTCTCAGTTTTTCAAATATAGTTTGTTATAACTTTCTATGGTAAAAACATAGCGAGTGGTTATTTTTTTTGGTTATGACACCACGGTTTTGATTAGTAAAACAAATCGTTTAATCTATCAAACTATCTTACACTTTTCTGGAGACTGCATAGGGACCTTAATGGTTCCATAATACTTCTAAGTTTTGGCAAGTTAGACGTATGAACTTGTAAAAACTATGTATACATTCACAATAAAAGTTATCTGTACATGTTTATCCACCAAATACCTTCAGAGGAATACCAATGATTACTTTCATTAACAAAATGATCAATAGTTTCTCCGAAGTTGTCTCGGTCGAGGCGATATTAGAAAGCAAGTCGCTATAGTTGATAGTGGTACATTCTACACCCCTTTCATCCGATGTGTCAGTTCCCTCACCAAACAGCTCGTTAGAAGACACATCTATGGATGATTCTTGTACATCATCTGCGATATTGTTGATTGATGATTCTTCAGAATATTGGTTCATGCCTTCACTCGCCTCCTCCCTTTGGTTCTTGGGTGACGTGTCGTCAAGAGCTTGGTGAGTTGTTGCTGTAGGCTTATTGGTCTTGTCCTGTTCTTCTGAGGACCCTGGTGCTTCTCCTATTTTCTGAGGGTGTTCTAGTCCTGTCAACCCCCCTACCAAATGGAAATGAAAATTAATATGATTGACGTCGGTGTTATTTGATACAAATCTTAGAATGTTTTTAATTTCAACAAGTATGTCGACACCATATTTTCGAACGTTATTCATTATGATGAACTTCATCAACGTGTATCCATAAATCTCACCATCATAACGCGTTTTGAGAATATCATGAAATGAGTTCGTATTTGTTTTAGAGTTCCCTGTCGAAAATGTTAATTGAAATGAAACGCATATCACCTTTAGATCATTTGATAATCCTAAATCCCCTATTTATCAATGATAACATTTAATACTTAGTGTACCGTTCTTAAGTTTCTCACCATAGGGCAAGTCTTTGGATGTGTCATGTACACCAGCAGTGCTCTGGTTTGATAGTTGTTCAGAAAGTTGGTCCATGCATTCACTCGGAGCGTCCCCCTGGTTCTTGGATGACTGGTCGTGTACACGAGGATGGTCACTGGCTGCTGTGGTCTCCCGTGCCTCGGTTGGCCCTCTTAATAACCCTTGCGCTGATGGAGTGCTATCTATCCCGGGTAGCTGGTGAGAACCTTCCATTTTATGAGGGAGTTCTGGTCCTGGTCCTGTTCCTGTTCCTGCTTTTTGGAGATGGTAAATATCAAGACTAGCATCAGTGCTCGTCAACATGGGCTGGTCCTGAATCAATGATAAATCGTATCCTTTAAGTGAACCCCCCCCCCCCACCAAATTCAAGTTGAAAAATAAAATGAAATGAAAGTGAAGTAAAACAATCTGAAAAACGACATGCAGACAACCACACAAAGATAAACATGTCTACCCTTATTAATGTCACATGTTAACTTTTCAAGTGGGAATCATCAGGCACATGAAAACCGAATTAACATAATTATGACGGATTAACAATATGTTGTCCTTTGTCCTAGTAAGAAATGAATTGCCGTTATTTATTATTTATAGCACAAATTAAATCAAAGAAGTAATCAACTATATTATGACCTTACCTTGTGGTAAATAGTGGTCAGCAAGGTCTAACAACTTGGCAGCCATAAGCGCCCTCCTCAGTTCGATCCGTTCATCTTCCCTGGACACACCTTCTCTCCATTGCTTCAACATGAGATGGGTTCCTCTACTGGTGACCTGTTCGTATCTCATGTTGGTCTTGAGAGCTCTCGCTATGTCACCCTGTATGATTCCTAACTGACTACCCAAGCTATCGATCTTGGCCTCATCGGAAAGATCGTCGGCTATCTGCTTCAAGATGTCTGCAAACTTATCATTGGTTGGTTCCTCCCTGAGATGTTTAACAAAAACAGTATATTAGAAAAAGATCAAATGGCTATTTTCATTTTGTGTTGGCAAATACAGGTATATATGTATTATAAACACGTCATGATAGAAAAACGCAGAACCACCCACAATATGCATGCTAGAAATATCGAAAGAAATTAAATGTAGCTCAATACCTTGTTTTGGTTGCAGAATGATGTCACAACATTTCAAGGAAGTAATATGAGTTAACACTTATAACAAGAATACAAAGAAGACAAAGACGAAGAAGATCAAGTAGAAAAAAAGTAGAAGAAAAAGTAGTAGTGGAAGAAGAAGGAGAAAGAGGAGGAGGTGGAGGAGAAGAAGACGAAAAAAGAAAAAGAAAATCATGATGAACAATAAGATGGAGTTGAAGGAGATGAAGAAGAATATTGAGGAGAATAGGGAGATGAAGAAAAACAGGAAGAAATTATAAAGTTGTTGTTCGAATTTGAAGATAAGTACACCATAGATGATTGAAATTTTAAGCTATTTTTATTAACCAGTGAAGTTAATCGACAACTGCTGATGTTTAGATATCTTAAAGCTATCAGAAAAGTTTAAAAAAAAGTATATATCCAAGTTTGTCAGCTTACTCTGCTTGTGATGCATTGCTCCTTTCTGATTGATAGAATTCTCCCCTGGAAGTATCTCCGGAGGACGTTATTCCTGTCATGAATGTAGAACGAATTGATTAGATTGAAATAATTCAGTTATAACTAATGATCATATATTCCCAGATCGGTTGTGGTATTGCTGCAGTAAATTTAAATTTCTTTTTAAAACATAAGTAAACAAAAATAATCTAATCGTAACATCACATGGTAATACTATACATATGCTTATTACATTTTCAAGCCCACGTGCTATTTTTTCCCCTCATATACAATATAACGGTGTGATAAGATATAATATATACACATTTATAAACAATAACATTCCGAAGGCTTAAGGTAAGAGAGTATAATATAAATAGATTGACTTGGTAGGGTAAGTAAACTCAAGAACAATAGTGCAAACCAGTCTTACCCCACTGAGCTTGTTTTCCAGGACTCATCCAGCGCATGAAATTCCATTGATGTGTCTCTGCTTTCTTCTTCTGCTTTGCTGATCGTATCTCACTTTCTAGTTGAATTTTGGTTCTCAGCTTCCAGGTCTCACGCTCAAGTTGCTCCGTAAGCTGTTCCTTAGTGTCGAGCTCCTTCTTCCAGCTTAATTCTATTGACTGTTTTTCCTTCTCAAATCCCGCTCTGTCTTCCTCTCTTCCTTTCTTTAATTCTTCAACGTGCTGCCTTAGAGTCGTCTCGTTTCGCTCTTTCTCCCCCACGATTTCTGTCAAATTGTCTACGCGTTGTTGCTTAGACTCGAGTTTCTTAGTCATTTCTGCTGCCAATGAGAGCTTCTCTTTTTCAGATCTTGCTCTTTCATCCTCCTTTTTGACGTGTAGTCGATCAACCTCACTTCTTGCCGTCTCTTGTGTCTTCTTAAATATGTCTGCCATCGTTCCGATACGCACCTCTTTTGATTTTAGTTTCTCCTCCAGCTGTAGCACTGTTTGTTTGTACATCGACAGGGCGTGCTTTGCAACTTTCTCATTTTCACTCAAAGTCATTTCTTCACATTTCCGTTCAAGCTCCTGCAGTTCGTGTCTTCGCTCGCCGACCTCTTTGATCATCTTCACATTTGCTTCTTCCGCCTCTTTCTTTGTTTTCTCATAAAGCAACACACATCTTGGATTCGTGCATATCTTCTTCTGTTCATCAGATGCTAACGCTCTGTCACCTTCTTGGAGGCATCCACGTATCAGGTCAAACCACGGCAATTGTCCGTCAGCTGAGCGAATGCGAGCAGGATTAGGAATTTCATAGATGTCATAGATCCATGACTTCTTCATGTGTTCACATTCACCGGGAGTGTACATGGCACAGAGAGTAATGCGACCTATCCAACCCAAACAAAGCATAATTTTTATTGAAATAAGCCGTTTAATCGTTATAAACCTCTACATAGCACACATATGTCACCTTTTTTTTTGGGGGGGGGGGTGTATTCTTGAAACCAGAGAATTAATCGAATCTGTAATGTTTCGTAGATGTCTGTAACTTCTAGTATTAATTGTCACCAACCGTGTTACATCCAACGTACGCAGGACTAATTACCAGCTCTCCTACCACCAACTTTTAAGCAACACAAATATCCGAGTCTGAGCACTTGTTTTCACCTTCCATGGATGTTAACCTCTTACGAGGCCATCGCTACTAAAAAAAATCTTCTGTGTTCCCATGCCTTCAGCCATAATGCATGGCCGTACAGAGGATATGTCTATGTTGGGGACCGGGGTAAAATGCAATGAATTATTGATAATTTATTGCATTTTTTGTTTGTTTTTTATTTGTAGGAAATGCCCCCTACCCTAGCCCCCGCTGCGTACAGTCGTGGTTCAGTGACAAAGCAAAGGCCTCGTAACTGTGAGGCCCCAGGATCAAAACCATGTCGATGTGCTATAGTAGTGCCCTTTTGTTGGGCATTAAACCTCATTACTGTCATTTATGACTTAAGGGCATAGGTTCCCTAGTTGATAAGCATAGTAGCATACACATGCTTTAGCAGTCTAGCAAAACAAACACTGGCAAATTATTATTCAATAAAATCTGAGAATGTATACTATTATCTAGATCTATTAGGAATAAATCATTGTCAAAATAATTCCATAAATTGGGGTAAAAACAAAATATTCCAACTTTATGAGCAACAGTGTAGTAATACGGTTGCTTACAAACCGAGGACATGATACGGTATGGGCAAGCATATCAAATATAATAGACAAAGGTAACATTTCAATGGATGCTATAGTGGTGCATACATACATATTAAATTGTATAGTACATTTGCTTATCTTGTTTTCATTTGTTTCAATTATTTGTCTAGAGTGACCGCTATTTCTTTATGTTCAAGTAATACTTGAGTGAAGAGACTGGAGAGCGTGTGTAGAACAGAGATCGATAAGTCAGATATGTGGATGGTAGTATGTGGAGATGTGAAAGGAAAATCAAGGAATCAGTTTGATGAAATTTTGAGGAAAAGTGAACAAAAATTCGTTCATTTTGTAAAGATATACTGTTATTATTTTAATTTACAGTGCGTAAGAGATTTATCGATGTTGAATCATAACTATGATAAATAAATGACACATATGTGCAAACTTATATCCTTTTCTTTCATTTGATGCAACTCATGTGATGCAAATTTTACGCATGAGTGATTAAAATCAATTTGAAGAGAGGGTACCAAAAAGTCATTTGGCTGGTGGTACCTGAATTTCAAAAAGTAAATCACATTTCTAGAAAGTAAGTTTATTTTCTGCCCTTTCATATGACTCCTCAATTAAGAAACATGAGCCAGGAGTAACAAAGTTCTGTTTAAAGTAATTCTTGCATTTTCATAATTTGATGAAACGAATTCGTTTCCACTGGCTGCCTGCCATAGCAACAGACAGAGTTGAAAAAAGACCTAACTCCGTTTATTGACGATCAGCCATGCATCAAGCCATTCGTCATCTTTGTGAACGTCAACGAAACGGTGTTAAGTCATTTGTTGTTTACTCGAAATATAAAATGGCCTCCATGTCAATATGATGTGAGCGCGCAGCGCAGGCAGTGACGCAACAATACACGCGCATCTGAAAACATTGATGACGCGATGTTTACTCGCAAATTAAAATGGCGCCCTTAAAGGTAATACAAAGTTTTGGGAAATTTTGAAAATTGGGTGGATAGTGAATCTTTACAATTTTGATATATTTGGATGCCCCTGTGGATGTATTATAAGCACTGAAAAAATTAGCCCCTAAAACACCTCTGTTTTCGAGAAAAATTGAATATAAAAATTTACCGGTGCTCCCGGTAAATGTTGATGAATTTCAAATAGCGCCTATGGCCGTACAATGGTAGCTACGACCATGAAAATCTCAGAATATGTAGTTGTGATATATAATTTCCAAATGGGAATAGCTAATTCGTCGATTTTAGTCAAAAAACATTGTTTTATAGCTTAATTAATATCTTGACCTTGAGAGGGAGCTATACGACATAGGAAGTTTATTATTTACAATTTCATAATTTTAGACTCGATTTCAACCGCGACAACGATCAATGAATATTGTAGGAACGCATACGCTTCTAATATGTTAATTTGAACCAAATTCATGACCCCATACCAAAACTTTGTAATACCTTTAGCCGTGAAGGGGTGTATTGTGTATTAATTCAAAAATATACACCTTAATATGCCTCTAGTTTATTTTCCTACCTACCAGTAAGGTTTAGGAGCAAACTCACCTGTAATTGTCTTTAGCAAATCGATCCGTTCAGTATTGTGTAGAATATCAGACGGGCTGAAGATATAAATTAGAAAAAGCACCAATTTAGAATCATTATTATTGCCGTGGGGATGAACTAAGGGTTATTGATAACAAAATGCATACAATTTGATTGTGCGAACCGCCCTGCCCCGCCCCGTACCGGAGCCCACCCTTACAAATTGGTTTTATGTATTTGTTATACACGACAACGAAGGGTTCTCAGTGCTCTTATGCTACGTTCAGACTAAACGGGATGGAAGTGAGACAAGGCAGGGGGACGGAATGGGCTAACGTGACTGACCGTTATTGCCGTGGATACCGGGCCAGCTCTTTAAAATGTCAACAAATTGGCCACGGCAGTCACGGTACGGATGAGAAACCTAGTAGGCCGTAGTAAAACGGGGTGAACGCAACGAGACGTGACAGTAGGTAATGTGCCGTAACAAAACTTGGAGGCGTTCCGTAGTGGGACGGTTGACTGGCCCGGCGCGCTAAAGCGCGTTGCGTTTTACTACGGTCTGGCACGACGGGCTGGTCTCAGGATACAATAATTGATATTGCTTTGAAGGCTTTTTTTACACCGTTGGCCCAAACGTGCTTGAAACTTGCCCGGCGTCCACGTTTCATCCTAAGAAAGCCTTAGCAGAACGTGAAAAACTTGTCAGACCTTGATCAGAACGTGACGTGCCGGTAGGGAACGTATTTGCATCCTTGGTACACCACGGGCCGTACCGTAGTTGGCCTTTTTCCTCTTTCCTTCCTACGGTTCTTTACGGAAACTGTGATAGACCGTAAAAAAACTTGGCAAGTCCTAACAAAACTTGAGTACAGAGAAGGAAAAAAAATCAAAATATCACGGAGCACAACATTTCTGGCAAACGGGGTTGCCGTGTCGGCCGGGAACATATTGTAAACGTATCATTAGGTTTCGGAGGCTCCAAGGCGCACTACGGTTCGGCCCGTGGTTTACCTCGGATACCAGTATTCTTCCTCCCGGCCCGTCACGTTCTAATGGGGTCACTCACGTTCATCACGTTCTGATTAAGGTCTGACGAGGTTTTAAAGTTCTGTCAATGACTTTTACGGTTGAAATGTGGACGTCGGGCAGTTTTGGTGTCTGGTGTATAAAAAGAAGGCCTGCCCCAAAATAGCAATAATTTTATCCTGAGATTTCGACAAGACAACATAAAAAATGCCAAAGATGAAGAAGATCTTGTGTTTGCATGTTTGCTGGGTGAATACATTTAGTCTTTGCGTCAGCAGCATTTGTAGAGAGGGAAAGAGTTCAGCAGGCAGGAAGAAGGCAAAGAAGGCGGATGAGAAGGCCAAGATCCATGTGGGTGCGCAAATGACTATCGGAAGACAGAAGGCAACAACTGGGCCACTACTCAACATGTCTCACCAGAGAGCTCCGCACCGGAGATTCCAACGCCTTCCAGAGCTATCTGATGCCTCAAGAGCTCTATGATGAGCCCGCCCCCCCCCCCCCCACTCCGAGAACGGACAGACCCCATGCGTGTTACCAAAATGTCCGGTAAAGGTGTACTTTTCGTGCGACAAAGTCCGGCCCGAGAATCGTAAAAAAAAGAAGGTTGTATTAACTTTTTACCCGGAGATTTCTTTAAAAAGGGGGTGTTTTTTTCTTTTTTTCCCTCATCTCTTTGGACTCCTGAGAAATTATTCCGAATTAAGGGGGGCACATTGAACATTTTTCATGATTAAGGGGGGTCTCCAAGGCAGGAAAAGCCCACGAAAAGCCCGCGAAAGGGGGGTTCGGAATTTTGGCAGTCCTCAGATAGGGGGTGCTTTCAAAAAGAGGGAACAAGCATATGCGTTCCCTAAATAACACTGAGTGGGGGGGGGGGGGGGGGGGCGGGATGATGAGATCCTGGAAAGAGTACCACCAGCCATCGAGAGACAAGACACGAAGTTCCACTCTGCCCTACCACCTGGACTGAAGTTGTCAGTGAGACTGGGACATCTGGCCACTATGGTGCCAGAAATGTGCAAGGCCATCGTGGCCTACAAGGACAAAGTGTTCGCCGTTCCTGTGACCCCCGATGAGTGGAGAGCCCTTGCCTAGGAGTTTGAAGACAAGTGGAATGTGCCTCATGCGGTGGGAGCTCTGGACGGGAAGCAGCAACAGCATGCTCCTCTTCATCTGGCGGGGGTGAACGGCGAGGATCTTCAGGCTCTTGCTCCTCTACTGGTGGTGGTGGTGGTGGTGCAAGACGGAAGGGGGGGGGGGGGCTCCGTTTTTCTGGCATCTTCGGTGGCATAGCTTGGCCTTCTTTCTTCGTATTTTAGATGCAGTTAAGTTTCGTCGATTGCTAAGACTCGGAATGAAGCTCCTGCCAGGCCCGGCTTTTATATACTACCTCCCTGACCGCGTGCGCCGTGTAAGAACAAAGTAGAACGCAACGCAACGCAACGCAACGCAACGCAACGCAACGCCATGATGTGCAGTGATTGAACGCGATGAAACGGCTACCATACACCCTAGCTTGCTGTGAGAATTGTGGCAAAGCTTGGCAAAACGAGACAAAATGCGCAGCAACAGTAAAGCGACCGTGAAAAAAACGTGCACTAGACGTGGCAGAACGTGACAAAACTTGAAGGAACCGAAAGATGCCGTGGAATGTACAGGCTTCCCATCCCACTACGGATCACCTCCAAGTTCTTATACGGCCTATTACGTATTGTTACGTTTTATTGCGTTCACCCCGTTTTACTACGGCCTAATAGGTTTCTCATCCGCACCTTGACCGCTGTGAAAAATTTGTTGACAGTTTAAAAATCTGACCCGACATCCACGGCAATCACGGCCTGTCACGTTTGCCCATTCTGTCCCCGCGTTGTCTCACGTCCACCCCGTTCCGCCTACGTTGGCCTGAAACGTGGTTGCCGTGGCCGCCGGGAAGATAGTGTTAATGTAGCATAAGGCGTATGTTGCAGATACCCTGTGTTTCACTTGTATTAAACGTCAGGGCCATTATGTTGTATCCACCATCAAATCGATTCTGCCGACTTTGCAGAATAACGAAAACCTATTTTCACTGTGAAATACAACACTTCAACATGCAATTATCTGACTTTTTGTTAGTTCGTTAGTTTCAATTACTAATAATCGCCTGTAGTCCCCTCAACGAACACCCTCCGAAGAAATCAAGAAATAAAGCAAATGACATGAAGCGATCTTTATATATTAGCAATAATGTGCTTTGACTCGAGAATATAAAGTGTTAACATTCAAAATTCAATTTTGAACTCTCGGTCAATACGCTTCCTCCCAAATTAGTTGATGCAGTTCTTTAAATTTGTACATTACAAAACTTCTATTAAAAGGCCCCCAAAGGTCTGGGTAAAATGCATATCTTGAAAAGAGGAGGTAGGAATTTTTTTCCTCGTACACCTCCCTAGATAAAATAATTACACTACACTAATTCTTTAGCAGAACTACCAGTTGAAAAAAGATTGCTTGGACTCTAAAATACAGTCTTTGATAGTACATAATCCTTTTTTTTGTTCTTAGGTACTAAACTATCGAGCAGCTTTATACAAGAAAGTGTGTAGAGTGAAAAGGTTGAACGCAGGGGTTTCCCGTATAAAGGGGGAAATTTAAACTCGTTGTGTCGCCCGGCAGGCGTAACAACATTTTAAAACACTTGTTTCATTTGATAATTTATTACTATATGTTTAAGCTTTAGCGCCCTCAAATAAAGTTTCAAGTTTCCACAGACAAAAAAAAAAGTATAGCACCCGGTCGCTACGTGATCTCGAATGTTAATAGATGTAAAACTTCTCATCTGTTTTTCACTGTAATAAAAGGGTAAGGGCACCTTTAATTTCAGCACCCCTCTCACAAGGGAGGAAACGAAACTGTTTAGCCGAAAGCTCTATCTGCTGAGACTGGCACATGTTCGATCTCATTATCATAATTTTTGAAGTTGGCTGCGATTGATTAGCTGTGAATTTATGTTTTTTAGGTGTGAAAAGTAGTAATTCTCAGGTGCCTTAAAACAGTTTTTTTGATGGTTTCAAAGTTACCATAATTTTCTTGGTGATGATCACGTGGCTCAAACTAATGCTGTGAATCCGTGATACTTTATGAAAAATTAGGAATTATTAGATGTCTTAACCCTCAAACGGCCGGGGGGGGGGGGGGGCATACGATGTCGGCCTAGGAAGGTCCAATTAATGTGGAAATTAGCATGGTGATAGATTGAAGTATATTAAATAAGATGGTAATGTTTATTTTTTTTATTTCTTTTTAATGTTTTTGTTATTAATATTTTTATGATAATATGACCACCACCAAAAAAAAAAATCAAAAATGCGTGATTTTGAACAATGCATGGTCAGTTTTGACTTAATGAAATTGTTGTCTTAGTTGAGTAATAACATTTATCAATTGAAATATAAGAGTTTCTAATACAAACATACAAATAAACACACACACACAGGTACAAATATGTTTGCTACATGTTGTTTTCATATAAAACTATATATAGTTTGTAGTTTGTACAATACTTTGCGGGTGAAAAGCGTCAGTTTCTTTTATGTTTATAAATACCAATTTCTTATGTATTCTATTGTTTTAAATTTCTTATGTATTTCATCATGTGAAGAAAAAAATGCTCGGCCAATACTAAACAAGTATAATCACGAATGTATGACTTCATAACATGAAATAAATCACTCATGATATTGATTTTGATAAAGATTATAGAACTGCAATAATTACTTACACACACACATTTGTGAGAATAACATATTTTTATTGATATGTGATGATATTTTGTCACCTAACACCCGAACCATAGGTCCGCCCATAACAAATTTGGTATTAAAATGTGCGGAAGACATGAGGAAAAAAGACTCATGAAATTTTAGCCCCAAAGATTAAGAGGATTTGATACAGCGTCAAACATTCGACAGGGGGGGGGGGGGGGCATTATGCCCCCCCCCCCCTCGGCCTTATTAGGGTTAAAACACCTTTTTAAATGGTAGTTAAAGTTGCCATAAGTTCCTCGGTGATGATCTCGTGACTCAAACAGATATTTAATCTAAGCTTGGCATCCGTGATTTTTAGATGTGGAAAATAAGCAATTCTTAGGTGTCTCAAAACACGTTTTAAAATGGTTTCACAGTTACCATTTAAGTTCGTTGCTCATAACCCCGTTACTGTTGGCACATTTCCAGTTGCACCAGTTGAAAACTGACTGTTACTATATTTTTAGTAGCACCAGTTGATGACTGGTCTGTGGGCATATTTCCAGTTGCACCAGTTTATGACTGACTGTTGGCATATTTCCATTTCCAGTGTTGAAGTGATGTTGCCATTGGCAAAATCAATTAGTACAAGTGCTATACTTATTACTAATTAAGTGTTTCAACTGGAGGTCAACTGGCTGGGAGTTTTACCAAATGATTCAACTGGCCCAGCTAGACCATAACAATTTATAACTGGTCCAGTTATACTGGTCCAGTTGGCCTGGGTCAATTGGATCAGTTAGCCCATTTCAATTTCTAGGGTACCATTTCAACTGGACCAGTTGCACTGGACTAGTTTTTCTTTCTGGGATGTTCGGATAATTTCGTTATTATAATGGTGATATTACAGTAAGAATTGCGTGATTTAGGGTACGTGTTCTTAAGTGACCTAGTGCAAAAAAGTGTTAACACAATCACGTAAATGTCAAGTGTTTGAAGAACGTAAATCTTTACCTCGACATCTTGATATTGACGTAATTTTCACGTGGAATTTGTTTATTGGGTCCCCCCCCCCTTTTTTTCTTCTTTTTTTTGTTTTTGCGGGGGGGGGGGGGGGGGAGTTTTCAGATAAAAAAATAATATTTGTTGTTAGTCAATATGTATATGGCTAATGTGAATATAGATAATGAAAACAACAATACTCACGTCACTAACAGCACCATTACCCAGACCTTACCAGCAAGGTCTGTTATATCTTCCTCCAATTCAAACATTGAACCTGTAAAGAAGACGTATTCCATACATTGTGCATGATGGGATGGACCGTTGAGATATTATAAACATGACATTTAGCATGCATAGCAAAGAACGACATAGATAAGATTATATAGTTCTTTAAATTGCGTTCAATATTCAAATATAGCACAACAATATGTTGTGATAACCAAAACAGTGAAAATAATGCAAAACAAACACCGAACATAGTAATGTTTAGAAATAAGAATGTTTGAAAAACCCAATACACCCCTCCCCCTGTGATAAAATGGTGCATCTATATATCAACACTGTTTGGGCTTCATGTTATTAAAAATGTCTTTGAGAAACGCATATTAGGGCCCCTTTTTTCCTTGATCAGGTGGTCATATAGATGTCATTTAGAGGACAAAAAGAGACGTAACGATCATATAAGGATAACAAGTACATCGAAACGGTGTCCGTATGACGTCTTCCATTGGTACAAGCTTACGTCTTGAAGATGACCTTTTTTAACCAATAAGATTATGTAAAGATTTAAGTTCGTACGATGTAATTATTGATACAAGTTAACACGTCAACATATGACGTTCCCATGACGACTTACGCGGGTGCAAGTTTACGTCTTTTTGACGTAAAGTGACGTAATACAAGACCTAAATAAAAGTTAACACGTCAACATATGACGTTCCCATGACGACTTACGCGGGTGCAAGTTTACGTCTTTTTGACGTAAAGTGACGTAATACAAGACCTAAATAAAACGTGAGTTTTACCTGTTTTTGCTATCAGGGTAGTGACCCAAGTATGAGGAAATGGTGTCGGGCCTACTTAACCGGATTTCCCTTCCGGGTGCTCTTTTCTTAGGCACTCTACATTTTCTACCAATATTATTTTGCACATGTCATTTATTTGTAAACTTTAACAAGCAGTGTAAGTTTCGTTTGATTTTGTAAAACTCTATTTTCTAAATTTACAAAAACTGAAGTTTACCTTTAAAGAAAAAGCTTTCATCCCGGAGATATAGGTTCATATATAGTGGAGGTGTAGTGTCATTTGAATTACAACAAAGACAAACAAAACAACATTGTGTATTTTCTCAATATACTAACCACTGGATTCTCTCATGATGACAGATACAGAATCGGTGAGATATTCCTCTTGATGCTCATTACGTGTTTGATATTCGTCAACCTGCTGTCTTTGCTCTAGGTCTCCATGAAGAGCGCGTCTCAGTGCATGGACTATATTGTGCTCATACCCCGAACGATCAATCATACCAATTACAAGTTTCTCAGGAAACACCACTCGTTTATCTTCACAGGGCACAGCCTTGCCTGGTTTGTACGACAAGATTTCATGTCGTAATGCATCCCTCTTTTTCTTAATTCCTGCGTTGGAAGTAGCCATCTTTGCACAAATTTTGCCCTGAATACTCAAACAAACCGGTACACGCTCAATAGCATACATCCGTCGTATTCTTTGTATGTACGCACGCCGCGTAGGTCTAGTTATTGCATGGTGTGGGGTTTTCTATAGACACCGTCGTTTCATGCATACAACGAGAAGTGTATGGGGAATTCCAATTAATATTCAACCCAAAAACTTACGGTATGAAAAAATCGGCCGACTGCGCACACGCACACATAGTACAATAATTCTCTCCATGTTAATGGTGGAGGAAAAGTTTGTGCACTATATTCGTTTGTCCAATCTGCCAATGTTGGAGCCTACCATCATATCATAGTTAATCATATAATATAGATGTAACTATTCCTAATTTTGCATCATAGTTCGACACAATTAACCATCAAAACATAGGAGAGGGGAATAAATATTACAAATATTACTGTAAGGTATCGATCTTGTGTAGGTTATGGTCTTCATGCCTAAATCTATAATGTTCTTGTCACTTAGGGGAATGAAACCCATTTTATTGAATAAAAGCAAAAATATCTAAAAGAAAATATGTAATGCAATATGTACCTGTCCATTTAGTTTAATTAGGGTTAAAAAAGTGATTTTTAATTTAAGCAAACAAATAAGCATATATTTGTTTTTATATTTTTCTTCTGTTCACACCCAGCCCATATAGTAAGTACACTTCTTAATGGTGAGCGGCTATATCTTTTATTGGCAGCATATTGTGCTGTCAAAACTCTAAGTTCGGTATTTATGTAGCAACATTATAATTTCTAATAAATGTCTTGATTTTTGATTTCATGCATGTTTACATTTCTCCATAAATCTTGCTTTTTATAGCAAAAGTGATTTGGCGATGACAAAAGAAATTGACTAGTCCTTTTAGACGACAAGAACAAGAAGATATGCTGTAGGTCAAGTACCTAAAGCAACACAACCCCCCCCCCCCCCCCCCTCTTTCTCTCGTAGCAGCAGTGGTTAATTCAATTTGCCTAGAATTTCTAGTTTTACAGCCATGTCGTATATTAATGCTAAATATATTACTCATTGCGGATATAGTATCGAAAATAATATCGCTAGTGATATTCGTTTGTCTCGCAATGTGGTCAATAAGGAATCTAAAAGATCACGACGTTTCGTATGCTACTGCGATACTTCGCCAGCGGCCCGTTGAGTGGTTGAGTACCGTATGCGTCGGCCAATGGGCCTGGTGCATCAGCCGAACCAGCGGCCTTGGTGATTGGTCGATCACCGTGTGCGTCGACCAATAGGCATTGGGCGTTATTGTTCCAATTATCGATCGAATTATAGACCGTTCCGCCGGTCCTCCCGTAAAGTATAAAAGACCCTTGCTTACAATAGTTTTTATCACCTGACGAAGTATCGCAGTAGCATACGAAACGTCGTGATCTTTTAGATTCCTTATTGACCACATTGCGAGACAAACGAATATCACTAGCGATATTATTTTCGATATGTCGTATATTGTTCCAAAAGTATAGCCGCAAAAGCGTTGAATAATGTCAGCCAAATCTTGGAGTAAATTATTTATTCCCTTATAAAGTTGAGGCGTAAATCTATCAGCATTGGAAAATATAGACAAACCAACAACAAATAATAGGTTGGTCTTGTTACATGAAATTGGGGAAAACCAGAGCAGTTCACAGGTGCAAAAGGTAGCCCATCCAAAGTGCGCTAACGTGTGGATTTGCCAATTTGATGAGTGTGTAGATCACAGTGTATACATACAACTACTGTACCATGTACATGTTAAGTACGCTGTGTGTGTCGTGTATACATCCACCAGGCATCAACGCAGCTATCGTTGCCAAAATGGGCCTGATGTGTATTTACTTATTTTTTGTCCGGGGGGGGGGGGAATAATGAACTAAAAGGGTAAATACTAATGTTTTGTAAGTCTGCAAGCGTTTTGTATAAACTATGACTTAAACAAAGAATCTTTATACTCATAATTGTTTTGAATGGCATCATTTCTTTGGCAAGGCATTAATTTCCAATTGTCACTCGATAACCAGGAAATAAATGGGGACCTGGTATGATGTCGAATGGTAGGAATACTTTCAGGGACTGGAGATGGTGCACATTGTTAATGAAATAATCCGATGAATGGGGTAATAATATATGTAAAGCACTTAGAGACGGCATACACCCCCCCCCCCCCCCACTCCGGGGTCGGAATGAACGCATGCGTGTTACCAAAATGTCCGGTAAAGGGGTACTTTTTACGCACCAAGGTCCGGCTCGTACATACACAAAATTGACTTTACACACCGGACTTATTGCGTGTTTTCAAAAGGAGGGAACACGCATATGCGTACCCTAAATAACACTGAGTGGAGGGCCGGGTCTACACTCTAAGAAAAAAGGGTGCAAAATAAGAGTCATATGGAAACGTTGTATCATCCGCTCAATCTGACTTGCGTTCATTTTTCCATGAAAAAGTGAAGTTTTCTAAAATGTGCGTTTCTTTCCAGCATTGGGGCGGCCGGAAGTCACTCGGGTAACATTTCATAAAGTATAATATAAAAAGACCATATGCAAATTTTCTGTACTTTTGTCGGAAAAAATACATTTATCCAGCACAATGTCGTCTCTTTTTGCGTTGGAGAAGAGCAAATAGCGAGTTTCAATCACACTTTGGCCGCTCTCGCAAGCTCTCACTCGTTTCGCTGTGGTCAAGAGACTTTGGGGCAAGCGGTTAATGAAAATACTAATCGTTAGCTTTCTTCTGGTATCAAACTTGTTTTGATTGATTGTATAATTTTGTCGGAATAAAGGAAACAAAAAGGCTCGACCAATAACTTATCAGGGTCTGAATTGACCTTTTGACCTTGAATTCCCTGATGCAAGCGCACTAATGACGTCATCTTCGCTAAAACGGTGTCTTTTATCGTAAAATGCGACACTTTCACAATGTTTATACATCTTTTTTTAATTATTAGTAAGATATAACATATTTGTTCTGATATCACTGAAGTTTTGGGTTTTATTTAATGAGTAATTTTAAAATAAGACCCATTTTACTGTTTTAATTTACTGGATCGTACCATTAAATTCGCAGGGTAGAAAGATGCATTTTCCAACCGCGCCAAATTTAATTTACGTTCCGACATTCTGTTAAATGGGTTCGTGTTGTTAAGAATCCACTGCTTTCTGCTCCAACAAACGTCCACAAGCGGAGTCGTTTCTCAACTAAATTATTCAAATTTATGGATGCTTCCTAGCTTCCCAGGTGTTTGTGTTGATGTTGAAGCATTTCATTCACCTGCTAGTATCATTCTTTGTACTCCAATTGCCAGAACGCAAATTTCATTTTGGTTTTCTAGTTTCATCGGAGTCGTTTACACTATGAACATGACGGACAATAAAAGCGGACAGAATATACAGTTCCTCAGGTAGACAAAGGAACATCCCTTCACTGCTATTATGTAAAAATGTGTAGAACAGGTGTCACATGCATATTCACCTGTTCTACACATTTTTACATAATAGTAGTGAAGGGATGTTCCTTTGTCTACCTGAGGAACTGTATATTTTGTCCGCTTTCTTTGTCCGTGATGTTCATAGTGTTATCAACTATATGTATTCAAATTTATGAATGCTTCCTCCCCAGGTGTTTGTGGTGTTTATGCATTTCATTCACCTGTTATTATTCTTTGTACTCCAATTGTTAGAATACAAAATGCATTTTGGTTTTATAGTTTCATGCAATAAGTAAGTCAATAAAAGAGTATGTTCTGCACAATAAAAACAATGTGTGTCCCTATTGTACAATGTAATGTGTCCCATCATTTTGTAATAGTTAATTTACCCATTCACATAATGGGACTACCTGCCCGATGAAGCCGGTGGCCTGTGACCCCTGATCACTCAACACCGTGTGGGAGTCAGTTCGTGGTCAAATTCTTTTATGAGACAAATACAAGCAAACGTTTCCATATGCTGCACCCTTTACATAAAAATGGACCCTATTGAAGGAAAAGGGGTTTAAAAAAAAGGTGAAATATAAGATTGTGCACCCTTCCCACAAAAAAGAACCCTATTGACCAAAAAAGGGTGCTAAATAAAAGTTTGCATATTGCAAGCATATTCATGATTACTTTACACGTGTTCACATACAATTGCATTGATCATCATGTGTTCAGCACATAATGACGATGCACATCAATTTTGTGATTTGTATTTTCCTTCGGCAATCATTAAAGGTAAAGACCAGTATTGGAAACGCCCCAATTTCAAAAAATGAAATGGAAGCTCTCATTACCAATCATGTGAAAGAATATGTTTTGACTAATACATGATGATAAAAAAATTGCCGGGAAACCGCCTACTAATTCATATATTTGGTAAATTTGTTTCTCTCATGGTCTGGTGAGAGATATAGGGTAGTCCCATATACATCTTTCTGTGTATAGTGCTTGTAACTTTACGAAGAATGGGCCAAATTTCTTATCATTTTGATGATTCCAGAACCTTGCAGATGCTAGATGCTAGATGATCAACCTTTTCTGATCGATTCCACAACGTTTCTTTCACAATGCAATCGCATGACCATTACTGGTCTTTACCTTTAAAGATAAACTTTAGTACTGGTAATGCGATTGCATTGTGAAAGAAAAGGTGTGAAAGGATCAGAAACAGTTGATCATGTAGCATGTAAGTATTGGTGTGCACTGTAAGGTTCTGGAGTCATCAAAATCATAATAAATTTGACCGAGTCTTGGTAAAGTAACAAACACTCACATAGAAAGCTATATATGGGACAACACACATGGTGTCGGGGATGGTACTACCTTGGTTTCCTTGTCTTTCTATGCTCATTACTCAGCCAGTATACATTTTCTTCCAAAATTGTTTGGCACATGTCATTTATTTGTAATCTTGAACATTCAGTGTAAGTTTCGTTTGATTCTGTGAGAATTTTTTTTTTTTTTTTACCAGTACTGGAGCTTATCTTTAACCAATATATTATTTTGTCTGATCATGTTACAATTACATTCACGTTTTAGCAATAGATATATTTTTTAATATGTATTTGTGTACGAGCAAATTTCACGAGTATTCCTCGAGTATGGGTGCAGGATTGCACCTTTTAAAGGGTGCAGGATTGGACCCCTAAAGGTGCTGTTATTGCATCGGTTCACACCCCTAATGGAGCAGGATTGTCTCATGAAAAGTTCAATCTGGCACCCTCTTAAAGGGTGCAGGATTGAACCCATAAAGGTGCTGCTAGTGTTGCATCGGTTTGCACCTTTAAAGGTGCAGGATTGAACCATAAAGGGTACTATAAGGTTCAATCTGGCACCCTTTTAAAGGGTGCAGGATTTAATCCCTAAAGGTACTGCCAGTGTTGCATCGGTCTGCACCCCTTAAGGTGCATACTTGCACCATTTTTTCTTAGTGCGTAAGGTACACCTGAAATACGCTCGGAAAGGAAATGATATACAGTGTGTATGAGAATAAATCCAAATTAAGTGTGTTGGTATTTCAAGGGCATTGCCTTTGGCAGTGTATTTACACAGTCTAAGTAAAGAGGAACTCCTCACATTTCCATTGATCCATTTTCAATGATGTTAGGCATGATCGGGTACATTGTCACAAAAAAGTGACAGGTTCATATGCCACGCCAAAGGGGAAATAATTTAATATTATATGATAATAGATTTAATGTGAAATAATATGCGTCCGTAAACTTGTAATGCGTAAACCCTATGGCCCGAATTCACAAAGCAAGGTTTAGCTCAGACCAAGGTTTAAGTTTATAAACCTCCTTTTGTTTCGCCAAACCTCTTATAAATAACAAAAGGAGGTTTGGCGAAACAAAAGGAGGTTTAAACTTAAACCTTGGTCTGAGCTAAACCTTGCTTTGTGAATTCGGGCCTAGGGTGGTATTCTCGAAAGCGGCCTAAGTTAAATCAGTGGCCTAAACCTGGTTTAAACCATGGACTATCTTTTTTGCTATTCTCGAAGGTGGCCTAAAGATAAGCCAGGCTTAAATACGTCATAGTTCGGCCTAACTTTAGGCCGCTCAGAGGGCAGGTTTAAATACGTCATAGTTCGGCCTAACTTCGCGTGACGTCACTTTTTAGTTAAATCGACTGTCCGCGGAGAGTGAACGGTAAGTTTTGCATTTGAATTTGTATATTTGATAACAATTTACACTCTTTTGTATGGATAAGCGCTCATCAAAGTTACACCAGCTAATAAAGTATTTTTGTTAATTTCATGTTGCTGTACTGGTGATAATCTAAAATGCTTTTAACTGAATAAATTTGGGGGAAACTTGGAAAATTTTCATGGTGTTCGCAGACCAGTCCCATACGTGCAAATAATTGTCGGTTAACATTTTCGTTTCCTGAGATTGAGCAATTTCTTACCGGGTAATTCTTTTCTTGGCACTATTGTACTTTCGTACGCATATACCACCTTAACACCACCTTAAAACTTTCATTGCTAGACGTAGAATCTACTTTTATAGTGGATTTTCGAGACGCTGTTGCCTAAAAGTGGACTAGCACTAGGTCTAGGACTAAATCTAGATCTAGTTGCATTGTCTCTTTCGTTCGTTAGCCTCTGATTTGGGTAGGGTCGGCTCCTCTCTTAGCTTTCAGGAGCCGACCCTACCCGAATCAGAGGCTAACGAACGAAAGAGACAGACATTTCGGTCTGGTATTACCTCTGCCTGAGCTGCAGTGCTAGTTGTGGCTGTTGGTGCGATACTTTTCTACAGGATGATGATGATGATTTTCATAACCACCCACCCCCCCCCCCCCAAGAAAAACATTTTTTTTAAAAACAATATTACTAGACCTAGATCTAGATCTAAATTTCATCAATAAGACTAGAGTCTAGTCTAGACAGGTCTAATAGAAATTAAAAGGAAATGGACAGAAGCTTCCTTTTTTGACATACATTTGCTGATAATGTTACAGTAGTTTAGTCTAATAATAGGTCTAGTATTAGTTAATAAACTACAGAGAAAGAGAAATTATAATTTCTTATCAAATATTAACATATTTTTCATCTTGATTTTCTGCTATTTCAGGTTCTTTTCAATTGATGCATGGGGATGAAAAAAGAAGGCCTCTCCCAAGCTACGGTGTCCCGCCTTGTGAAGTCCATCTCAATAGCCATTGCCAGGAGATGGGAGCAATACATCTCAATTCCTTCAACAAGAGAGGCAGTCCTGCAGAGTGCATACCCAACATGAATTTTAAAATTAATTCCATTTCCCAAGGCTTTAATATGGTCGGTGCTATTGATTGCACCCACATAGGCATCTCCAAGCCAGTTGGCCCAACACCAGTTATTTCCTGAACAGGAAAAATAGATACTCCATTTTTCTTGGAAAGTCTGCTGGTAAGTAAAGCTGTAATTACGCCTACATTTTGTAAACTAAATCATGTTTAGACTCTATACAATTTTTATTAAAAAGATCTGCTGATTTTATGAATCTGCAGATGTGTCTACAGGTACATTATGAAGTGATTTAAAATTGTTTTGTCTGATGAATGTAGGTGCAATCTACATTCAAACTTTTATTCATTTTACATGGGCACCAGCTAATATTTTCAGCTCGATTGCCATGGCTACCAGTCACTTTTGGGCGGAACTATCTGAAAATAAGACACAAATAATCAACAGTTGATTAACTACTTTCAAATTTGGGTCAGAAGAAATTTTAAACCTACCACTAACAATTCTGGACCATATAAGACTTAGAGACCTACAGACTGCAGTACAGTAGGCCTACAGTGCAGTAAATTTTCATTTTACTTTTTCCCCTTTCACGAAGCTCATTTTGGGAGATAACATAAACAAAGACAATCTTTGGTCTAATGTTAGATTGAACTAAAATGGAAAAGTTGGGCTCTAACGATAAGGGCCTTGTAAAATCTCCATTCCAGGCTGCATTTACATCTAGGTTAGGCCAACTGTCGACTGGTTATCTAAGTAAGATGTAGACCTCTAGACTTGATTTTAGGAAAGGGACCAAATTGGCTATAGACTTTAACTACTTAGGGCTTTCTTAGGCAATGACATGGCAAGTACAACGTGATGCAAGTACATTTATGAGATAGTAATGCAAGAATGTGTATGTTTGTTCTTGACTTTAAAAGAGAGACCGGTAGTCATTCTGTAAATCAATGATTACTAGTAACTGAGTGGGGAGGGGGTGCCAGTCACTGCCTACATGAAAGGCGCCTTAAGTTTTTTTTTTAAAGTTAGAATATGATTGACACTATAACTAAAACCAATTATCAATGGAGTAGATCTTTGATATTTTAATGAGGTCTAAACCTTTTATTTTTGTTTCAGGATGATGTTTTTCTTCAGTAAAATGAATGAAGGCAAATTCCCTGATAACTGAGACAAATTCAGAGAGAGGAAGGAGAACTACTGAGCTGCTGAATTTCTGACAGGTAGGCTGTACGAATAAGTTGTTGTTTGTATGCCCAGATACTTCAAGGATGGCATTTGTTTATTCACATCTTTCCATCAATACTTTCATGTAATTGATTATGCACTCCACTTTTACCACAATGTACATGCAAGACCTTTTTAATGTTTAACAGAAATAGGTTTCAATGTGCTTCCTTTCATTCTTTTCTCTTTTCATTCAACAGACATACTTGCAAGGACTATGAAGTTCTACTTAGCCTCTTCAATGAACCAGACTCCATCTGCTGTAACTGTGACTGCATGGCGATCAAAGCCTTTGTATTTTAATCCTCATAACATGAAGCTATGGTAACAAACAAGCAACCATTGATAAAAAGCCAGATATGTCCTTGTTGTGTGTGTGAACGACAAAGCAACCATCACTCATAAGGATGTTTTTATGTACATCAGATGTTCATTGTTTCACTGGATAAATTGTGATTTTGAATCATTTAAGAAATCATGTTTTATAATGTGTTTTATAATATAGTGCAAGTCATGATATAACAGATTCCCTGCAAAAGAAACACGGCTCAAAAGTAGACTATGCTTTGTTTTAAAAAAATGGGAAAAAGTAATGTAACAAATACATAACATTTAATTCTATTAGTTTGAAGTAGCAGATTATGAGGCTATTGGAGCTTAATATTTGACCTTCAATTTTATAATCGTATTCATCGTGAATTACAATCTTTTCTGTTTTAAGAAAAATAAATAAATTGAACATAATTGTTGATATGTTATATACAATATTCCTTTCATATCTTTTGATTTTAAGTGTGCATACTGTTGGGTTCATTGAATTATACATGGAAAAGGTCTTGAAATAGAACAGTGAGAGAACAGAGAGCGAGCGAGAGAGAGAGAGATAGAGTAAAAGAGAAAGGGAACCAAATGAGAAAGAACAATTTAATGGTGAGAGAAATAAACAATGATGTGAGATAGTGTGTGTGTGTGAGAGAGAGAGATGTGGAGATAGGGAGAAAGAGTTGGGGGGGGGGTACAGTGCCCCCTTTTATATAGGAAAGTTCCCTTTTAACTTTGTAAGAACTGCCCCTTTTTCCATAGGAAAAGTGCCCCTTCCCCTTTTCACCTCTGATAAGTGCTCCTTTAATTTTGACACGGGCCCCTTTTCCTTTGACAAGTTTCCATTTTCCTTTGCAATAAGTGCCCCTTTCACTTTTGAGAAGTGCCCCTTCACCTCTAATAATTGCCCTATTTAAATCTGAGAGGTGCCCCTATTAACAAAATTATCGGTGCCCCTTTTCTTTCAACAAATGCACATTTCCTTTATTATAAGTGCCTCTTTTTCATTCTCATAAGTGCCCCTTTTAAAATATGTTCAATGCCCCTTTTCAGGTGCGATATGTGACCCTTTTCACCTCTGATAATTTCCCTTTTAACAATGATACAATTCCAGCAAGTGCCCTTTTTGTTGGTGCTGCCCCCCGCTTTGGAAGTCGCTCCGCCGTCCCTGGACGTCATATTGCTCAAGTTGTCGAGGTGATGCATCCTCTCCACACTGCGCGCATCCATTGTCTTAGCCCAATGTCTTAGTGCATTGTGACGTCATATTACTCAAGTTGTCGAGGTGATGCATCCTCTCCACACTGCGCGCATGCATTGTCTTAGTGCATTGTGACGTCGCAGCTTCGGTACTGAGCATGTGCAGAAACCGTAACCATGGTGAATAATCCATGGACTAAGTTAGGCCAGGTTTAAACCATGGATCAGTTAGGCCACCTTTCGAGAAATGAAAATGACTTAGGTCAGCGGCCTAAGTTAAGCCTGGCCTAACTAAACCACGGTTTAACTTAAGCCAGGTTTAACTTAGGCCGCTTTCGAGAATACCACCCTAAATGTTCATATGCATATGTTCATAATTTTGTTATCTTCTAAATCTTTAGGCATAACTGTCAATGCGTTATTTATATTCATTAAATTGTTACGCGTTTTTTTAATAAATAAGTTTGCTTATGCTTACCGTTGCTTACATAGTTATTTTTATTAGTAAACGTTGAGGGTGCCATAGTGGAAGAGACTGTGAATTTCGTCAGCCTGGCCGCGTTGTGTGTGCAAGGATAGCCCACCATAGGCTGGGACCATGTATGGTTAGGTGGTGGAAATAACGATATAAATAACCCGGCTTAACGGAGCAATGTAGAACAGAAGCAACAGCGTCGCTACGATTCCTCCAAAGTTGTATCCCTCATTGTTGTATTTCAAATCGAATTGAGGAGAGGCATCTATCATGCAAGGGGATCTGAAATTGATCAGATGAGGTACTTTCCCCCAAAAGGGGAGCTTGGAGTAGCACCCCTCCGCCAAGTGCCTCAATTACAGCAATTTCACATATTCTTAACATCCATGGCTGTGTTCTAACCAGACTTTGTAGGAATCATCCTGAGATAGGGCGGATCTGATACTGTTCAGAGGCCTGGGGCATCTACCCATCCAGGGGGCTTGGGCAGCACCCCTCAAAGTGCCCTGATGTAGTTTTTCATTAAAATTCTTTGTTGAATTTAAACTTAATTTGATAGGAAGTTTTGCCAATCAGGAGCAATCTGGTGGATTCATATTCCACTGCGCCATCTAGCGACACTAGTGTTTAATCCTATAGTTATGAAAATGTATGGTAATAAATACACCATAAATAAGTATCATAATTGTCATTTATTATCGATATCCATCAAAATAAATTGATATGTGCAAAAGTTAGTTGATCTCTACGTATCCTTCTTTCTCATATTCATTTCCCTTCTTTGGTGTCTACCATCACGTCCTATCCCTCAAACACACACACACACGCTCGCCTCCACATTCGAGGACACACACACACTCTCTCTCTCTCCCTCTCTTCCTTCTCACGAATGGTCTTTAAAAAAAATGTTTCTTGTATGAGCAACAGGAGGTGTAAGGGTAGTTGAGAACATGGGATTGAAAAAGAGACACTTGTTGTTGTTGTCTCTTTTGTTTGCCTTGTCAAAGAATTATATAAGGTACAAATTGTTTGTCATAAGGTTATTTCACTTGTTGGCATTCAAAAATCCCATTTTTTTTGTTGGGGGGACCCCTCTCTGAAGTTCTTCTTTATCCATCTCTCTCTCTCTCTCTCCTTTTCTCTCTTTCTTTTCTTCTTGCTCTCTTTGTATACTATTCCTCTTTGTTAGTTTCTTCATCGCATATTCGTATTCTCAGTTATCCTTTCCTTTCATACTTTGCTCCATTATGTCATTATCTTACCATTATATTGAACTCTGAAATATAACCAAACCCCTTTGCATGAATAATGAAAATATTTTGCCTTTATTCTTCAACTGTTTTTACCAAGTTTTACTCAAAACCTGTATACAAATATATCTTTACTTGTTCAATTTGAATAACCCAGTTCAGAGGTTTTCATAGAATCAGCAGTCTCTGTCAACACATACGGGATGTCTTAAACATTAGAACGAGAAAGCGATTGGTAATATCGTTAAGAGGTACTTCATTATTTTCAATGAAATTTCTTGGATCATATTGCAATAATATGTTCTACATTTTGTTTTAATTTTGTAGAGATTTTGGTAAGAAGTACAAATGGAGATATGCTTTGGTAAAACGTAGCATGATTTTTAATGTTACAACATTGAAAGGTATAGACGTACACTTCTAACGTAACACAGTAAAAGGTATAACATATACTAGTCATCAAATATCCATTACTCGTAATGGATCACAAAGATAAAGAATGTATGTATACTAAAATAATTTACGTTTGCAATACCAGTGATATATAGGTAAGTCATTATACGTTTTGTTCTTTGGTTACATGTCAGTCACTTTATTCTAAAGGATCTTGGTTGTGTTGGTATGTGATAATATGATTGCAGGGCCCTCAGGGAGAACAGTATGAATACTGATGAGGCTACCCTGGGTAAACAAGACATATTAGTATTAGTATTATTATTATGTGTGTTTTAAAGTTATGGTACTTATATTGTCCTTAACAAATATGGAACGTACAACTTACTTATAACGTGAGAAGCATTGAAATATATAATCATTGTAACAGTAAGGCATAGACTGAATTACGATTCTACAACTGTGATTTGTAACGAAACATGGAGAAAATAATGGTTTTTAACCTGTTTCTCCCCAAACATATCGATGCGGTTAGTATTTGCATGTGATACAATCTGTCTTCGGAGACTAAATCAAATTTGACATCTAAAGACTTTTTACGGTAAAACATATACATAGCAAATTCATATCACAATGTAATATAAAAGAAAAATATTTAATGGAAAACAGTTAGACCAATACAAATGGAGAAACTTCCGTGTATCATGAGCTCCTTTCAAGCAAACTCTTTTAGCGTACAGCGATCATTTGATATTCAATGCATTCATTCAAACATGTTTATTTCTCGATATGATATAAAATAAATATATTTACAGTGGGAAACAGTAAGAACAATATACATTGAGAAACTTTGATGTATTATGAGCTTTTTTTTTCTATCAAACTCTTTAGCATAAAGAAAGTGTTTGATATTATATTGAAACTTTGTTGTCTACATAGAGTTAGTTTACTTTGTAATAATAATAATAATAATATTCAATTTGTATATAGCGCTTAATACAAATGTCTCTAATCGCTTTACAAATATATTATTACCCCGGTCATTGGATTCAGTGCTTGCCCGCACACATCGTGTGCACAATCTCCACTCCCTGGGGAGCATTCCGGGTAGGCGTTACATGACGCTCAAAAACTGTTTGACCAACAATGACGGTCGAATCCTACCTGGTACCCATTTAACACCTGGGTGGAGAGTAGCAAGTGCAGGTTAATATCTTGCCAAAGGATATTAGTGCCGTATCGGGATTCGGACCCTCGACCTTCGCATCTCCAAGTCAATCGCCTTAAACCACATGATCACGACATGAATATACACGTAGTGCTTGGCATATATTTGAAAAGAAGACTCCTAAGAGATGCGGTTGCCAAATCTGATTACTGTTTTTGTTTAATTCCACATCTGTTGTGTTGATTCAGTGCCTTCATATTGAAATTATACATTAAATTCCACTTATAAATGTCCAAAGCAATGATTATGCTAATGCAAAATGTGCTGATAACAGACGATGAACATAATGCACATTGTTTATTCTAGCATTTCTAGGCATTCATATTCGCAGGTCTAACGCTAAATTAAACATACTTAATCAAGGCAAACAACATTCAGTTTGTTTTAATAAAGTATCCTTATAGGAGCATTTTGAATGTTGACGTTCCTTTGATGAAGTCCTTTGCACAACTTTATATCTGACACTTCGAACTTCAGAGCCGCGGTCATTGCGAGGACTCAGACGTACGGGCTCGGACACTATGTTGACCTTTTGATTTATAGATTTGACTCTCAGTTTGTAAACATGGTTATGTTTTTTGTTTTCTTTAATGGCTATACGTTATTGGTGTCTTAAAAGAAACCTGTTAATCTATCAAACACTTTTCTTGATAATTGAGACTGTATATAAATCTTAATGGTTCCATAGCCATTATTATGCAAGATGCAGAATATATCTCGATGTAGTCAAAGTGATTGACCTGTCAATTTACTTCCAACTGTTGTTAAGGTTATTTGGGTATTAGCAATTTTCATAGACATATACAGTGGTAGAAAATATGTATATGGTCACAATATAGAGTGTCTTTACGGGTTTATCAACCAAATGCTTTTTGAGGAACATCAATGATTAATTTCAGGAAGAAAAGAATCAATAGATTATCCGAAGATGTCTCGGTCACGGCAAGATTAGAAAGCAAGTCGCTATAATTAATGGTGACACATTCTACATCCCTTACATCCAATGTGTCAGATCCCTCGGCAAACGCCTTGGTAGAAGATACATCTATGGACGTTTCTTGTAAATCATCTTTGAAACTTTTGGTTGGTGATTCTTTAGAATGCTGGTCCATGCCTTCACTCACTTCCTCCCTGTGTTTCTTGAAGGACTTGTCCTCTTCAGGTGGTTGATCACTGGTTGATGTAGTCTTCTGTGTCTTTGTTTGTCCTCCTGATGACCCTTTTACTTCAACTACTCCGTGAGGGTGTTTAAGTCCAGTTACTCCTCCTTCTTTTTAGGGATGGAAAGTACAATATTGACGTCGGTGTTATTTAATACAAATCTTAAAACATTATTCTATTTTCCCCTAATTTGGGCTAATATCAACAAATGTGACCAGAACACACACCTCATGATGAACTTTGTCAAAGTAGATTCACAGATCTTACCATACCAACGCGTTTTGAGGATATCATAACCTGTATGTGTTGGAACTTTTTTAAGCGTTTCCTGTCGAAAACCATTCATTTCAATGAAAGCATATCTTCTTTATACTATTTGATAATCCGTAATCCAGTCTAATGGTAACTTTTAATACTTAGTGTACAGTTGCTAAGTTTCTCACCATAGAGCATATCATCTGATGAGCCATGTACAACTTCAGAAAGTTGTTCTATGCATTCACTCGCCTCATCTCCGTGGTTCTTGCCGGGCTGGTCGTGTGCACGAGGTTGATCAGTGTCTGCAGTAGTCTCTCGTGTCTTGGTTTGTCTTTCTAACGACCCTAGCGTTGCAGATAGACTACCTATCCCGACTAGCTCTTGAGAACCCTCTATTTTATGAGAGTGTTCTGGTCCGGCTTCTCTTCCTGCTTTTTGGAGATAGTAAATATCAAGAGACTAGCTTCAGTGCTCTCAACACGAGCTAGTACAAAATAAATGGTAGCAATTATCCTTTGAGTGGACCCCCCCCCCCCCGGAAAAAGGAAATCAACTTGCAAAATCAAAATAAATGAAAGTGAGGTAAAACAATCTGACAAACGACATAATGACACACATACAAACATAAACCTGTATATCCTGTATAATCATGCGACATGTAAACTTTTCAAGTGGCATTACCAGGCAGATGAAAACAGAGAATTATCATTATAATGACTGCTTTAATAACGATACGTTGTCCTTGGTTCTGGTTATGTAGAAAGGGGGCATAGAGTAGAAATTCATTACCGATTTTTATTAGTATCACGAATTAAATGAATTTATTAAAATAATATCATGGTGACCTTACCTTGTGGAAAATAATGGTCAGCAAGGTCTAACAACTTTGCAGCCACAAGCGCCCTCCTTAGTTCAATCCGTTCATCTTCTCGGGACACACCTTTTCTCCATTGCTTCAGCATGAGATGGGTTCCTCTACTGGTGACCTGTTCGTATCTCATGTTTGTTTTGAGAGCTCTCATTATGTCACCCTGTATAATTCCTAACTGACTACCGAAGCTATCGATTTTGGCCTCATCGTAAAGATCATCGGCTATCTGCTTCAAGATGGTTGCAAACTCATCATTGGATAGTTTCGCCCTGAATTGTATGAACAAATTAGACAAATTAGAGGGCACATTTCTTATTGTTTTGGCATATACAGGTATATAAATTATATTTAATAAACGTGTCATGAAATAAATACGTGAAACCACCCACAATATGTTATGATAGAAATATCCACACAAAAATGAAGTTCAATACGTGGTTTCGTTTGCAGAAGGATGTCCCAACATTTACAGATGCATAATATGATGTAACACACAGATTAAAGAAGAATACAAGTTAGAAGTAGACGAAGAAGTAGTAGGAGAAGAATAAGGAAAAGGAGCAAACAGTTATGAGGGGAAGGTAAAAGAAAAAGAGAAATAATGAGGAGGATTTAGGAGGAGAATAAGAAGAACAAGATAAAAAGAAGAAGAAGTTGTGGAAAAAGGTGAAGAAGAAGGAGAAGAAGAACAAAAATTAAAAAAAGAAAGATAGGAAAAAAAAGAAGAGGAAGAGAATCATTAAGATCATAAAGAACAATACAGAATAAAAGGGAGTTGGAGGAAAACAAAAAGAAGAAGTGATGTTTAATGTGATTTAAAGTTGATGTTTCGAATTTTGAGCTAAAATATACCATGATGACTGAAATGGTTATAAAGCACTATTGTTAGAAATCAGTGTAGTAAATTGGCAACTGCTGATTTTCAGAGAACTTCATGCTATCAGAAAAGCGAACAAAAAGTTTAACTACAACAGTTTCAACTTACTCAGCTTTTGATGCATTGCTCCCTTCTGATGAACAGACTTCTCCCCTTGAATAATCTTCAGAGGAAGTTATTCCTGTCATGAATGTAAAACGAATCGATTTGATTGAATTAGTTAAGTTATACAAAAGGAACATTTTATATTCCCAAATCGGCTGTGGTATTCTGGCAGTAAAGTAAAAATTTATGATTAAATTATAGTTAAAACTAAAATAATAGAATCGTAACATCACACAATATTAATGCATTACAAATAATACATTTTTTGTCAACTCCCCGGGCTATGTTTAGATTTGTTTCAGTTAAAGACAGTTTAACAGTGTTCATGGTAAGATAGAATAAAAGTGATAGATTGTATTGAATATATTTTTTTAAAGGCTGAAAAGAAAAAAAACTTAATCTCAAGTAATTGACATGCTAGAGTGAAAAAACTCTTTAAAAAATAATGCAAAACGGTCTCACCGTCCTGAACTTGTTTTCCAGGAGTCACCCAGCGAATGAAACTCCATTGACGTGTCTCTGCTTTATTCTTCCGCTCTGCTGATCGTATCTCACTTTCTAGTTGAATTTTAGTTCTCAGCTTCCAGTTCTCACGCTTAAGTTGCTCCATAAGCTGTTTATTATAATCAAGCTCCTTCTTCCAGCTTAATTCTCCTGACCGTTTGTCCTTCTCACATTGCTCTCTGTCTCTCTCTCTTTCTTTTCTGAGCTCTTCAACTTGCTGTCTTAGTGTCGTCTCATTTCGCTCTCTCTCCCCTACGATTTCTTTCAAAGTGTCTACATGCGCTTGCTTAGACTTGAGTTTTTTCGCCGTATCTGCAGCCAATAAGCGCTTCTCTGTTTCACCTCTGGCTCTGTCTTCCTCTCTTCCTTTCTTTACCTCTTCAACTTGTTGTCTTAGAGTCCTCTCATTTCGTTCTTTCTCCCCTACGATTTCTGTCAAATTGTCTACGTGTTGTTGCTTAGACTCCAGTTTCTTCGTCATTTCTGCTGCCAAGGAGTGCCTCTTTTTCTCTGATCTCGCTCTTTCGTCGTCCGTTTCGGTCTGTAGTCGCTCGACGTCACGTCTTGCCGTCTCCTCTGTATTCTGTAATTTGTCTTCCATTGTTCCGATGCGCAGCTCTTTTGATTTGAGTTTTTCCTTCAGCTCTAGCTCTAGTTGTTTGTATATCGACATATCGCGCTTTGCAACTTTCTCACTTCTACTCAAATTCATTTCAACTTGCTTTCGCTTTTCTTTTTCGCGTACCATCTCGCTCATAAGTATTGCATTGTCGTTGACAAGGCTTACATGACTTGCTAAGGATTCTTCATATTTCTGTTCAATGTCCTTAATTTCGTACTGTAGTGATCTCTTTTCCTGTTTTACGTTTTGGACTTCTTTAAACATCGTCTGGATTGGTTCTTTTGCCTCTTTCTTGGTTTCGTCATAGAGCAACTCACATGGATTCGTGCATACGTTCTCCAGTTCATTAATTGCTAACGCTCTGTCACCTTCTTGAAGGCATCCATGTATTAGGTCAAGCCACTGCAACTGATCCTCATCTAAGAGAATGTGATCATCCAGATCTACTTCGTAAATATCAGTGATCCCGAGATGATTCAAATCAGTTTTCGCTTTTTCGATGGCTTCACGTCTGCCGGTAGAGCGTATGGCACAGAGAGGGACGCAACCTATCCATTCGAAAAATATGCAATGAGTGATATAGAAATTAAATCCAAAGTGATGATGATGTTTTGACTTCTTTTTAACACAAATACGTCGCCTAATCTCCTTTTTTTTTTGGGGGGGGGGTGTACTTTGAGATAAAATAATGGAGATTGTCTGCAATGCTTCATTCATCTATGTTTGTGTTGTACAAAACTATCCTTAATTGTTCTGTGGCATCATTATGAGTACACCGCCATATTTGAATTGTTAATAGAATGGACTAAATCGAATTAGAGAAGCAGGGTGCAATACAGGATAAAAAGACGACAGAGAAGATGAAACGAGCATTACACCTAGAGAGTCAGGAGATATAAATCTACATCTGTGACAATGAAAAATAAATGTAGCATTCGTGGTACGGAAATGACTTGGGACATTCGGGATACAAAAGCCTAATGGCATTGTTTATGATATCGTTAGATTATAACGACTGCGATCGACAAAAATTCAATCGTTTTTTTGTTGTAATCATTGGCTTTTGATTGTCCTTATGAATTTAACTAAAGCCCATGGTTAGAGTAGTAACATCGATCATTTCAATACGAGGCGGATTACGTTTTTTGTGTGAATAGTATAATATGAAATAATGATACGGAAAAATAAGAAAACTACTTAAAATCAAGGTCATATTACTTGTAGAAAGTGCATATAATATGACATGAATAGTAGTCGATCATCGTAGGTTCCTTGTCTTAGTCATAACTTATAAAATGTATTCGTATGTAGGTGTCATTATCGTTACATACCTACCAATTTAATTGCACTGATAATAAGACCAACAAACTTCATTATATGTACACAAAAAGAGATTAACTGTCATTATACAAAAGCTTCCCAAGTGAAGGAAAATAAGGTATCAAAAGACTAATTGTTTACGAATCAAAAATCGTATTTCCATGTCTTTAGTCTATATTATTGTCCTAACTATCATAATGGATTAGGATCAAACTTACGTGTTATCTTCTTTATCGTCTCGATAACATTAGGAAAAAACGGAAAATCCTTCGGGCTAAAGAAAACAAAAAGAAGACAATGATACGATTCAAAATTATAATTATTCACGTGTTAATGAATCAAATGTTAATGTATACAAATTGCATATAAATCGAATTTTGCCTCCCCAAACAAATTAGACCCCCTCACACTAAAATAAATTGCATGGTTTTGTTATACACTACTGAAACAATTGAAGTACCCGCTCGAACATGCAACCTTAAGAAAAGGCATTTTCTCACTCAGTCGCCAAGCTCCTTTCGAAAGTAATATTTCTTGCCCCCACAAGACAATAACCAATTTCAAATTAAACCTTTCGGATTGTTTGTTCTCGAAAATGCAGTTTCAACCCTTCAAAACGTGAATTTATTTTTAATTAGACACTGTGATCCCTTACATACAAAATACGGCGAATGCTGCCGACACGCTGTCTTCCAGAGGCGATAATATTGGGGTCGTGTATTTCCCTCTAGTAAATGCTCATTTAATTTTGTTGGGCCTCCTTTGCGATACCATTGTTTTGCAGTATAACGGATAACTCTTATCTCTAGTAATTTGAAAATATAACACTTCAACATAAGATTATCTGACTTCTTGTTAGTTTGTTCAAATTACATGTACTGATAAACGATTTTGAAACGCCTAATGAGTTTTATAATTCGAAATTCGAAATTTTCTAGCTCTGCTACAAAGCTCATTCCCTAATCAATTGCTGCAGTAGGCCTTTTACGTTACATAATTATACACTATCGAGTAGACCCCAAAATAAGGACAAGGGCTAATCTTTATAGAAAAACATGGAGGATTGTTTTTTCTTCGTCTCGCTTTCAATTGTAAATGATGAAATTACACTCATTTTGTTCCTTCATTCGATTGGATTAGTGCTTAAAGGGATAGTTGAGTTCTGTTGCAGAGGGCGCTACCCACATTTTTTTTTTGCGAGATAATGAGAAACTGAGTGTCAAACTTGAAAGAACATAATATTTAAATGACAAAATCATCTTTGTTTGATCAAAATCGGTTCAGAGACGGCTGAAATATAACGATTTCAAATACTTGAGTATACCTCTAAAATATTAGATATTTTGAAAAATTTGAAAAAACCGTTGAAAAAACGATATAACGCCTTTTACGTCGTAGTTCAGCCAATGCCGATGTTGGCTTTTTTTGTTGGCATTTTCTTGTTGTTTATATTACCCACAATTATAGCCGGCTCATGTATTGTTATTTTTAATTAAATAATTAATTTTTTTTTTTTTTTTTTTAAGTGGGGCTGAATTGGTATGATCATATTGGCTAAATTTCACACATTTTGGGGTCTAAAATTACCTTCATAACAATTTTTGGTTCTAAAAGGGCACTATAAATGTCATAGAAAAAAATAAGAGCAATAACTATGCAATTTGAAGGCCTTTGCGGTCTGAAAACAGAACTCAACTATCCCTTTAATAAAAGGATTTTCAAAAATCACAATTCGATTTTGTTTTTCTTCCTCACTTTGTCTCTACGCTCTGGTGCAAACAAACACTGCTATCAAAGCTGCACGCTGTACACTAAGGAAAGTGCAGTAAGGGGGTGTTCCCGGCAAGCGAAACGATATTTTTGAACATGTTATTCAATACATTTAAATGTTCATTATGTACATTTGGTGCACCCGGTTCGTAAGCAAATGGCATTTTAATACATCGGCAATTTCTTATCAGCGTTTCAATCCAAAAAAGGGCGTAGATGCGATAAATGTCACCACCCCTCTCACTGTGACAGTAAAACACTAGCTTTATTTAACTTAAAGCCTTATCTGCTGAGGTTTGCATATGTTTAATCTGGTTCTAGGACAACTACCCCCTAGGGCAACCACCCTCTAGGACGACTAGCCTCTGGGACAATTACCCCTGGACAACTTCTACCCGGACAACTACCCCAAAACAACAACCTCCTGCATCAACCATCCTCTAGCACAACTATCTTAGGTGGTAGTTGTCCGGGGGTAGTTCTCCTCGGGGGTAGTTGTCTGGGGGTAGTTGTCCGGGGGTAGTTGTCCTAGGGGTAGTTGTCTTTGGGTATTTGTCCGGGGGTAATTGTCCTAGGGGTAGTTTTCCTAGGGGGTAGTTGTCTGAGGGTAGTTGTCCCGGGGGTAGTCGTCCTAGAGGATAGTTGTCCCAGGAGTGGTTATCAGGGGGTGGATGTTTTGAAATTCGTTGTTATTTATATGTGCGTGTAAAGCTTAACTTCGATTAAAATGTACTACTGTAACATTGACATAGAAGCGTGTGTGTTTTTTTCGCTCAGTCGCTAAAATCACCCGCCCAGTAATTAACTTACTACAAAGGACTATGACCACAAGTGTCCTAAACTAACTTGTGTGTTGTTTAAAAGTGTTTGTTGTTTAAAAGTTGCTCAAGGTTTGTTTTGCTTTGTTTAAAAAACTATGATGTCCAGAAGCTGTCTGAACAGAATGAATATAAAGGTTATGGAAACTGTAATCGTTATCCTTAACCGCCCCCTCCCCCCCCTTCTCTCTCTCTCTCTCTCTCTCTCTCTCTTTTCTCTACCTCTGTCCCCATTTCCTCGTTATTTTTTAATGTGACGTAAATCAATGTTCATATTTCAATTTCTTTAGCGTATCTCCTGTCCATCATTCCATCCCTCCGTTAACCTACGCATCTGTCTCTTGCTCTATTTTTGCCAGCAGCCCAGTGGCGGATCCAGGGCCCCCGTTTAAGTTACCTTTTTCGTGAAAAAATAAGCCCCCCCCCCCCCCCCCATGGCATTTTTTTTTTGCGCTCAAGGTGGGGGTGGGTGTTGAGTTAAATAAATTAGTTGGCACTTTTTGTTGAAGATCAGACATAGACGAAAGACTTCATGCATGGCTGATTGTCAACGAAACGAAGTTAAGTCTTTTGTCAACAATGTTTGTTGAGACGGCAGGCAGCCAGTAAAAACAAATTAGTTTAATAAAATTATGAAAATGAAAGCATTCCTTTAAACAAACATAATTTTGTTATTCCTAGCTCATTTTTCCTGATTGAGATGAAAGGGCAGAAAATGAACTTTCTAGAAATGTGATTTTGTCTTTGAAATTCGGGTACCGTCCGCCAAAGAACTTTTTGGACCCCTTTCATCAAATTGATTTTAATCGCCCATGCGTGAAATAAAATCATCATACGAGTAGCATCAAATGAAAGAAGGGAATCTGTGCTTAACAAATATGTGTCATTTATTAATTATAATTGTGAATAAGTTATGATGAAACATCGATAATGCTCGGGTTTTTCCTTCTGGGAAGCACTGTATTAAGTTTTATTTACAATATTAATCGAACTCTTTTGAAAATAGGATTTCGGGAACCTGTAGTGACACAATTGTAAAGGAAATATGCGTTTATGGTAGTTACTGGTGTCAGTAATTGATTCATTACTCAATCAATCATTTTCACTTGTTTCTTATGAAGCGTGTTTGCATAATAACGATCAAACGAGTACCCATTTTTACTTCCCGGCGACTTACAATTTCAAAAATGCGATAAATCAGTCTAATATTTGATTTCAGTCAAAATATATATGTGAATATGGACAAAGAAAATATTAATACTGACTTCACCAACAGCACCTGGCATCCAACCTTCCCAGTAAGGTCTTGTGCAGCTTCTTCGAAATCGAGCCATCCGTCTGTAAAAAAGAACGTGTTTGATAAAATTTGCATGGTGGACATTTGAGATACTATGAACATGTTTTTTAAAGAATTTGTAAAAACAAATACAAGTTGTGTGGTACTAATTGAATGCAATATGCATGAATAACACGAATGAATTAACTGCTTGTGCAATAACATTTTAGGAAACCATGACAAACATATTTTGTGGTAAAAAAAACATTGAGCATGAAGCGTTTAATGAAGAAAATCACTCTTTGGAACACTCTATGGCCCATATCCAGGACTCACCCACCATTGACATTTTCAAAAAGAATCTTAAAACTCATCTATTCCAAAAACAACCCAAATAACTATAAAATAAGTTCGAATAAGTATTACAATGCCTTCATTACGTCTTTTTTAATGATTGCTATTATTATATACTGATGTAACATGTTAATTTCAAAGGAATGTACATGTTTCAGTTCAGTTACGAATCCGCTACAAGGTGATTCTGATCGTTTTCAAAGCTCTCCATGGCATGTGTCCAGAGTACATCTCAGATTTGCTCACATCGTACATCCTACCAAGGCGTTTGCGGTCATCTTCTCAACACCTTCTCACCCTCAATCATGGAGCCACAAAAACCTATGGTGACAGGGCATTTGCATGTGGTGGACCAACATTTTGGAACGCTCTCCCAGTGTTGCTACGCTCCATGACTGATGTTAAAGTTTTTAAGAGAGCGCTGAAAACTCACCTCTTTGATGAATGCTTCGAGTAATTATTATGTAAACGTACATTGTACATTGTAAAGCGCATTGAGAGGGCCTTCGGTCCTGAAATGCGCTATAAAAGAACGAACTATTATTATTACTATTATTATGTTTAGTAGATCTAGTTAGTAATGTTTGATCTTCTTGGTAATTTAAGTATTGTTAATTTGTTAAGTTATGTTGTAATTTTTGATCTTTTTGGTAATTTAAGTAATGTTAATTTGTTAATTTATGTTAGTAATATTTTGTTTTCTTGGTAGCTTGAGTATTAAATGTTAATTCCATTAGTAATATTGATTTTTCTTGAAGTAGTTTTGATTTGTGTACAGCGCTTCGAAACTTTTATGTCACAAGCGCTATATACATTTTTCGTATTATTATTATTATTATTATTTTACATTGACTTGAGAGTTTTAGAATCATTATATTAGTAAGGGGGAGCCCATGGGAGTAATGATTAATTTATGAATATATATAGGTATATAAGTATAATTTCATGTAAGAATTGTTTAAAGAATTGCAGTGGGTAATAATGGTACAATTCCGAAATAAGAAGTAGAAACACCAGAATAGCAACAGCAACATTAGGATTTGTGAGCTTCATAATATTAACACGTCTTTGAGAAATGCTTGTTTGGGATTTAATTTAGTCACCTCTTTCATAAAAAAAACATGCAAATTCAAATAATACATCTTACAAACATGGATAAGCCATAAAACTTGAAAATACACTAAAGAAAATTACGAAGTGGTTGGATCATTAAAGAGTTTCAGTAACTTATAGGTAGATGATCGAAATGCTACATCTGAATTTCAATGTTCATAGTGACTTCTCTATTGATACAATATGTGAATCTGTATTAAATTCTATAAAAATTTAACAGGATAAAAAAGTCTATAATTGTTGGATGCTTATACAAAGCTCCAAATACTGAAATTACTCATTTTCATGCTATAGAGTTGACAAACACCACAATAGTTAATGTTACATTATCTAGATTAAGATACCTTTTTCACACAGATATTTTCACACATATTCTTATAACTGTATAGAACAGCATAATATTACCTCACGTAATTTTTTGTAATATTAGATAGCTTAGACAGATACCGAGATGTGATTGGTTTAGAGCAGGCCTTCTCAACTAGTTTATTAGAAGCGCCAAAACAAAAATTAATTGAGGTTGAAGTGCCAACCTGTATGTTTGGTTACTGTGTTACGAGGGAGCGTAGCGACCGAGCCGATACCGGGTGGGGTCCAGGGGGCGAAGCCCCCGGAAGCTAGTGGATTTTAGGGCTTTTTTGAGGCCCAGATGTGGCATTTTTAACACCTTTTTGTTCCATAAAACATCAATCATAATTTCATATTGATGTGAAATAATTAGTACAATTCCTGGCTAAAATCTACACTGGAAGTTAATCCATATGTAGTTATTTTGGTGCAATAAACACGAAAATGTCAAAATGAAGTGAAAATCAAACAAACAAAATGGCTTGCTTACATTTTGGGCTCAACTTCGACTGCGACTTTTTGATTTTCTGAGTTTTTTTAATTTAAAATATAATTTTTTAATGTTGTTCTTTCTTTAACTTTTACATTTTAATTTTTTATTAATTTTTTGGAACAGCCGCGCGCCACCCTGACTGAGCGCAAGCGCCACGAGTGGCGCGCGCGCCGCCAGTTGAGAAGGCCTGGTTTAGAGCTCATCATGTGATATCGATTGCGAGGATCGTAATTGTATTTCGATGGCTGGTCATTTTCAATGGTTAAATTGACCAGCTGGTGAAGTGAATATATGTTTAATCAATGCATGTCGCCCTCTTGAGGACTATTTTTTTTTCTCGATTTTTATTTTCCCTTTAAATTTTTTGTTTCCCTCAAATGTTGTTTTCTAAGAAACTCGGATTTTTGTTTTCGTCATTTTTTCTTCTCACTTTTTGTTTTTAAAGATTTGTCCACAAAAAAACGGGAAAAAAAATTAGGCCAACAAATTGACCCCCCCCCCCCCCCCCCCCACAAATGTTCAAACCAAGGATATCTATTATAACAGATATTGACTGGCAGGGGGTATATATTAACATTCTTTATGTTTCGACTTAAATCCGGCATTCTCCCCCCCCCCCCCCCCCAATCACTAGTCATATAATTCCAACATAATGCTCATTTTCATTTCTAACCAACCAGGCATTCCAATGAATATCACCTATTTAACGCAAAAACAGCCTTAGCTCAAAACTCAATTAGACATTCTGGCCCTGATACCTGGAATTCACTACCCAGTGAAATAAAATCGATTAATAAAATGCTATCTTTTAAAAGAGCGGTGAAAACGTTTCTTATTGCGCATTATCTTTAATCAGGTGGGCTGTATCTATACAGACCACCTTATAATTTTGTTAAAATTGCCTTTATTATCAGGTGGGCTGTATCTATACAGACCACCTTATAATTTTGTTAAAATTGCCTTTATTAGGTGGTCTGTTGAAAACAGATCACCTATTGTTTTCGTCAGAATTTTCTTTCTTTATTATTTATTATTTATTTATTTATTTTTATTTCTCCGCACTTTTTTGTTAACAGGATAACTCAAGATCAGTTCAATCAATTTCGTTCAATTTTGGCACAGTCATAGGTCATTGTCATGAGACGTGACAGTCACATTTTCAAGGTCATCAAATCTTCATGACGTCATCCAGGCGCCATTTTTTTTTTTTTTTGGTACTTTCAACTCATGATCATATCTTCATAACGGAAAAGAATTTCTTATTCATATTTATCATGATTAAGGTCAGAATCCGTCCGGTCAATTTCAGGTCAAAAAACGCGCGCGCATGCGTACGTCCGCGCGTCAGCGCGCGCGCAAAAAATAAAAATGCTCCAAATCGTTTAAAATTAATTTTGCATACGTTTCAGGCCATTTTAAGCGTTTCGCAAAAAAACGCGCACACACACATGCGCGCGCGTTTTCACCCGTACTGGTATTTTTCAACATAAAATCGCCAAATTTTCTCTGTCATCATATTTGGCACATTTTTCCGAGCATGTTGATACCTTGTTCACCTTTTTATGCTCAGTAATAACGGAATGAGCGTCCGTTTAAAAAATTGTCCGTGCGTGCGAGCTCTTGTAATACATAGCATACATGGGCAAAAACATGCCTATACAAAATCCATTGTAGCGCTTTAGGATGGAAAGTGAATCCAATTTCTTTTTCATATTTTGATAAAATATGAATTGGAGATATGATTTCATGTCACATTTGACCCTCAATTAACTCATGACGTCATCATAATGGCTTCCGAACTCAAAATTTCAATTTGCATATTATGACATCATCATATTTTTGGAAAATTGATTGTATCTCTGTAAATATTGATCAATTTTCATCCAAATTTTGATATGATCTAGCTGAGACAATTCTCTACAAATGCAGTCTCCACAATATTTCATTTTGACAATGGCATCGTGGCGTATTTTTGCGATTAAAGGAGGCATGTCAATTTTTCACATTTTGCGTGTATTCTCTATGGGACATGACTTTTTCTCAAAACTGGATTCTACATCCTGTCTTTTGCGAGCAATATCTCCGTCGTTTTAGCTTTGTTTACGCTGAACTTTGAGTATGTTGTAGCTGAGACAATAAGCTATCACAAGTGTGCCCTTTATTTTTCGATCAGATGCCGGGATCATGCTCATATTTCAATTACAAAGTGGGATTTGTGCATTCCATTTTCCGTTTACGTGTAATCTCTATGGGAAATGTTTTGGTATATCGGTAACGCACTTGACTTCCGACCTCGAGGTCCCTGGTTCGAGTCCGGGCGTCTCCAACAATTTTTTTTCTTCACTTTTTTTTCTTTTTGACCATTCACTCTACCATCTCCTTTGAATATTAAAACACGTACAATCGCAAATAATGTAATAAACAACCATATTTACTTTATTATTACCCTATTATCACTAGATCCATTACTTTTTGCGTGTAATCCTTATGGGAGATGACTTTTCTCAAATCTGGATTCTACATTCTTGTCTTTTGCGAGCAATATCGCCGTTATTTCGGCTTGATTTTTGTTGATTTTTGAGTATGTTGTAGCTGAGACTATATAATATCTAAATGTTCTCTCTTTTTTTCAGTCTGATGTCATCGTGGTCTGTTGATGATAATCATCAACATCATCATGATCATCATCATCGTCATCACCATTACTATCAAGATCATCATCATCATCATCATCATGATGATCATCATTGTTTACATGTCTATATAACTTCTCCCTTTCTCAATATAGTAAATATTATAATCTATCATAAGACTTGAAGACAGACCACCTAAATCGTCCCCATGACGAATTAAATGTCTAGTTATTATTTTTATTATTATTTATTTATTTTATTTCTAACCACTTTTTTGTTAACAAGATAACTTAAAAATGGCTCAATCAAATGCCTTGAAATTTAGCACACATATGTATAGGCATATGGACAAAACACAGTAAAGTTTTCAACCTTGACCTTGACTAATGACGTCACCTAGGCGCAATTTTGTGAAATTTTCTGAAAATCAAATCATGATCATATCTTCATAACCAAAAGGCATTTCTCATTCATATTTGTCATGATCAAGGTCAATATCTGTCCGGTCAATTTCAGGTCAAAAAACGCGCGCGTGCGCGTACGTCCGCGCGTCAATGCGCGCGCAAAATTTTTAAATGCTCAAAATCGTCTCAAATTTATTTTGCATACGTTTCAGGTCATTTTAAGCATTTTATAAAAAATCGCGCGTACGAGCATGCGTGCGCGTTTTCGCGCGTAACACCATTAAAAAACAGAGAATCGCCATTTTTTTTTCTTTCATGATATTTCTCATATTTTTTCAAGGAATTTGATTCCATGTTTATCTCTTTATGACCATTATTAACAAGATGAGCGTAAATTCAAGATAAATGTCAGTGCGCGCGAGGTCTTTTAATACATAGCATATATGGGCAAAAACATGCCTATACAAAATCCGTTATAGCTCTTTGGAATGCACCGGGATCCTCAATTTGTTTTCATATTAAGATAGAGTATGAGTCGGAAATATGATTCCATGTCTCATTTGGCCATTAAGTGTATCGTGACATCATCACAATGGCCTTGGAACTCAAAATACGAATTTGCATATTATTACGTCAGCATATTTATGTAAAATTGATTGTATCTCTGTAAATATTGATTAATTTTCTTCAAAATTTCGATATGTTGTAGCTAAGACAATTCTCTACAAGCGCATTAATAACCATTTTTCATTTTGATGACGTCATCATAGTGAAAATTTTGATTAAAGGCCTCATGTCAAAAACTTCATAATTTGCGTGTTATGCCTATAGAAGGTGAATTTAGTTCACGTTATGAATCTACATGATATTGTCTTTTAAGAATTTGTAAGCAGTATGTTGCTTATTTTTGCTCTATTTTGTCTCAAATGTTAGTTGACCAGCCCACCTATACTTGTTCCAAACAAGTATTATATGTCTAGTTATTTTTATTATTATTTATTTATTTTATTTCTAACCACTTTTTTGTTAACAAGATAACTTAAAAATGGCTCAATCAAATGCCTTGAAATTTAGCACACATATGTATAGGCATATGGACAAAACACAGTAAAGTTTTCAACCTTGACCTTGACTAATGACGTCACCTAGGCGCAATTTTGTGAAATTTTCTGAAAATCAAATCATGATCATATCTTCATAACCAAAAGGCATTTCTCATTCATATTTGTCATGATCAAGGTCAATATCTGTCCGGTCAATTTCAGGTCAAAAAACGCGCGCGTGCGCGTACGTCCGCGCGTCAATGCGCGCGCAAATTTTTTAAATGCTCAAAATCGTCTCAAATTTATTTTGCATACGTTTCAGGTCATTTTAAGCATTTTATAAAAAATCGCGCGTACGAGCATGCGTGCGCGTTTTCGCGCGTAACACCATTAAAAAACAGAGAATCGCCATTTTTTTTTCTTTCATGATATTTCTCATATTTTTTCAAGGAATTTGATTCCATGTTTATCTCTTTATGACCATTATTAACAAGATGAGCGTAAATTCAAGATAAATGTCAGTGCGCGCGAGGTCTTTTAATACATAGCATATATGGGCAAAAACATGCCTATACAAAATCCGTTATAGCTCTTTGGAATGCACCGGGATCCTCAATTTGTTTTCATATTAAGATAGAGTATGAGTCGGAAATATGATTCCATGTCTCATTTGGCCATTAAGTGTATCGTGACATCATCACAATGGCCTTGGAACTCAAAATACGAATTTGCATATTATTACGTCAGCATATTTATGTAAAATTGATTGTATCTCTGTAAATATTGATTAATTTTCTTCAAAATTTCGATATGTTGTAGCTAAGACAATTCTCTACAAGCGCATTAATAACCATTTTTCATTTTGATGACGTCATCATAGTGAAAATTTTGATTAAAGGCCTCATGTCAAAAACTTCATAATTTGCGTGTTATGCCTATAGAAGGTGAATTTAGTTCACGTTATGAATCTACATGATATTGTCTTTTAAGAATTTGTAAGCAGTATGTCGCTTATTTTTGCTCTATTTTGTCTCAAATGTTAGTTGACCAGCCCACCTATACTTGTTCCAAACAAGTATTATATGTCTAGTTTGTTACTCTTTTTATAAATCCACCATCAATATTTGCTTACCTTCAATCTTCATAAGTCCCCCACGTAAACCCGTCGTTACAAAACTCGATAATTTTCAGTTCTCTTACTTTTTTGCTTCCATTCATTGAAACCTTGATTATGACCTTCCATGACCTGGTATGAATAAACGTATGAATAAAGAGTGGCCTAGTTGGGATACTGACTAACCACTGTTTGTATACAAACAAAGGTTTACAGTCTATATAAACCAGCTCGCTGATCTCACATTCTTATTCATATTGTCCCAGAAACCTCGTGAGTCTTTCCATTCTATAATATATCACAAGTTGGCTACCCAATATTTAAATGTGCATCTTCTATTTTGTATCTTCATAATCAAATTGAAATCCAACTACATTGTACCAAATACATCTGTGCATCTTGATGTACACTCCCTCTTTCTTTTCTTTTTTTCTTCTCTTTCTCTCTCTTTCCCCTTTTATCAATATTTGTTCCTCCACGTTCGTATTATTATGTATCCATTGAGGGTAGTTGCATGCTATCAAGCTTTGCTTACTTTGTCAACCCTCCGGTTCGATGTTTTCGATTAGTTACAGCCAGCCTCTTTCTTCGACATTATATTCTTTGAAATGTGTAAAATTGTCAATGTTTTGTTTGTTATAAAAAAAAATGCAAACAAAAGGAAAATCAAACAGAAATAAATAAAGAAAATAAAAGAAAATCGAATATGTTCTCTTCGGGAAAATATAACCACTTGGGAAATATAACTCCCTTCAGCGGTCCAAGGAATGTTATATTACACCCCCTGCCAGTCAATATTGTCACATGAGGGATGTAATTGTTTCATTTGAAACATTTATTCCATGAAATTGATGTGCATAAGGGGCAGTTACACTGTCATCCAAACACGCCAAAAAATGCCAAACCGGAGCCTGGCCGCGATGTTACCAAGGGCAACTACGCTTTACCGGCAGACATGCCAAGCCCCAAACATTCCAAAACGAAGTGTGATCTTTTGGCGTGTTTTGGCGTGTTTTGGCGTGTTTGGCAAGTATAACCGCTCGCAGTTGTAACATCGCGATGTTAGGCACGTGACTTTCGGCACTTCCGGATTGTTACCCGCGCTCTTTTAAACCACGTTCTTCCCGTGTGATATTTATAGCATTTCCATCGTCGCGCGTGTTATCCGTTCATTCAGCTCCGTTTGTTCCAATTCCGTTAACTCATCCTTTATTCAATCTTCGTTATTCCCGTCTGGCCATATCTGTCTAGTAGTAGTATTTGAGTGTTTTGTTAGATTAATTAATATGGAAGTGAACAATTCCCATTGCCACTGATGATGAGATGAAGTTCTTGATTTCGATGTGGAGGCAGGGAGAATTCTCATAATTCCAATTAACAACGATGATTTTCTTAACCTTCCCATATCGTTTTTACTACTAGATTTCGATTGAATTTGGGAAAACTGAATCAGCAGCCGTAGTCCGTACTTCGTAACTTATCCACTCTTGCCTCAAATACTACACGCGAGATAAACAAAACATATCGCATGCATGCGCATGAGATGTATCGCTATTTAGCTAGCTATAGCGCTAGCTGGAAATTGCGCGCGCTAAAAATCTTATAGCAGGCCGGGGTCAAAGGTCGGGAAGACTGCACATGCGCATTACCAACCGAAACACGCCAAAACATCGCTGAACAGCTCCGTCGGTGATGTTTCAGCACAAGTGTAACCGGGTGCACGAAACATCGCGACTTTTCAAAATGAGGTATTTGACAGTATAAATGCGCCTATTCAGTCATTTCCAAGTCATCTTACAAAAACTAGAAATTCTGCACAAACAAGCAATCAGAATGATAACTTGGTAAATAGGCTATGTACACAGTAGCCCACTATTTTATAAACTTAGGACCTTGTCATTAAAACCACTTGTATCATTTTGTTCTCTAGTTTTCATGTTAAATTATAATTCTGGCCTGTTACCTTAAATGTTGAATGATATGTTCACTTTAAATTCCAATGTAAATTCCTATGATACTCGTCAGAGTTGTCAACTTCGCAAACCCCAGGTGCGTTCCTGCACTACACAACATTCCTTTCATTTTAATTCCATCCAACATTTGAATGCTCTTGATGTGAGCACTAAAAGCAGTACCACCCTATCCCGTTTTAAAACGCTTTGTCGTAATGCTTTTCTGCTCTAACCCTTTTTACGGTTATGGCCGCCATTTTAATATGCGCGTAAAAGTTGCGTCATCAATGTGTTCAGATGCGCATGTATTGTTGCGTCACTGCCTGCACTGTGAGCTTACATCATATTTGCATGGGCGCCGTCTAAATTTACGCGTAAACCACTGACCTCTAGAGGGCAATGGTTTGTTTACCCGTAAATTAAAATGGCGCCCATGTCTGTACATGCGCACTGTTGTAACCGTAAACTGGTGTATTAATGTTCATAATAACTTGAGTAATATTTTTTCTACAATTCTTCATCTCTCTTTATTCCTTTCCTACTCTTCTGGCCCCTTCTTTCTTTCTCTCTCTATCTCTCTCTTTCTCACCCACTCGCGGGTGTGTGCGTGTGTGTGTATGTGTGTATGTGTATGTATGCTTGTTATGAATTTGTATTACAAAGCGCTGGTCGGTGTACATTGGCTGCACTGAGGCACTGCTTCGGCCGGAACAAATGGTTTTAAGCCCATTCTTCTAGTTCTGCGGCGTAAGGCGTACATCAAACAAATATTGTTTTGCCCTTTGCGACCGACAACAATATATTAAAATCTACGGTCGTTTTTTAATTTATTTTACCGTTTACCAGAAGATTTTTTTTTTTAATGAATTTAAAAACAAATGTATTTCGTTTGTTTAGATGGATATATATGCATAAAATCATAAAACTTGTTCCCAAATTCTCACTCGTCTTTTGCCATTGTTTTGAACTCCTGCTAGCGTAAACAAGGTGACACGGCCTCGTGTATGTATATGCCATGCACTGCACCAGCTAAAAACCAGCGAGATTTGGGCGACGTTCACGGTTTTTAGAGTTTTTTTGGGGGACGGTCGCTGTTTTGAGGGGGAAAGAAGTTTAAGAAAAAAGAAAGATATCCGACCGACCTAAAGGGCAGTACAACATTTTGTTTTGTTTTGTCTAATGTTGCAGCCTGTGAATGCTGACTGGTGCTTTGGTTAAGTTTGTCTTAGCTTAATATATGTACACATTATTTTTTGGATTTTGCTATAAAGTTCTGCTTGTTTATTTGTAAAGGGAACCCCATTTACAAGCTTAATCTTCTTTTGGGTTCCCAAACCATTGTTTTACTTTGTATGTCAAATATGTCTTGTATATATATTTCGAACATCGTTTGTAATTTTGAACGTTCGTTTAAAAAGAAAATGGTTGAACCAATAAATGACATAAAATGAAATGAACTATCTAACAGACTCACAAAAGGGGGAACAAAGAAATAAAAACAATGGTAATTACACCATCAGGTGCATCAGGGAAATATGCACACTTTTTACTTTTTGGGAGTAGTTTTTTCCAGGTACTGGGTCCTTGGCATAAAAATATATTATTTGAAAAAAGAAGAATGACCATATATTACACGAGTAGGGCCTTGTTTAATAGGGACCCCTATATTCATTCCTATACGTTTCTGAGAGAAAGAAAACAGGTTACTTCTATCATTACTCGCGGCCCACCTTTTTGATAATCAAAATGTGGTAATCTGACGTTTAGCCATGTTCGAGAACGCGTTTCTGCAATTTACATACACACTTGCATGATCATGTTAAATACCTTACTAGGTACTCTCCAAACTAATTGAAACAGGCAAGTTTTAAAAAAAAGCATGCAGATTTTATGATTTCAGGATATGGGAATAGTCTCATATTGGAGGCTAAGCTTCATTTGAAGTCCAACAAACTCAAGTTAATCAACGTTGCATGTTATTTTAATATACGAACCAAAACGACTTCTTATGATGACAGATATAGAATCGGTGAGATATTCCTCCTGATCATCTGTAGATGTTTCACACTTATCAGCAATCTTGCTCGGCTCTTCGTCTCCATGAAGAGCGCGTCTGATCAAGCTAGGGAGTGTATCAGGCGCACATCCGTACGGATATATCATACCAATGACAAGCTTATCAGGAAACACCACTCGTTCATCATCACAAGGTACAGCCTTGCCTGGTTTGTACGACAAGATTTCATGTCGTAATTTATCATTCCTATTCCTAATCTCAAAGCTGGAAGTAGCCATTTGTGTTCACATTTCGTCCCGAATACTCGAACCAGAACGTTACACGCTTAATAGCATACATATTCGTCCTATTATTTCTATGTAAACATGTTGCATAGATGGTATTGTTATTGTATGGTGTATGAAATTTGTTATTTATAGAGACGTATAATGCACAAAAGGAGAAGCGGATGAGGAATTTCAATCAATTATCAACAGACTTTGAACTTAACACAAGTCATTATTTGAATCACACAATCTGTCGACCGCCCACATGCATAAGCACAAATATTACAATTATATTATCATTCTTTTCATGTTAATGGTGGAAGCACAATGTTCCACGATAGTGTCTGTCCATTCTGTTAATGTTTGAGCCTATCATCATACTTAATCTTATAATATAGATGTGGCTAGTCCTTCGTATGCATCTGTTACCAGGTGACTGATTTTAAAGATAAGCCGTATACCCCCAAGCTTTTGCCACATAAAATACTGTATTTTACATAACGCACGTTATGCAAATAGCTTTAAAACTTGACCCCACATTATTATTTTGTTAACACCATACATTAATTATATTCTCTGGCTTTGTTCCTGTTAATAATTTCCAAAAACCATGAACTCGTGAACCCGATAGACTTCTCGCAGTCCGTGTGAAGAGTTTCACCAATATACATCTCTTATGTGCCTATTACTTTACAGGTATATTATCATATTTGATATCAGACTTATTTTAAAGTAAATCATATTACCATGTTATATAACTTTGTGCGGTTGTATACTGATGTATGCATGTATTTGTTCGGTTTTGTAAATGACGTCATTTTAGGGGAAGAAATTCGAGCTGAGAAAATTGAACTTTCTCACAACTGGGTGTAGTGTTATATATACTGTACGGGTGAATGGTACCCGCGATAAATTGATCTTTTTAACTGAAATATATGAGCTAATAAATATTTCTTGTTCATGAACCAAAGTTGCCTGGTCGTGTTACATGACATTCGGAAAATCCAGATCAAAAGCAGAGGAAGAAATTTAAATCAGTTGAAGCTAGTTTTCACCAACTCAAGGGTAGCGGAGGACAGTGAATTGAAACGCGACACAATCTCCTTTTCTTTGTTTGTTTGCCTTCGCAAAGAATTATATGGGGCGGAAACAAATTGCTTGTCAAAGGGTTATTTGACTTGTTGTCATTCAGAAGTTCCATTTAAGAAAAACAAATACGAGTTACCTTCTCTTCCCCCCCCCCCCCCCTCTCTCTCTCTCTCTCTCTCTCTCTCTCTTTCTTTCTCTCTTCATATTCCGATCCCTCTCTGTTAGTTTTTTTTATCGCAAATTCGTATTCTCGGTAATCCTTCCCTCTTATACTTTGCTCGAACATGTCATTATCTTATCATTTGATTGAACTCTGAAATATAACCAGCCCCCCTTGGCATGAATCATGCAGATATTTTGCCTTATATTCTTTTACCCAAATTCAATCCTCACCTGTTTTCACCTGCACACAGGAAGATAAAGGTCATGCAGGTTGTAAAAAACTGTAAAAAATAATTGAGACAAATGTTGAATATGTATTCATGAAATTAAAGCATTCATTATTTATTCATACAACGACGGTATATCGTGTGATGTGCACGTGAATATATATATTCCAGATGGCAAAAAAAAAGGTATTCAAGAAGTACCGCCATGTCTATGCCAGTGATTATTCTAAAATGAACATAGTTGAATATTTCAGGTAATTGTACTATGTGCTTATTTATAGAATCCGCAGTCTCTGTCAACACATACGTGTTGTCTTAAACATTTGAACAAGAATTTTATTGGTATTATCCTAACAGGTATTTCATATTTTTCAATTAAAATTCGTAGATCATATCACAATAATATAATATACATTTAATGTTAGTGTCGTAAAGATTTGGAGTAGAAGTGGAAAGTTAAATAAGTTTTTGTAAAACGTAGCAAGTTTTTAAATGTTACAACAATAGTGCTCAAATTGGATTGGTACAATAAGTAAATACCTGTCTTCTGAACATTTTGTGTCAGTCTCTAACATTAATTCAAATTTGTGTTAAAAAGGAGCGTTGCAATTTATTTTATTAACACAACTGTTTTTTTTTAAATTTCTTATCGTTCATAGAAAATATAGAGTAGCAATTTCACATAAAATCATCCCCCCCCCCCCAAAAAAAAAAAAAAACAAACAAACAAACCCGAGGGGAATTTTAAACAATGTTCATTGATCATATGATTATGTAGAAGTTAAATGTTTGCTGGTATTGGTTTTTTTGCCAAACGTTCATTGAATGGATATTTGAAGATTTACACACGTGATTCTTATTGAATGACATATAATGAGTTGAAGAAGAAAGAAAACATCAGTAACATTATATCAATATGCGTTTGCTTTGCCAGTGTTATATAGGTATAAATTCAGTATACGCATTATCGTATGGGAATTATTTGCACCTGTAGTTACATGAATATGCAGTCACTTTATTCTATAAGGTTTTTGGTTGTGGTGGTATGTCTAATGTTAAAGATACAGTACTAGCTAGCTCAGATTGTCATTAAAAAATAGAAAATGTACAGCATACGAATAACATGAGGAGCAATGACATATATAATCATGAAAACATTATGCATAGACTAATTTATGATTCTACATTTCATTGGAAAGTTAATTGTTTTCAACCTGTTTCTGCCCAAGCATATCATTGCAGTTGCTATATGCATGCACTACAATCTCTTCTCGGAGACTAAATCAAATTTAACATCTAAAGACTATTTACGCTAAAACATATTATATTAAACCTTTTCATATCACAAAGTAATATAACAACAATATATTCAATGGAAAACAGTAAGACCAATATAAATTGAGAAACATGCATGTATTATGAGTTCCTTTCAAGCAAACTCTGTTCGCGTACACAGAATATTTGATATCCAATGCGTTCATCATAACATGCTCATGTCACAATGTGATATAAAAGAAATATATGCAATGGAAAACAGCAAGACTATTATACATTGAGAATCATGCATGTATTATGAGTTCGGATCAAGCATACTCTTTTAGCGTAGAGAGTATTCGATAGGTAATGTATTCATTCGTAATTATATCGCAATGTAGTATACAGAAATACACTTAATTAGAAGCAGTAAATCCAATATAAATTGATAAACTTATGAGTCGTTTTCAAGCAAACTTTTGTTTAGCGTACAGAGAGTATTTTATATTTAATGCATTTAGAACTATATACAATGGCACACAGTAAGACCAATATAAATGATATTTATTCTGAGTTCCTTTATATTAAACTTGTTTAGCATACAGAGATTATTCAATGTATTACAACTTATGTTTCTACAGAGAGTTAGTTCACTCTATACATTATGTACACATGGTGCATGGCATATATTTTAAAAGAAGGCTCCTATTAGATATTGTTGCAAAATCGATTCCTGATTTTTAATCCACGTCTATCGTGTTACTCAAATGCCTCAATTTCAACATATACATTAAATTTCCATTTGTGTATGTCCCTTAAATTGCAAATTAATTATGTCAGGCATGGATATTCGCAGGTCCAACGCTAAATTAACATATACATAATCAAGCCAAAAAACATTCATTAAAAAAAAAGTAAATTAAAGTCTTCGTAGGATCTTGTTTTATTAGCGTTCCTTTGATGAGCTTTAAATCTCATTGCGAGGACTCAGACGTACGGGCGTACTACGTTGACTTTATATTCTTTGAATCTGATTCTCAGTTTGTCAAATATAGTTTGGTACAACTTTCTATGGTACATGCATAGCGAGTGTTATGTTTTTTGTTATGACACCACGGTTTTGATTAGTAAAACAAATCGTTTAATCTATTAAACTATCTTACACTTTTCTGGAGACTGCATGGGGACCATAATGGTTCCATAGTACTTCTAAGTTTTGTAAAAGCCACTTGCCTATTGGATAAATGTATTAAGCAAGTTAGACGTATGAACTTGTAAGAACTCTATATATATTCAGGGGCGTCGCCAAAGGGGGGGTGTGGGGGGTGCGACACCCCCCCACCTGTCAGGATTTTGTCGGTAAAATTGCGCTGCCGTCGGGAATAAAGAGAAAAAGGGGAGGGAAAAAAAGAGAGGGAAAGGGAAAGAAAGGAAAAAAGAAAAGGAAAAGAAAAGAAAGAAAGGAAAAGAAAGGAAAGAAAGGAAAAGAAAGGAAAAAAAAGAGAAGAAAGAGAGAGAGAAAAGAAAAAGAGGGAGGAGAGGAAAGAAAGGAAAAGAAATACAAGAAAGAAAAGGAAAAAAAAAGAAGAAAAAAGAGTAAAAGGGAAACAAAAGAAACGGGGGATGAAAGAGAGGAGAGAGAGGGGAGGTAAGAGCCTGAGAGAAGAGGAGTGGGAGTAAAAGAGAGAAGGGGGTTGTTGGGTGGAGTCGTCTCGTCGAGGGAGCAAGAAAGACACGGTCAATTATGTTGCTGTGTCGGGTCAGCTGTGTCGGTATTCTTGCTCGATCCTCGTGTACTAATATCAATGCAGAAGTTTGAAGTCGGTGAGATGTATATTGTCGGTCGGCCGACAAGTTTTTTTCCCTACGAACTGTGACTTTTTATCCGCTGTGACGACTTCGAGAGTGACTACAACTACAATACTTGTATTTTCTCGAAGTTTCACTTTCCTATAATATCAGCTAAAGAAATCAGAGGTTTAAAATTTTCAGGGAATCAAACTTAATTCAAACAAGGTTTAAGATTCAACAACGGTACGAAGAATCGTTTTCCTTTCTCTATATTGTAATGAAACGCCAAAGATTCCGCGCTTCGCGCGGAAGGGGAAAACTTTACTTAGACGAGTCGAGAACGGTACAACGAATCGTCTTCTTTCTCTAATAATTTAAGGAAACGTCGAAACTTCCGCGCTTCGCGCGGAGGGGAAAATTTCATTCAGACAAATATGGCTTATTATGAGTCGAAAACGGTACGACAAATCGTCTTCTTTCTCTAATAATTTTAGGAAACGTCAAAGCTTCCGCGCTTCGCGCGAGAGGGGGAAACTGAATTCAGACAAAAATGGCTTATTAAGAGTCGAAAACGGTATGACAAATCGTCTTCCTTTCTCTATATTGTGATGAAACGCCAAAAATTCCGCGCTTCGCGCGGAAGGGGAAAACTTAATTTACACGAGTCAAGAACGGTACAACGAATCGTCTTCTTTCTCTAATAATTTAAGGAAACGTCAAAACTTCCGCGCTTCGCGCGGGAGGGGAAGCTTCATTCAGACAAATATGGCTTATTAAGAGTCGAAAACGGTACGACAGATGGTCTTCTTTCTCTAATAATTTAAGGAAACGTCAAAGCTTCCGCGCTTCGCGCGAGAGGGGGAAACTGAATTCAGACAAATATGGCTTATGAAGAGTCGAAAACGGTACGACAAATTTTCTTCCTTTCTCTATATTGTGATGAAACGCCAAAAATTCCGCGCTTCGCGCGGAAGGGGAAAACTTCATTAAGACGAGTGGAGAACGGTACAACGAATCGTCTTATTTCTCTAATAATTTAAGGAAACGTCAAAACTTCCGCGCTTCGCGCGGGAGGGGGGAAGCCTCATTCATCAAAGGATTAAGAGTCGAGCACGGTTCAACGAATCGTCTACTTTCTCTTATAATTTAATGAAACGCCAAAACTTCCGCGCTTCGCGCGGGAGGGGGAAGCTTCATTCAGACAAGGATTAAGAGTCGATCGAGCACGGTTCCGCGAATCGTCTACTTTCTCTAATAATTTAATGAAACGTCAAAGCTTCCGCGCTTCGCGCGGGAGAGGGGAAAACTGAATTCAGATAAGGATTAAGAGTCGAAAACAGTACACCGAATTGTCTGCTTTTCTCAGAATTTAATGAAACGTCAAAGCTTCCGCGCTGTGCGGGAGGGGGAGAAACTGAATTCAGACAAGGATTAACGTTTGAGAACGGTACAGCAAATCGTCTTCTTTTTATAATAATTTAATGAAACGTCAAAGCTTTCGCGTTTCGCGCGGGAGGGGGGGGGGAACTTCATTCAGACAAGGATTAAATGTCGAGAACGGTACAATAAATCGTCTTTTTTTTCCTAATAACGTTTAAGCTTCCGCGCTTCGCGCGGGAGGCCTATCATCCATCTCCCCCCACCCCAATGAGCACGTTTCGCGCGCTATTTAAGTGATTCGCTTCTCTCTACCGCCCCTCCCTAATAAGATCCTAGATCCGTGCCTGCATTCAAATATAGCTATGATGCTGACTAAGTTGACGAAATAATTCATATATTTATGTCGTCGAGGAAAATGACCATTTGCGCATACGCAAGTACTATAGATAGTCCATAGGAAAAATAATTTAGCCTTCGGCCCCGGGTTTACAGGGTTAAATTTGTAGATATTGGACATTTAATTTTGTCGGTAATTGGTGGCTAGTTTTGTCGGTAAAAATTGGCCTCTACACCCCCCCACTGAAAAAGGTCTAGCGACGCCCCTGTATATATTCACAATAAAAGTTATCTGTACATGTTTATCCACCAAATACCTTCAGAGGAATATCAATGATTACTTTCATTAACAAAATTATCAATAGTTTCTCCGAAGATGTCTCGGTCAAGGCGAGATTAGAAAGCAAGTCGCTATAGTTGATGGTAATATCTCCTACACTCCTTTCATCCGATGTGCTAGTTCCCTCAGCAAACGGCTCGTTAGAAGACACATCTACGGATGTTTCTCGTACATCATCTGCGATATTTTTGATTGATGATTCTTGAGAATGTTGGTCCGTGCCTTTACTCGCCTCCTCCCTTTGGTTCGTAGGTGAAGTGCCGTCAAGAGCTTGGTGAGTTGTTGCTGAAGGCTTATTGGTCTTGTCCTGTTCTCCTGAGGACCCTGGTGATTCTCCTATTTTCTGAGGGTGTTCTAGTCCTGTCAACCCCCCTACCAAATGGAATTGAAAATTATTATGATTGACGTCGGTGTTATTTGATACAAATCTTAGAATGTTTTTAATTTCGACAAGTATGTCGACACCATATTTTCGAACGTTATTTATTATGATGAACTTCATCAACGTGTATTCATAAATCTCACCATCATAACGCGTTTTGAGAATATCATGAAATGAGTTCGTATTTGTTTTAAAGTTCCCTGTCGAAAATGTTAATTGAAATGAAACGCATATCATCTTTAGATCATTTGATAATCCTAAATCCCCTATTTATCAATGATAACATTTAATACTTAGTGTAACGTTGCTAAGTTTCTCACCAAAGGGCAAGTCTTTGGATGTGTCATGTACACCATCAGTGCTCTGGTTTGATAGTTCTTCAGAAAGTTGGTCCATGCATTCACTAGGCTCGTCCCCCTGGTTCTTAGATGACTGGTCGTGTAGACGAGATTGGTCAGAGGCTGCTTTGGTCTCTCGTGTATCGGTTCGCCCTCTTGGTAACCTTTGCGCTGATGGAGTGCTATCTATCCCGGGTAGCTGGTCAGAATCTTTCATTTTCTGAGGCTGTTCTGGTCCTGTTCCTTCTCCTGTTTTTTGGAGATGATAAATATCAAGACTAACATCAGGGCTCTTCAACACGAGCTGATCCTGAGCAACATTTACATCTTTTAAATCTCAGTGACAACCCCCTCCCCTTAATTCAAGTTGAAATATAACAAAAATGAAATAAAGTAAACGACAAACAAACATGAACCGGTATACCCTTATTCATGTGACATGTTAACTTTTCTAGTGGTATTATCAGACGGATGAGAACAGCGTATTGTCATGTTTAGGGTAGCTTAACGATAATGTCGTCCTTGGTTTTTAAAGCAGGCAGAGAGTAAAACTTTATTACTGTTTGTTATGTTTAAGATTTAAATCACGACTTAAATCAAATTGTTAAACCTATTTTACGATGACCTTACCTTGTGGAAAATAATGGTGAGCAAGTCCTAACAACTTGGCAGCCTCAAGTGCCCTCCTCATTTCGATCCACTCATCTTCCTTGGACACACCTACTCTCCATTGTTTCAGCATGAGATGGGTTCCCCTACTGGTGATCTGTTCGTATCTCATGTTGGTCTTGAGAGCTCTCGCTATGTCACCCTGTAGAATTCCAAGCTGACTACCCAAGCTATCAATCTTGGCCTCCTCGGAAAGATCGTCGGCTATCTGCTTCAAGATGTCGCCAAAGTCATCATTGGGTGGTTCCGCGCTGACATGTTTAAAATACCAGTATATTACACAGACTAGAAGGCAAATTTCCCTTTGTTTTGGTTTAAATACATATACAAGAATACAAGCCAAACTATGTCATAATAGAAATTCCTTAATAAATAAAATGAAGTCGAAGAAGAAGAAACAGGAGAAGAATGAGAAGAAGGAAACACAAACGTAGAAGAAGAAGAATGAAAAGGAGAAGGCGAAAAGAAGAAGTAGATGAAGAAGAAGAAGAAGAAGAAGAAGTAGAAGAAGAAGAAGGAAAAGGAGAAGGAAAAGAAGAAAAAGGAAAAGAAAAGGGAAAAGAAGGAGGAGAAGAAGAAGAGGAAGGAAGGGAGAAGGAGAAAAGAAGAAAAAGGAGAGGGAATAGAAGAAAAATATCGAAGAAGCAGGAAAAGAAAAAGGAGAAGAAGAGAAGGAAAAGAAGAATGAGGAAAAGAAAATGAAAAAATAGATGAAGAAGTAGAAAAAGAAAGAAAAGAAGAAGGAGAAGAAGAAGAAGGAAGAGAAGGAGAAGAAGAGGAGAAAGGAAAAGGAGAAGAAGAAAAGAAGAAAAAGATGGAGAGGTAGTACAAGAAGGAGAAGAAGAAGATTTGTTTTATAAATGTGATACACAGTTGTCGTTCAGATTCGAAGCTAAAATACACCATACACGACAACTGCCGATTTTGAGACTACAGTACTTCAAGTTATCAGAAAAACCAACAAAAAGTATATTAACAAGTGTTTCAACTTACTCTGCTTGTAATGTATTATTTCTTTCTGATGGATTGAATTCTCCACTTGACTTATCTTCAGATGTAGTTATTTCTGTCATAAATGTAGAACGAATTGATTAGATTGAAATACATCAGTTATAAATAATGAACATTTTTGTTATCCCAGATTGGTTGGGGTATTGTTGCAGTAAATAAAAAATCTGCTTTTAAAACATAAGTAAGCTATATTAATTGAATCGTTACATCACATAATAATACATCACACGTAATAATTTTATTTGTAAGTCCACGGGCTATTTTTAGATTTCCTTAAAAGTGACAAGTGTGATGAGATAAAATAAATGTAAAATGATATTTACAATAGCAAACAAATGTTTAAGATTTAAACAAAGTTAATCTATAGAGATTTACATGTAAGAATGAAGAGACTAAAGAACAATTGTGCAAAACAGGCTTACCCCCCTGAGCTTGTTTTCCTGGAGCCAACCAGTGAATGAAACTCTGCATCCATTGAGGTGTCTCTGCTTTCTTCTTCTGCTCTGTTGATCGTATTTCACTTTCCAGTTGAATTTTCGTTCTCAGCTTCCAGGTCTCACGCTCAAGTTGCTCGATATGCTGTTTCTTAGAGTCAAGTTCCTTCTTCAGGCTTGATTCCATTGACTGCTTTTCTTTTTCAAATCGCGCTCTGTCTTCCTTTCTTTCGTTTGTCAAGTCTTCAACTACTTGCCTTTGAGCCGACTCATTTCGCCCCTTCTCCTGTACAATTTCTGTCAAAGTGTCTGCACGGTGTTGATTAGACTCGAGTTTCTTTGTCATTTCCTCCTTTTCACTCTGTAGTCGCTCAACCTCACGTCTTGCCGTCTTTTCTGCTCTCTGCAATTTTTCCGCCATTGTTTTGATACGCAGATCCTTTTGTTGTAGTTCCTCCTCCAATTCTATCTCCCTCTGCTTGTTTATTTCCTTAACCTGTTCCGCTCTTTTCCAATTTTCCAATAACTTCTTTTCTTCTTCTCGCTCTCTGATTTCTTCTTCGTGCCTCGTCTCTGCTTCTTTTCCTTCTTTTCTCTCTTGCTCACAACTCTTCTGAACTTGTGGATTGCTGTATAGTGTCACTGCATCAGCTTCACATAGGCATCCATGTAGAAGGTCAAGCCACTGCAATTGTCCCTCATCCGAGTGAATGTTATCTGGTAGCTCATAGATGTCAGTGATTCCGTTTTTCTTTAGTGCATGTTTTGCCTCCTCAAAATCTTTACTTCCAACGCTAGTAAACACGCCACACAGAGGGGCGCGACCTATCCAATCCCAAAATACTCAGTTATAATCGAGAGTACATTTAAAGTTATGATCATTAAATGGGTTATGGGTGAACGGATGAAGGGCGTGTTAGAGTCCTCGATAACAACGGGAGCAGAATTAAGGATGTGTAATAAACTACCTGATAATGTAATGTACACGCCTGACATAACTAATTGATTTCAAGATAATATTGCTTGTAAAAAAATGCATTAAACATAAAATGAATACAGATTGTTCTTCGTTTGTTTAATGTTGTAGTCATAACTGGTCAATTTGCATATATCAACCCAATTTAAAAGCAGAGAAAATAACAAATATGATCAAGTGTAAACACAATTTAACAACCTGCATTAAACATTAAACAGTTTCGATGATTGAAAATAACATGGCTGGTAAAATTATGTATGTATTCATCTCTTCATTTATTCGTTCTTGTAATAAATGCGTTGGTGTATATCACTGCATTGTGGTGTATATGGTATGTGTCAACAGTGCAATTGTTTATTAATAACAAATTGTTACATAGATACATCGACATATGTCTCAGTTAATTGTTGTACCTACCAGAAAGGATTAGGAATAAACTCACCTGTTACCTCCATTGTCGCCCTCCTCCATTGGGGGTAAAGTACACAATCAGACGTGCTAAAGCAAAAGGTAAGAAAATGTACTGATTCAGAATCATTAATATTCATTTGGTGATGATTAAAGGGTAAATGATAACGAAATGCATACAATCTGATTCTTCAACCAAAGGCCGACTCCCACCACCTTGCAAGATAAATTTTAAGTTTGTATTATACGCTTCTATGATTAGGATAGGCCTTCTAGTGCTATTACAAACACATTTTCTGCAAAGCAAAATTGCAATTGCCTCGCCCAGTCGCTCCTCTTCCTCAAAATATTAGAAGTGTTTCTTAGCGCTGTAAATATTTTGTATAGAATAGGCACCGTAAGTAAGGGGGCAGATGCTTCTATTTACCAATGAATGGTGGAATACCTCTTCCACCTAAAAGACAATAAACGATTTTCAGTAATTAAGCTTTTCGCTTGGAAATGCTTAAAAATGCAGTTCAACGTTGTCAAGCCTAGATGTTTTCATTATTCTCCTTCAAGGGATTTGGCAACTTTGCCTCAGATAAAAAAAAACCTGGATTTAGCTCAGGCTCCAATCATAATAATAAACATTTAGGTTAAATGAATCCCATGACTTTTACAAGCCAATCGCCTTTCTGATTATCAAGATATCTATGATTGGAATAAGACATTTCAGAATTAGTTTTCCTGACGGTTCTCATTCCTCTACAGTCCATTGGGAAAAACGAGTATGATAAAACTGGTCTCTCAAAGATTTTTTTTACTCCTTTGAGGTATTTCAATATTGCTTTGAAGCAATTTTTTTAGAGCTTCAATATAGCACCATATCACAGACACTGATAACACGTAGAGCCACGCATCTCAGATTTAACATTGTTAAAGGTAAAGACCAGTATTGGAAACGCCCCAATTTAAAAAAAATGAAATGGAAGCTCTCATTACCAATCATGTGAAAGAATATGTTTTGACTAATACATGATGATACAAAATTTGCCGGGAAACCGCCTACTAATTCATATATTTGGTAAATTTGTTTCTCTCATGGTTTGTGAGAGATATAGGGTAGTCCCATATACATATTTCTGTGTATAGTGCTTGTAACTTTACGAAGAATGGGCCAAATTTCTTATCATTTTGATGATTCCAGAACCTTGCAGATGCTAGATGCTAGATGATCAACCTTTTCTGATCGATTCCACAACGTTTCTTTCACAATGCAATCGCTTGACCATAACTGGTCTTTACCTTTAAACGATGCATGTAAGTAATGCCTGGATTACATTTGCCCCGGGCGCCGTACGATGAATTAGTCTACGATTTTTCGTAGACATCGTAGGAGGCTACGGGCTACGATGTTTGTGTTTACATTATCTACGAGCATCGTGCCATTTATTGTATTGGCTCTCGGGGGCAGGCCGGGGCAAATCAGTACAGAAGCTGCTCGGAGATTGTACGGAAATCGTGCAATGTGCATGCAGAAGCCGTGCAGTCTCCGCAGCCTCCGCACGGAAATCATACGGAGCCCGTGCAGCTTCCGTGCAAAGGTTGCGCGGAGAAGGCGCGGTGACCGTACAGCAACCTCCGTACGATTTTCTTTGCCCCCATGTTCACCGAAAAATCGTACGTTTGCTGCGAAATCAGTGCGAGGCCTCCTGGCGATGCCCGTGCGGGGATTGTGCAATGCCACCTACGACATGTGTACGGGCTACGGGCTTACGATTTTTTCAAATTTGTTTAACTTCTCGCGAAACAAAATCGTAAAGGCTGCGGAGCCCGTGAATTGTATGAATTTCTTAGAAACTACAACAATTATATTAATCACTCGGATAGTTCTAACATGAAAGCCTCCTGCATATGAAAACAAATGTTTTTTCGCTCAGTCTCTACGCACCATCAAATGTTAGAATATGTAGTGTTTGTTAGCGCTATATAAAAAGGATGTCTAGAATAGGCATCTGACAAAGTGACAGGTGCTTCAATTTTAATGTAAATAGAGATTCTGAATATTGTCCTCTTTACATGTGCGTTTACAAATTGCTCAAGAAAAGTGTGGTCCAAACCTATTGGCCCGAATTCACAAAAGAGGTTTGTCGACAAACCTCCTTTCTTAATTCGGGCCATTAAGTCCCATTAGGCTTGTGGATGATTTACTTGGCCGAGCTCTTTTTTACATTTAACCTTTACCCTACCCCCACCTTCATTTTTGTTAATGTGTTGGTTTTAGAGGGTAGTTCCCCCCTCAAATTTGTTTTAAGTGTTAAAAAAAATAAAAAAATAAAAAAGCCTGTTCTTGTGCGAAATTTTTCCTCCGAAAATGGACCGAAAATAAAATATATGTGCTCTTACCCCCGCGATCCCCCACCCGCTGTGCGATATATCGGTCGGCGCGATTTTCAAATTTAACCCCCCCCCCCCTTTAAATCCTGCGTAGGCCACTGCTCTTGCCTTCTTATTAATCAGCACAGCAATGGATAAATATGAACAGTGTATATAAATATATATATATATAACGGCAACGTATGTTTCTTTTAACGAAAATGTACACAGCTTGTATTTTAAGCGTAGCTTCTTTTCGGAGTTTAACAGCATGTCAAAAATCTATTTTGTGGTGGGCCCCCTCATATTGTTTTGTGGGTAGTACGAATAACAAAAACATCGAAACAAGGTCTTATAGGACGTTCCTACTATCACGATTAGCGCCACGATTGAAAATCGTGGTCTTAATCGTGGAGTAATCGTGGTGTTCCTCTCAGATATTATTATATTTTGAGGTTAGTCGTGGCAATCGTGTTAGTCGTAGGAAAATTTTCTACGCTCAACACGATTAATCGTGATCATCGCATGAGATCGTTTTGGATCGTAATAAAGCGCAACAAATCGCATCTAATCGTGCTTTCTAATCTTGGTGATCGAGGTTAACCTTGGATGAAGAAAAACCACACGCTCTCTTGAGGTACGTGCGATCTGCCACGATCTGTGACGCTCTGTCGGGTACCATTGCTCACGACCTGACATGAATAAATCACTAGCAGATTCTTGCGCCCATATATTTACACTTTCTCTCCTTCCCTCTCTCATTTTTTTTGTATCTCTCTCTCTCTTTCTCTCAACTATCTGATGTATTATTCATTCACTATCACTTTCTTTATAGTCATTGATCAAAATAACTCCTCTTCCTTCTCTTCTCTCTCTCTCTCTCTCTCCCAAATCAGAGACCCTGATCGTGATGGTCGTGTCGCATCGAGACCCAATCGTGGACTCAATCAGGACAATCCTATCGGAACGTATATGATTGTATCTGAACGGGAGACCAGATCGTGTCACCTGAAATTGAACAATCGTGACCATATCGCAACCAAGCGCACCAAATCGTACCAGAACGTATCGACTCGCATCACCTCGTATCCAAACCTGGCAATTCAGAGAAGTTCCACGATCAGCTGCGAATGGCCAATCATGGGTTTCGTAACGGATCGCACGACAGAGATGGTCAATTTATCGTTATGTTTATGGAATAAGAAATACTATGTAGGACTGCAACTATTATTTCCAATAAATAACAAAAGTAAAGTACGGACCTTATTTCAAAATTTATTCCTGGTCAGGGGCTAACATGTCTTTCTTCGTCACCGTCTTCCTTTGTAATGTTAATCTGATTTTAATAATTTCACAGTTAATTTTTCACGCTCTCAGCAGAATATACGTAATACAGAAAAAGTTAACTGAGCGTTTTTTTTATAGCGTTCTTGGTAAACGGTATGTAGAACCAGGAGATAAACAAATATGTAACAGCAGACAAGCAGTAAGAAGAGTAATTTTTTGAGGGGGTAACATAAAAACTAGTCTATTCGCAAATTTCAGCCTTAAGAAAAGCCCCCATCACACCGAACTAGTTCTCACCACATTCTGGAACATGTTGCCAAACGGGTTCAAACTGTGTGCGAACGGAGCTGAGCATAGCAGCCTAACAACTTTTGTTTCACCGTCCTGCAATAAGACTACGAACGTACTGATTGACATACTATGAACGGAATTTCCCTTTCAATTATACTCCTGCTTATTGATGCTCGACCACGGCACGTTGTAACACGTTCCTAGTAGAACCCTAAGTACGGCAATTACTTTCAAGTTCAAGTTCAAGTTCATTTATTCAAAACCACACAAGACATGATATAATGTTTTACATAAAAAAGAGACTATGATAATAGTACAAGAATCAACATAAATCAACTTGATTATGTGGAGCCCCACAGAATATACCCCCCCCTATTTTTTGTGTGTATCTTTGACTTATTATGTATGACACAAGTATATTTCTAGCCCCCACAGTCCCTCCTCTTAGTTGATGAGGTATCCCCTTCTGCGAGAGTGGCCTCACCCACAACTAATCTAAATACACCAGCTGGGATACCAGGAGTGGCTCCTCACTTTGTTTTTGCCACGCATCTCAGTCAACATCTATTCTTTTTTGTCTTCCTTTAAAAGGTAAGAAAGAATCTTGTATTATTAAATTGTGTTATATTCTTGTTCGTCATAATATGTGTATTTCTAAACTATTAGCTTCACTATTCACACATCTTGTAGTACTGTGTAAAGAGAGATATTTATGATCTTTGCCAATGACTTGTTGGATTATATGACATATGGACTATGGGTGGAAATATAAGAAATGCCATGTGGGAAGAGATGCCATGTGGGAAGAGATGATTTCATTGATGGCAACATTGCTATCACTTGTAGAAATGATAGGAAACTATTATCGAGTGTGTGAGATTGATGATTATGTTGTTTGACTTAGACAACATTCTAAGTAAGTTTTGAGAAGAGAATATACTTTATTACTGTCAGTATATTTGTCTTTTGCTCGATATTCATGTGTGTATATAATTATATATATATATTCTTAGCCAAGGACATGTGCCATTTACTATGCATTATGCCAAAGCAAATTGTTACATATTCTAGTTCGAGTTAGATACAGTTTATGCTGTCCTCGGGGTGCTCTAACACACACTCCTATCCAGTAGCTAACCTCACAACGGAATAAAGTAATCTTGAAGACGATTGAGTTGAAAGGTTGTACTCTAGTCTTTATTCAAGCCTTACTTCGGCATAACGTCGTGAATGTGGTAAAACTGTAAAATACAATGAATGATAACATCGCATCAATTATACATGTAAAAGATCATAATAGAACAAACTACGTCCTCAACAGTCCAACTAGGCAGATTCAGGCTTATGAATCAATCGCAATCCAAACAGGTAAGTACATAAAATACTAACGTACATTTACTTTAATAGGTGAATCCCTTTATGTTCAAAGTTTCTACCAGATGCACCTTAAAATCACAACAAACAATAGATTCTCAGTTTCAGTATTTATGGAATAATGCTCAAGTTATAATGAGAATTACTACAACAATGTTTAGTCATGACTGTACCTATACAAAACCTGACCATTTTAGAGGTCTGCAAACGGCTTGCCATACTTAGGAACAAAGCATTGTATAACATATAACGTTCTTACAAAGGCAGTTTCCAAGTCTAGAATTATGTAGACTTATATCCTGTCTTTACATGTCTATTCAACAAAATGAACTTACAGACTTGTGCACTTCCAAGCTATCTATCTGAAGTAATCGGATTGTAACCCATGAATCTCTGTCGCTTGTCTCCTATAACTACAAACATAATTTGATAGATTGCAAATAGATATAGGCATCACCACTAGATACAGATAATGGAAAAGTTGTGCTCATAACTTCAGGTTTCAACAAAATTAACTAATCCTTTCAATCATTAGAACCGGAACTGTTAGAAAAGCCCTCTAATTGACTGATACAACAATATAAGAATATTCATTCGTTACTTTAACACAAACTAGCTAAGGTAATTTTAACTATAATAGCTAAACTTCCAAATGTCTGATGATGTTTCCCAAAATACAAAACATGCTGCAATTTATGTAGACACAGTGTACTGTACAGTGTATGATGTAGCTGTCAGAACTACTCAATCACGCTAATGACCATTTGCACACAAAACGTATTAAATTCTGTCCAAACTATTGATTATGATAAAAATAAGAGCATTGAACTTACACGAAATCATCAGGCAGTAGACCTCGATCCTAAACCTTCAAGTAGCAGTTTAATCATGATATAATAACCATACTTTACGAAACTTGTGGCTTGAGAAAATTAGGCGATCGTTCGCTCAAGAAGAGCGCCATTGTTTCTGCCCTATGGAAAGCCAAGTGTAAAGTTTATATTTAATCGCGTGCAGCACACTCCCCCCAACGTCCAATAGACGTTAAAACTGACAGAGCAATAATTGCTAAATATCACCGCCCATAAACTGTAAAATTGTACAAGATTTTCCACAAATAACTTAAGTCCAAGCATGCCAAGATTGGAGTGAGAACAGGTTTTTATTCCGCCTCGACCAACAAAATCAACTCATGAATCGGCCTGCAAAAGGCTTTTCCAGTCGAAGGCAGACGAACTTGCACTTGACGAACCAAACCATCATCTCCATGACTAACACTCTCAATGATGCCCAAAGGCCAAAAGTTTCTTTTGACCTCCTTGTCTCTCAACAACACTATGTCACCTTTCTTGACATTCCTTTCCGTGCTTATCCATTTGCGCCTTTGCTGAAGACTTTGCAGGTAGCGCAGTCTCCACTGTTTCCAAAACCGGTCGGCTAGAATTTGCACTCTTTTCCATTGAGCCTTGTACATGTTACGGGTGCAATCTTCGACAAGTACCTCTTCTATGCTCCCGTGCTTCTGAGTCAAGAGCATAGATGGTGAGAGGAAGGAAGTGTCTTATGGATCAGAGCTCAATGGGACGAGAGGTCGAGCATTGACAATAGCCATAGCTTCCATCATGAAGGTGGCCAAAGTCTCGTGAGTAAGGTCCTTCTGTTTTGCCTCGAGCAAGATACCATTAAGGATTCCCTTGAACAAACCAATCATTCTCTCCCAGACTCCTCCCATGTGAGGGGCATGGGGAGGATTTAGCTTCCATTCAGTGTCGTTCCTCTCCAGATAAGTATGAAACACCTTGTCGTTCAACACTCCCACAAAGTTTGATCCTCTATCGGACCAAAAAGTCTCAACCTTGCCACGTACAGCCATAAATCGCCGCAGTGCATTGATGCATGATGAAGTGCTCATTTCCTCAAGAACTTCGATATGAATAGCCCTAGAAGTGAGACAGGAGAATATCATTCCCCACCTCTTGCTTTGAGCAGCACCTCCTCTGGTCTTTCTGGTGACCACTTCCCAAGGCCCGAAACAATCTACGCCAACCTGTGAAAAAGGAGGTCCAGCCTTCAGACGCTCCTGGGGAAGATCAGCCATGCGTTGGAGCGCTGTCTTACCTCTGAGTTTACGGCAGTTCACACAACGATGGATAACGGACGATATAACTCTCTTGCCCCCAGTTATCCAAAAGCCCGCGTCCCGCAAAGCACCTTCTGTCAACTGTCTGCCAGAATGCCCATTATTGTGATAGTGTAGTACAAGAAGCTTGGCAATGTGACTCTTTCCTGGTATCAGCACCGGATGCTTCATCACCACTGGAAGCGAGGACTTCCTCAAGCGCCCACCAACACATATCAAACCGTCTTGATTCAGGATGGGTGATAAGTCCCGGATATTGGAGTTAGAGGGTAGAGGCACACCCTCTCTGAGACATTCATATTCTTCGTGAAAGAACTGCTCCTGTGCTTCCTTCACTATCATTGTCTTGACACGACGTACAAGCTCTACGTCTGTAGCACCACAAAAATGCCAGCCATGGCACCGACCGTTGCCGCTCCTAGAGCTGAACGAACAAGCAATGTGTACAAGTAAACCGAAGGCTCTAACTAGGCTGTTCCATGTTGAGAACTTTTCAAACCGTGAAACAAGTCTTCGCAACTCCAACTTGGTTTTTGTGACCTGGATTTTCACGTCATGTCTTATTTCTTCATCTCGGTCGGGATCTACGAGTGGGAATTCCGATACAGGATCGTCTACTTCTTGAGTAGCTGGCTTCTGGGGACCAATAAGCCATGGAGAGTCTTTCAGAGACCGAGCTGAAACCGGACGGGTACCAAAGTCAGCAGGGTTATTGGCTGTAGGCACATACCTCCATCGTGAGGGTTGGGAGAAACTAAGAACCTTGTGAACCCGGTTCGCTATGTAGGTATGGAATCTTCTGACCGTGTTATTCAAATACCCAAGAACAATCCTACTGTCGGAGTGAAAAACCACAGTCGAAGCCTGAATATTCAACTCTCTACACACAATTCTGGCTATTTCTGTTCCTAAGACTGCAGCGCAGAGCTCCAGTCTTGGTATGGTGTGACCTAATCTTGGAGCTAGCTTCGACTTTCCAAAGACAAAACTCGCACTGGGTTTCTCTTGGTCCACATCTATCAAGTATGCGACGGCAGCAACCGCGACTTCGGATGCATCACAATAGACATTCAAGACACCATTCTCTAGGCAGATGGGGTAGTTGCGAGGAACTGACACTGATTGCAGCTCAGATAGCCCAGAGGTCCAAGACTCCCAGACGGACTTGTACATTTCAGGGAGCTTGTCATCCCAATCCACCTGGTGAGTAGTCATTTCTCTGAACAGGACTCTTGCTTGTACCATGACCGGGGCAAGGAAACCCAGAGGATCAAACACGCCATTGATCATAGACAGAACTCCTCGTTTTGTGTAGGGTCTTGCCGCTAACTCGATTTGGAAAATGAAGGTGTCTTCCTTCAAATTCCACTGAACACCCAAACTCCTTTGTGTAGGGGCCCCATCACTCATCGTGAGGTTCCTAATATCCTTCTGAACCTCCTCTGGCTCAAAAGCATCAAGTACTACTTGAGAGTTGGATGCAATTTTGTGCAGGCGAATACCAGCTTTCTCCTTTAGCTTGGCTCGTGTTCGTTCCATGAGTGAAACAGCTGTGTTGCTGTCATCACATGCAGCGAGTCCATCATCCACATAGAAATTGTTGTGAACAAAGTCCCTAACGTCTGGTTCAGCGTCACTGGTTAGGTCCCTCAGACCATAATTTGCTACAGCTGGAGATGGAGTGTTGCCAAACACATGCTTCAGCATACGATACTCCGTGAGGGGTTTGGCAAAATCATTGTCTTCGTGCCAGAAGAATCTGAGAAAATTCCTGTGTTCTTCGGATACTGAAAAACAGTAGAACATCGACTCAATGTCCCCGCATACTGCAACCGGTCCTTGCCGAAACCTCATCAACACCCCAACCAAATCGTTGGTAAGGTCTGGACCTTTCAACAGAACCTTGTTCAAAGAGTGTCCCATGAAATCCGCCGAAGAATCAAAGACGCCTCTGATTTTGTCTTTCTTTCTTGGGTGATACACCCCAAACATTGGCAGGTACCAGCACTCTTCGTTTTCTTGCAGAGAGGGAGCGACCTCCGCGTGGCCTTCAGATAAGACCTTTGCCATGAATGTGGTCATGTGCTCTCTTTTGAGGTGATTCTTTTCCATGCTCGCTTTGAGAATCTGCGCTCTTTTGAAAGCTTGTTGACGATTGTTAGGCAGACGATCTCTCTGCTGCTTGAAGGGCAACGGAGCTGTCCATTTTCCATTCTTTAGGCCTGCCTCTTCCACCATAAGATTTACAAACCGTTGCTCCTCTATAGCCAGACTCATGGTATCGTCCTCATTGTCAAACAAGTGTTTCATTTGGAACTCATTTGGACAGGGTTCCAGGTATGTAGGCCGTCCTGTAGAGAGCACCTGAGTACGCAACAGGGAAATCCTATTCGAGTGCTTGTCACTCCGATGAATCCCTTGAAGGCATACGTCACCAATGATAACCCAGCCAAGCTTCAGCCTTTGTGCAAACGGCGAGTCAGGTGGCCCAATCCTTTGATCTAGGACATGGTGTGCTTCCATCACGTCCCTTCCTATCAAAAGAGTTGCCGTGCATTCATGATCAATCTCTGGAATCTCAATGCCTTTTAGATGATCATATGCTTGAACTATCTCGGGTGTTGGAATATCATCTTTGAAATCAGGGATGTAAGCACACTCAGTGACCGTTGGCAAACTCAAACAGACAGTGCCATTTAGATCCTCTACCACAAATCCATCAGCATACCTTCCTTGAGCTGTCACTTCTCCACTGCAAGTGCGTAGAGTGTAACTTACCCTACCATAGTCAATATCAAACTTGTCTAAAAGTTGCGCTGTAGCTATGGTCTTGTTGCTTTGATCATCTATGGTGGCGTACGTCTTGACAACCTTCTGATCCCTCTTTGACCTGACGAAGACAGGAACAATCTTCGCACAAGATCTGCTACCGATGCATCTTGTACCCTGCACTTTGGAGCATGCATTGGTAATTTGGGATGGAGGGGTGTCTACAGCTTTCTGCGAACTCTTTGGTGAGTCATTGCGATACTCATAGTGTAGAATTGTTTGGTGGCGTTGGCTACCACACGAGTCACATTTAACCTCAGCTTTACACTCTCGTGCTGCGTGTCCTGGAAAACAGCACCTATAACAAAGTTGGTATTGTTTGAGGACAGTCTTCTTGTCAGGAACTGTTTTCGCAAGAAATGCCTTGCACTCTAAGATTGAGTGATTCTTCTTGTGAATGGGGCAAAAGTCCTTTGATGCTGTAGAACTAACAGTCTTTACATCCGTAGCCCTGACACTGACCATTCTTCTCGTAACATCTTGTTGCTTTGTGTCACGAGGCATTATGAAGCTAGGGTCATTCCGAATCTTTGCCTGATAGCGGACAAACTCGCTGAAGACCTTGAAAGGCGGGAAGGTCACATGGTTCCTCTCCTTGTACCGAGAGCCCTCCATTACCCATCTCTCTTGGAGGTTATGTGGCAGCTTCTGGACCAATGCATGTAACCCTCTTGCCGAATCCAAATGCAACAACCCTGGGAAATTTCCATTATCTTTGGCATACTCAATCTCCAAGAGCAAATGACCATACTGCTCTAGCTTTTCATAGTCCTTTTGTGTTAGTTTGGGGAAGTCTTCAATCCTTTGATGAAGATCCTGTTCAATTGCCTCTGGGGACCCATACTTCCTGTCTAAGAGTTCCCACATTCTATCAAGACCAATCTTTGGCTTATCCACATGTATGTCATAGATAGCTGAGACCAACTGGGAAGATTCCTTGCCCAACCACCTAATTATCAAATCCATCTCTTGAAAGGGCTTCAACTTAAGCTCTGTGGTTACTTGTTTGAGAGAGGCTTTCCAAGACCTGTAACTAAATGCATGATCATTAAATTTTCTCAAGCCACTAGTAATCAATTCTTTCTTCAGCAACATGTTACTTAAATCAGAAATTCCAACTACAGTTTCTACATGTGAAGAAGTAGTAAGAACTAAATTAGGGGCATTATCTGTAACCAATGATCCCTTTTGACCATTTTCCATTTCACGAGGCATAGAGGAGCAAGTAGGAACAACATTAGGGGATGTCTTACATTCTGTTTGCATTTCCCCTTCTTGATCCATTACCATTTCTTCGGGATGTTGGGAGGAAATAGGGTGTGTCTTGTGGGAGGTTTTGTTAATATTTGCTTGAACATTACCATCTACATTCTTAATTGCATCACAAGATAACAAAAAATCTTCCACACGTTCCCTAGAGTCCTTTTGTGGAAGAACTAAATCCACACTCTTCACAGACTCCCCGAAGTCTTCAAGTCCTTCTTCAAAAACCGAGACTTGTACTTCGGCCATAGCAGCATCTCTTTCTGCTCCCAATACAAAGAGCTCGGCATCCTGAGCAGCCCTTTGTTTCTGTAGCTCGGCTTCTTTACGTGCGAACTCTAACCTTACCTTACTTGCCTCAGCGTTGGCACGGACACGCAGTGCCTCTGAGACAACAGAAGAATGTTTACTAGATTGAGACCGTCGCGATGCCACGCTTTTGGTCTCGTAATTTCTACTTTGGGTGGAGGGTGAAGGCGTCTCGCTAGAGTCCTTTTCTTGAAGCGGATGTTCCGATGTCGTTGACATGATGAATCCTTGTGTACTAGTCTGGTTGAAGTCGTTGAAGTCTTTTTACTATGCTGTCCTCGGGGTGCTCTAACACACACTCCTATCCAGTAGCTAACCTCACAACGGAATAAAGTAATCTTGAAGACGATTGAGTTGAAAGGTTGTACTCTAGTCTTTATTCAAGCCTTACTTCGGCATAACGTCGTGAATGTGGTAAAACTGTAAAATACAATGAATGATAACATCGCATCAATTATACATGTAAAAGATCATAATAGAACAAACTACGTCCTCAACAGTCCAACTAGGCAGATTCAGGCTTATGAATCAATCACAATCCAAACAGGTAAGTACATAAAATACTAACGTACATTTACTTTAATAGGTGAATCCCTTTATGTTCAAAGTTTCTACCAGATGCACCTTAAAATCACAACAAACAATAGATTCTCAGTTTCAGTATTTATGGAATAATGCTCAAGTTATAATGAGAATTACTACAACAATGTTTAGTCATGACTGTACCTATACAAAACCTGACCATTTTAGAGGTCTGCAAACGGCTTGCCATACTTAGGAACAAAGCATTGTATAACATATAACGTTCTTACAAAGGCAGTTTCCAAGTCTAGAATTATGTAGACTTATATCCTGTCTTTACATGTCTATTCAACAAAATGAACTTACAGACTTGTGCACTTCCAAGCTATCTATCTGAAGTAATCGGATTGTAACCCATGAATCTCTGTCTCTTGTCTCCTATAACTGCAAACATAATTTGATAGATTGCAAATAGATATAGGCATCACCACTAGATACAGATAATGGAAAAGTTGTGCTCATAACTTCAGGTTTCAACAAAATTAACTAATCCTTTCAATCATTAGAACCGGAACTGTTAGAAAAGCCCTCTAATTGACTGATACAACAATATAAGAATATTCATTCGTTACTTTAACACAAACTAGCTAAGGTAATTTTAACTATAATAGCTAAACTTCCAAATGTCTGATGATGTTTCCCAAAATACAAAACATGCTGCAATTTATGTAGACACAGTGTACTGTACAGTGTATGCTGTAGCTGTCAGAACTACTCAATCACGCTAATGACCATTTGCACACAAAACGTATTAAATTCTGTCCAAACTATTGATTATGATAAAAATAAGAGCATTGAACTTACACGAAATCATCAGGCAGTAGACCTCGATCCTAAACCTTCAAGTAGCAGTTTAATCATGATATAATAACCATACTTTACGAAACTTGTGGCTTGAGAAAATTAGGCGATCGTTCGCTCAAGAAGAGCGACATTGTTTCTGCCCTATGGAAAGCCAAGTGTAAAGTTTATATTTAATCGCGTGCAGCACACAGTTTTAATAGCGAAATGAGTGGTTCAAGTCCAGATTATCTTTAACTTTCAGTATTATGGTATGAGTGAGTGTGGACGCACCATGTGTACAATACTACTGTGTTATCGGGATGTGGCAGTGCGTGCAATGTGAACACAACTTCTTATCAAAGTTCTTAATCCTCTCTCCCCAAGCTTTGTTTGCTTTTTGACCCATGCTTGAAAATGGTATCTTAGGCGGGAATGAAAGTTTGGTAGAGTCAGCATGATTACAAAAATGAGAAGACAAAGGAATTATGTTGTGAGATGCACTTGTTGAGAAACACATGGTCACACTGTTTAATAGTTAGCTATATAGAGTTGGAGTGTTTGATGAAATATAGAAGTTGAAGACTTGCATAACCAGTGTGAAATTCATTGTATTATCATATTGTTAGGAATGATAATTCAGGCTAAATGTTATTGGGAATTACTCTCTCTCTCTCTCTCTCTCTCTCTCTTTATATTCTCTCTCTCTCTCTCTCTCTATCTCTCTTTGTATCCTCTCTCTCTCTCTCTCTGTATGGTTCACCTTTCTCTTTCACTCCCACATTACTTTTTATGTATTGTCATGAAATGAATATACATGTATTCAGTAAACTATTGTTTGTTGATTAGAATTAGAATATGGACGATATGTGTAGATGAGCTTACAGTTAGAGGAAATCGTAATATTGGTTGTAAGTTTGTTAGAGCTATATAATTAGTACAGACTGCAGACTAAGACTATTTGCCAGTTCTGTGAATATTGTAAGGAGTTTAGGATATAAGTTGTTGAAGATGTATCTTTTCAAGCTCAGTAGTCTCGCTGAAAAAGGCAGTATTAGATCAAAGTGGTCCAGATGCCATTGGAAAATACATGAGCTAGTTAAGGAAGAGTTATGAGTTTATTCAGTATTAATGTGAATACCTGAGACAAGGGTTTAGTGAAGGCTGAGAGTAGAATTGCATTCTAAGGGTCTATTTGCACAATGGATCCTCAGTCTTGGAGCGTAAAGAGTAGGAAGTATTAGACAGTAGTAAAGGGATGATTATGCCAACATTCTTGTATTATGTCTATATATGATTTCTTGAAAGAGACGCTAAGTGAAGAGTTACATGATTATAAGCTAAAGTAGATTGACTGATACCTCAATGTTATAGACATTTGATAATGGGTTAAGTTATTTATTAGTAGCCAAGTTATGATTATGAGATCGATGAAGAGTTGCGCTTTTAAATGAAGCATGGAAGTAAGGATAGTTTCTATTAGAGATAGTAAAGTAATGAAACTTTCCCAGATGTTGTTCCTAGTGATATAGAAAGAGAACACCGGATATAGCTAATGAATTCAATGTATGCGAACAGATAGATTTATTTGTGTTTAATACTTGAAGAGTATTGTTATGCCATTTGATCGTATGTAGATTATTGTAAGAAAAGACTGTTATTGTAGAAGATTAAGTAATAAATGACTTTGTTTTTGCCACGCATCTCAGTCAACATCTATTCTTTTTTTGTCTTTCTTTAAAAGGTATGCCCCCTCCTCGGGGTGGGCGCTACAATTACATACATCATAAAATGAACGGTTTTAGGACTCCTTTAGAAGCTAAGCTTTTGAGCGGGGCCCTATAGTCATCAAAATACATACATTAACAATATGGCAAGGTGAATAAGAAAAATGTAACGTATATACAAGGGATGCAAATACTAAGCTACAGAATAAAGAACACACAAGTACTCACATACATACACACACACGCACGCACACACACAGAGCAAACAAACCGATGAGTCTGTCCTTACAGTGGTCAAGAAGCAATTGAGAATGAGAAATCATTAAGATACAAAGAAAAATTATGTCAGTCTTTGAAGAAGGTACGTTTTTAGATAACCTTCTAAACATAGAAATGGTTGTATTATTTTTATATCATTAGGCAAGCTGTTCCATTATTTAATGCAAGAGATACGGAAAGAGGTCATTTATTCTTGCAAATGGTTGATGAAAAAGACCCCTTTGACGTTTATTATAATTATGGAATTGTGGTTCCGAAGGAATAAATCTTTTAACGTATACATTCATGAGGCATAGACTACAGTTTAAACAAAAACAACCCACAACTGAACGAAACAAGTCCACTTAGTGGTAACATTCTTAGTCGAAGGAACAATGGAGAACTTGGATGTCTATAATAACAATTAGTAATACGCCTTATTGCCTTCTTCTGCAATACTATCAACTTATCAAGATAAAAGTGTTTCCCCAAGCAACATTACAATATGTCAAATAAGGAAGAATAGTACTATTATATAATGTTATCAGAACTCTTTTGGGTAAAATAATTTGTAATCTTAAATGACACCTACACTTCGGGACAACTTTGTGCATACATCATCTATATGATTTTTCCAAGATAGATGCTCATCCATTGTTAACCCTAAGAACTAAACATTTTCACTAAGCGCAACATCATGGCCTCAAACATTAAGAAAAGTAATACCATCTGGAAGCTTTCTACTCTTTGAGCGAAAAATAACACATTTCGTTTTTTGAACATTCAACAATAACTTATTGCAACAATACCATGCATACAGTTTCTTAATCTCTTGATTTGCAATTAGTAATCAATCTTCAGCCTTCTTATCAGCCAACAGCAAGCTGGTATCATCAGCAAAAGGTGAGCATGAGAATAATGTTGGTGAGTGTATAATATCATTTATATAGATCAAAATCAACAGGGGACCAAGAACAGAACCCCGAGGTACACCATATTTAAAAGAAGCAAGTTGGGAACTAGTACCATCCACCACAACAAATTTAGTCCTGCAGCTTCTGAACCAAGACAATGCTACACCACGTATTCCATAATTCCATAATGTCTTCTACATTTGTAAAGCGCATTGGTATTACATTTGGTAATTAAATGCGCTATATAAAAGCTAACTATTATTATTATTATTATTAATGTTCAAGTTTCCTGAGGAGGATGCCATGGTCAATGGTATCAAACGCCTTATATAGATCTAAGAAAATCCCTAAAGAATACTTATCTCCATCAATAGCTTTTATGATATTACTTAATATATTAAACACACCCATTTGAGTGGAGAAGTGCTTACAAAAACCACACTGCTGAGGAATCAAGATATTCTTTTTAGATAGAAACTCATTTAAGCGTTCATAAATTTTCTCAAGAATTTTAGAAAACATCGGTGACATTGCTTTGGTCTTTAAAGACATTTTTACGGCCAGATTTTGTATACACTGGTACCACTTTAGCTACCTTGAGTTTATCAGGAACTACTCCCTGAGATAAGGACATATTGATGATTTTACATAAGGGATCAATAACAAAGTGAATGCACTCCTTTATAATTCTAGGTGAAATATCATCAGAACCACTAGATTTAGATTGTTTCAAAGAGGACACAATATCGATGATATCGGATTTTGAAGTTGGTTTTTAGAAACATAGATGCATTATTTTCACACTGTTTCATATAATCTTGACGTACCCGACATATTAAGTGTGTTCATACATTCTTTAAAATACTAATTAATTTAGGGCAAAGGGGCATTCCGTAGGTTCAGTAATACTAAAAACATAATTTCCCCATACAATTCATTGATTCACCGGAAAAACAACAACTTACGGGTAAAGAAATAGATTTCAACCCATACAAACATAGTGGAGGCGTAGGTTCATTTGAATTATAAGAGACATAAAAACAACAGCATGGCATTCGTTTCCAATATACAAACCAATGTAATTTGACGTGATGACATTAATCGAATCCGTCAGACCTTCCACCTGATACTTCGGAAAATCAGTAGATGTTCGACGATATAAGTTCCCATGAATAGCGCTTTTCAGGGCAGGGACTATGCCGACAGTATGCCTGTGCAGCTCAACCATACCAATGACAAGGTTATCAGGAAACACCACTTCACCGCGAGGCACAGCCTTGCCTGGTTTGTACGACAAGATTTCATGTCGTAATTTATCCTTCCCTTTCTTAACCCCCGAGCTGGAAGTAGCCATCTTTGTACAGATTTCGCCCTGAATACGCGAACAAACACGTTACACACTCAATAGTGTACAGATTTGTCGTATATGTTCTATGTAAGCATTTAACACTAGGCCCGTTCGAACATAACAATTAGTGCGATTTGGATCGCGATGCAAAGATCGTCTTCTTTTTTTTGGTGACCGTTCACACACAGGGCAACACAAATTTCGACGGCAAGAACGTCTGAACTGCGCATTCGTGAATCTCAACGATGTAAGCGCGCTTGGAATCATGGGATTAAATGAATCGATTGTTGATTCTCAATACCACTTACACACTTAGCGCCCGGCAAACTATCGCGATCATATAACAAGAATCGCAAGACTTACTGCGAATTTGATCGCGAAGCGAGTCGCGAAGATTAGGACAATTATTCTGTCCACACACGCAAAAAAATGTTTGGATCGCGATGGACAAATTCGATTTTTAATCTCACTTTTTTATATATGTGTGAACGCCCCTAATGTAACTCTAGTTTTTACTGGGTGAACGAACTTCTTTATCTAAAGGCACGTATCATGCACAAAAGGAAACAGGGATGATTGATTTCAAATAATGATCAACCGACCTTGGTCTAGACTTGGGGTATGAAACACAAATGTAATATTGTAATCACATAATCTGCCAACCGCCTACATTAATTTGAATTATCACCATGTGGCGTGGAAACACAATGTTCCACGCTAGTTTATGTCCATTATTTCAATGTATGAGCCTACCATTGATCAAATTTAACCACATTATATAGACATGGCTATTCCTGAGATTTCAATCATTCTTAGGCATTATAGTCAGACAGAATTACCATCAACACATAGGAAAGGGGACATGTTTCAAATCTGACTGTATGGTATCTTCATTAAGTCACCGTCATTTACCAAAGAAGCCTATTAAGTTCTCATTAAATCACAACAACATGACAATAACATGACATGTCACCGTTATGCACATTTTCTATGGATAATTCTTAACCAAGTTACGGAAGCAGTCCACCAAGTTATTGTCATGTCATTCATTGGTTCAAGTTAAGTTTTAATATGCAAGTACAATTTGTCGCTAAGCTCTTTCGCAGAATACTTTATGCCAGCACTGTGATTTAATATTTTGCCCTCCCCCTTGTAATACTAGCGGCTGATATAATTTGCCATGTTTTCTAGGTTTACAGCCATGTGGTTTTTTGGTTTGCACAACATAACCATGTAGCGACCAACGCCCATGACTAATGGCAGCCATATTTTTCAGCAAATCATCAATTCCCTGTTATAGGCAAAGTGTATTGGGGGTACCACCAGGAGTGCCGCCTCTGGCATAATGGGCAAAAGTGAGAAGAAAAAAACCCCAGAAAATCATGTCAGTACAACAGCATTTTGTATTCACTGGTATCGAAGCAGAAATAAACCAAGTTTAAATTTAATTTGGGGATCAACTGCCCCCCCCCCCCCCATCAGTACGCCAGTGCTGGTTCTGACCCAACTTTGTAGAAATCATCGTCAAGCAGGGCGAATCTGATATTGTTCAGATGTCTTGAGCATTATTCTTTATTGAATTTGAACTTGATTGGATAGGAAGTATATGTCAAACGGGGGGGAATACGGTGAATTCATAATCCACAGCGTCACTTAGCGACACCCGGGTTTAATCCATTAATTATGATTATTTACAGGCAATAAATACACCATAAAACGATAATTATAATTTCATTTCATTTATTTTCATTTCATTTATTTTCCACATTAAAAACCAGAAAAATATATAAGGTAACAGAATACATTGTACACATTTGACACATAGAGCAAATGAAAAACAGATACATAAGCATAACAGAACAATGAAAATCTACCGTACATCAGTTAACAATCATCAACATTAAAACATAAAAAGGTAAGTAAGTAAATAATCGTTATCGATATCTTGAAAAATATATTGACTTGTCGAAATGTTGGTTGGTCTCCTACCACGTCCTACGGTGCGTTCAAAAGTAAAAAAAAGAAAGTAGAATCACAAATCAAAACGCATTTAAAAACAATGTTAATGGGAGAGAGCGTTCAAGCGATTTTTCATCAACGCTGATTATCGCTCATTTCAAGCCCAGCCACTGCTCATAGGTCAACTTCACCGCGTGCTTTCTGTCGGTCGAACCGGAACAGGTCGCGATAATGACGTCATAGAATCATGATTGAGATCTCCGTTAGTTCAAACGACCGTGACTTTGCAGAATCACGATACAAAACGCATCTTTTTCAGCGTTTCATGTTTGTGTTTTAAACACGTTTATTTTTACGACCGACGAAAAATCGCCTGAACACAACCGTGTTTAAAAACTAAACGTCTTTACAAACCGTGATTCTATAGGTTGATAAAGTGTCGATTGAACGCACCCTGACACGACATACCACATTCGAGCGCACGTTGTCTCTTTCTCTTCTCCCTCTACCTCTTCCTTTTCCTTCTCATAAATGGCCTTTTTATTTATTATTAGCTGCAGGAGGTAGTGTCATTGATTAAAGGATAGTATAGTATTAATGACTGCTTTGAGAGAAATAGTTGTTTTATTACGCTCAAGGGAAGGTTAGAATTGTGCTATTCCCCGAGGCTTGCCGAGGGGAATAGCCCAATTGTAACCTTCCCGAGAGCGTATGAAAACAACTATTTCTCGAATATTAAAGCAGTCATTAATACTTTTATATGCCGAAAATATATGCCGAAAAAAAATAGACTAAAAAATAAAAAATAAAAAATATTTTTCATTTTTGTCGAAGACGGGATCACAATTTCCTGTCTATATGCTATAAATATATTCAAACCATTTTTTAACATGTAAACCTATGGGGTAACCATGGAGTAACCATGGTTATTAAAAATATTGAAATGTTTATGCATGGTTACCGAGAATTTTACAGGAACAGTTGAAGTTTATGAATGCAATTCGACCAATCAGATGGCTGGATTTCTTAAGTGAGGTATATAATGGAGAACATTGAATTGAAAGGAAACGCTATTTCTTTGTCTTGGTTGTTTGCCTTGTCACAGAATTCTATAGAGGGAAAAAATTGCTTGTTACAGGGTTGTTTCACTTGTTGGCATTCACAAGTACCATTTGGGGGGAAAACCCCTCTAAGGTTCCCTTTTTTCCCCTCTCTTTCTCTCTTTCTCTCTCTCTCTCTTCTTTCTCTCTCCATATACCTCTCTTTATTACTTTCTTCATCGGATATTCGTATTCTCGGTTATCCTTCCCTCTTATACTTTGCTCCATTGTGTCATTATCTTACCATTATATTGAACTCTGAAATATTACCGAACCCCTTTGCATGAATAATGAAAATAGTTTGCCTTTATTCTTAAACTGTTTTTACCAAGTTTTACTAAAAACCTGTACATATCTTGACTTGTTCAATTTGAATAAGCCAGTTCAGAGGTTTTCATAGAATCAGCAGTCTCTGTCAACACATACGGGATGTTTTAAACATTAGAACGAGAATTTGATTGGCTATATCGTTAAAAGGTACTTCATTTTTTCCATTAAATTTCTTAGATCATATTGCAAAAATATATTGTACATTTTGTTTTAATTTTGTAAAGATTTTGGTTAGAAGTACAAATTGAGATATGCTATGGTAAAATGTAGCATGATTTTAAATGTTACAACATTGAAATGTATAGACTAACGCAACTAACGTAACATAGTAAAAGGTATAACATATACTTGTCATTCAATATCCATTACAAAGATAAAAAATGTATGTAACTAAAATAATTTATGTTTGCAATACCAGTAATATATAGGTAAGTCATTATACGCATTCTCCTATGAGAATTGTTTTGTTCTTTGGTTACATGTCAGTCACTATATTCTAAAACGTTCTTGGTTGTAATGGTATGTCTGTTCTAAAGATATTGTACTTATATTTTCCTTAACAAAATTAGGAACGTACAACATACTTTTAACGTGAGAAGCATTGAAATATATAATCATGGTGACAGTATTGCATAGACTAAATTACGATTCTACAACTATGATTTGTAACGAAACATGGGGAAAATAATGGTTTTTAACCTGTTTTTCCCCAAACATATCGGTGCGGTTAGTATATGCATGTGATACAATGTGTCCTCCGAGACTAAATCAAATATGACACATAAAGACTATTTACGGTAAAACATATTCATACCAAATTCATATCACAATGTACATGTAATATAAAAGAAAAATATGTAATGCAAAACAGTTAAACCAATATAAATGGAGAAACTTCCGTGTATCATGAGCTCCTTTCAAGCAAACTCTTTTAGCAAACAGCGATCATTTGATATTCAATGCATTAATTCTAACATGTTTATATCTCGATGTGATATAAAAGAAATATTTACAGTGGAAAACAGTAAGAACGATGTACATTGAGACACTTTGATGTATTATGAGCTTTTTTTCTATCAAACTCTTTAACAAACAGAGAGTGTTTGATAATCAATATATTAATTGTTTTTGTCTACATAGAGTTAGTTCACTTTGTAATAATAATAATAATAATAATAATAATCTGTATATAGCGCTTAATACAAATGTCTCGAATCGCTTTATAAATATAATATTACCCCGGTCATTGGATTCAGTGCTTGACCGCACACAACGTGCGCACAATCTCCACTCCCTGGGGAGCATTCCAGCTAGGCGTTACATGACGCTCAAAAACTGTTTGACCAACAATGACGGACGCATCCTACCGGGTACCCATTTAACACCTGGGTGGAGAGTAGCAAGTGCAGGCTAATATCTTGCCAAAGGATATTAGTGCCGTGTCGGGATTCGAACCCTCGACCTTCGCATCTCCAAGTCAAGCGCCTTAAACCACATGGCCACGACATGACTATACACGTAGTGCGCGGCTTATATTTGAAAAGAAGACTCCTTAGAGATGCGGTTGCCAAATTTGATTACTGCTTTTGTTTAATTCGACATCTGTTGTGTTGATTCAATGCCTTTATATTGAAATTATACATTAGATTCCACTTATAAATGTCCAAAGCAATGATTATGAAAATGCAAAATGTGCTGATAACAGACAATGAACATAATGCACATTGTTTATGCTAGGCATTCATATTGATTTCGCAGGTCTAACGCTGAATTATATATACATAATCAAGCCAAAGAACATTCATTTTTTAAAATAAATTATCCTTAGGAGTATTTTAATTATTGACGTTCCTTTGATAAAGTCCTTTGCATAACTTTATATCTGACATTTCGAACTTCAGAGCCGCCGTCATTGCGAGGACTCAGGCGTACGGGCTTGGACACTATCTTGAATTTATGATTTATAGATTTGACTCTCAGTATGTAAAATATGGTTATGTATTCTGTTTTCCTTATTAAATGGCTATACGTTATTTGTGTCTAAAACAAATCTGGTCAATCTATCAAACACAATTCTTGATAATTGAGACTGTATAGAAATCTTAATGGTTCCATAGCCATCACTATGCAAGATGCAGAATATACCTCGATGTAGTCATAGTGATTGACCTGTCAATATACTTCCAAGTGCTTTTCAGGTTATTTGGGTATTAGCAAGTTTCATAGACGTATACAGTTGTAGAAAATATGTATACGGTCACAATATAGAGTGTCTGTACATGTTTATCAACCAAATGCTTTTTTAGGAACATCAATGATTAATTTCAGGAAGAAAATAATCAATAGATTATCCGAAGATGTCTCGGTCACGGCAAGATTAGAAAGCAAGTCGCTATAGTTAATGGTGACGTATTCTACATCCCCTTCATCCAATGTGTCAGATTCCTCGTCAAACACCTTGGTAGAAGATACATCTATGGACGTTTCTTGTAAATCATCTTCGAAACTGTTGGTTGGTGATCCTTTAGAATGCTGGTCCATGCCTTCACCCACTTCCTCCCTGTGTTTCTCGAAGGACTTGTCCTCTTCAGGAGGTTGATCACTGGTTGATGTAGTCGTCTGTGTCTTTTTCTGTACTCCTAAGGACCCTTGCGCTTCAACTACTCCCTGAGGGCTTTCAGGTCCAGTTACTCCTCCTTCTTTTTAGGGATGGAAAGTACAAATATTGACATCGGTGTTATTTGATACAAATCTTAAAATGTTATTCTATTTCCCCCTAATTTGGGATATCAACAAATGTGTCCAGAATACCCACCTCATGATGAACTTTGTCAACGTATATTCAAAGATCTTACCATACCAACGCGTTTTGAGGATATCATAACATGTATGTGTTGGAACTTGTTTAAGCGTTTCCTGTCAAAAACCATTCATTTAAATGAAAGGCATATCTTCTTTATACTATTTGATAATCCGTAATCCAGTCTAATGGTAACTTGTAATACTTAGTGTACAGTTGCTAAGTTTCTCACCATAGAGCATATCATCGGATGAGCCATGATGATGTGCACCATCAGTGGTGTGGTTTGATACCTCTTCAGAAAGTTGTTCTATGCATTCACTCGCCTCATCTCCGTGGTTCTTGCCGGACCGGTCGTGTACACGAGGTGGATCAGTGTCTGCAGTAGTCTCTCGTGTCTTGGTTTGTCTTTCAGACGACCCTAGCGTTGCAGATATACTAACTATCCCGAATAGCTGTTGAGAACCCTCTATTTTATGAGAGTGTTCTGGTCCGGCTTCTCTTCCTGCTTTTTGGAGATGGTAAATATCAAGAGACTAGCTTCAGTGCTCTTCAACACGAGCTGGTACAGAACAAATGATAGCAATTATCCTTTGAGTGGACCCCCCCCCCCCCCCGGAAAAAGAAAATCAACTTGCAAAATTAAATTAAATGAAAGTGAGGTAAAACAATCTGACAAACGACATGATGACACACAAACAAACATAAACCTGTATATCCTGTATAACCATGCGACATGTAAACTTTTCAAGTAGCATTACCAGGCAGATGAAAACAGAGAATTATCATTATAATGACTGCTTTAATAACGATACGTTGTCCTTGGTTCTGGTTATGTAGAAAGGGGGCATAGAGTAGAAATTCATTACCGATTTTTATTAGTATCACAAATTAAATGAATTTATTAAAATAATTTCATGGTGACCTTACCTTGTGGAAAATAATGGTCAGCAAGGTCTAACAACTTTGCAGCCACAAGCGCCCTTCTTAGTTCAATCCGTTCATCTTCTCGGGACACACCTTTTCTCCATTGCTTCAGCATGAGATGGGTTCCTCTACTGGTGACCTGTTCGTATCTCATGTTGGTCTTGAGAGCTCTCGCTATGTCACCCTGTATAATTCCTAACTGACTACCGAAGCTATCGATTTTGGCCTCATCGTAAAGATCATCGGCTATCTGCTTCAAGATGGTCGCAAACTCATCATTGGATAGTTTCGCCCTGAATTGTATGAACAAATTAGACAAATTAGAGGGCACATTTCTTATTGTTTTGGCATATACAGGTATATAAATTATATTTAATAAACGTGTCATGAAATAAATACGCGAAACCACCCATAATATGTTATGATAGAAACATCCACACAAAAATGAAGTTCAATACGTGGTTTCGTTTGCAGAAGGATGTCCCAACATTTACAGATGCATAATATGATGTAACACACAGATTAAAGAAGAATACAAATTAGAAGTAGACGAAGAAGTAGTAGGAGAAGAATAAGGAAAAGAAGCAAACAGTTATGAGGGGAAGGTAAAAGAAGAAGAGAAATAATGAGGAGGATTTAGGAGGAGAATAAGAAGAACAAGATAAAAAAGAAGAAGAAGTTGTGGAAGAAGGTGAAGAAGAAGGAGAAGAAGAACAAAAATTAAAAAGAAAGATAGGAAAAAAGTGAAGAGGAAGAGAATCATAAAGATAATAAAGAACAATACAGAATAAAAGGGAGTTGGAGGAAAAAACAAGAAGAAGTGATGTTTAATGTGATTTAAAGTTGATGTTTCGAATTTTGAGCTAAAATATACCATGAATGACTGAAATGGTTAAAAAGCACTATTTTTAGAAATCAGTGTAGTAAATTGGCAACTGCTGAATTTCAGAGTACTTCATGCTATCAGAAAAGCGAACAAAAAGTTTAACTACAAAAGTTTCAACTTACTCAGCTTTTGATGCATTGCTCCCTTCTGATGAACAGACTTCTCCCCTTAAATAATCTTCAGAGGAAGTTATTCCTGTCATGAATGTAAAACGAATCGATTTGATTGAATTAGTTAAGTTATACAAAAGGAACATTTTATATTCCCAAATCGGCTGTGGTATTCTGGCAGTAAAGTAAAAATTTATGATTAAATTATAATTAAAACTAAAATAATAGAATCGTAACATCACACAATATTAATGCATTACAAATAATACATTAAGTTTTTTTGTCAACTCCCCGGGCTATGTTTAGATTTGTTTCAGTTAAAGACAGTTTAACAGTGTTCATGATAAGATAGAATAAAAGTGATAGATTGTATTGAATATATTTATTTAAAGGCTGAAAAGAAAAAGCTTAATCTCAAGTAATTGACATGCTAGAGTGAAGAAACTCTTTAAAAAATAATGCAAAACGGTCTCACCGTCCTGAGCTTGTTTTCCAGGAGTCACCCAGCGAATGAAACTCCATTGACGTGTCTCTGCTTTCTTCTTCCGCTCTGCTGATCGTATCTCACTTTCTAGTTGAATTTTAGTTCTCAGCTTCCAGTTCTCACGCTCAAGTTGCTCCATAAGCTGTTTATTATAATCAAGCTCCTTCTTCCAGCTTAATTCTCCTGACCGTTTGTCCTTCTCACATTGCACTCTGTCTCTCTCTCTTTCTTTTCTGACCTCTTCAACTTGCTGTCTTAGAGTCGTCTCATTTCGCTTTCTCTCCCCTACGATTTCTGTCAAATCTTCTACGCGTTGTTGCTTAGACTCGAGTTTCTTCGTCATTTCTGCTGCCAAGGAGCGCCTCTCTTTCTCTGATCTCGCTCTTTCGTCGTCCGTTTCGGTCTGTAGTCGCTCGACGTCACGTCTTGCCGTCTCCTCTGTATTCTGTAAGTTGTCTTCCAATGTTCCGATGCGCAGCTCTTTTGATTTAAGTTTCTCCTTCAGCTCTATCTCTAGTTGTTTGTATATCGACATATCGCGCTTTGCATCTTTCTCACTTCTACTCAAATTCATTTCAACTTGCTTTCGCTTTTCTTTTTCGCGTACCATCTCGCTCATAAGTATTGCATTGTCGTTGACAAGGCTTACATGACTTGCTAAGGATTCTTCATATTTCTGTTCAATGTCCTTAATTTCGTACTGTAGTGACCTCTTTCCCTGTTTTACGTTTTGGACTTTTTTAAACATCGTCTGGTTTGGTTCTTCTGCCTCTTTCTTGGTTTCGTCATAGAGCAACTCACATGGATTCGTGCATACGTTCTCCAGTTCATTAATTGCTAACGCTATTTCACCTTCTTGAAGGCATCCATGTATTAGGTCAAGCCACTGCAACTGATCCTCATCTGAGAGAATGTGATCATCCAGATCTACTTCGTAAATATCAGTGATCCCGAGATGATTCAAATCAGTTTTCGCTTTTTCGATGGCTTCACGTCTCCCGGTAGAGCGTATGGCACAGAGAGGGACGCAACCTATTCATTCGAAACATATGCAATGAGTGATATAGAAATTAAATCCAAAGTGATGATGATGTTTTGACTTCTTTTTAACACAAATACGTCGCCTAATCTCCTTTTTTTTGGGGGGGGGGGTGTACCTTGACATAAAATAATGGAGATTGTCTGCAATGCTTCATTCATCTCTGTTTGTGTTGTACAAAACTCTCCTTAATTGTTGTGTGGCATCACTATGAGTATACCACCATATTTGAATTGTTAATATAATGGACTAAATAGAATTAGAGAAGCAAGGGGCAATACAGGATAAAAAGACGACAGAGAAGATAAAACGAGCATTACACCTAGAGAGTCAGGAGATATAAATCTACATCTGTGACAATGAAAAATAAATGCAGCATTCATGTTAGGGAAATGACTTGGGACAATCGGGATACAACAGCCTAATGACATTGTTTATGATATTGTTAGATTATAACGACTGCGATCGACAAAAATAAAATCGTGTCTTTTTTGTCATCGTTGGCTTTTGATTGTCCTTATGTATTTTACAAAAGCCCATGGTTAGAGCAGTAACGTCGATCATGTCAATACAGGGCGAAATACGTGTTTTGTGTGAATAGTATAATATGAAATATTGATACAGAAAACTAAGAAAAATACTTAAAATCAAGGTCATATTAATTGAAGAAAGTGCATATAATATGACATGAATAATAGTTGACCATCGTAGGTTTATTGTCCTAGTCATTACTGATAAAATTTATTCGTATGTAGGTGTCATTATTGTTACATACCTACCAATTGCACTGATAATAAGACCAACACACGTCATTATGTGTACACAAAAAGAGCTCAACTTTTCATTATACAAAAGCTTCCCAAGTGAAGGTAAAAAAAAAACCAAAACTAATTGTTTACGAATTCAAAATCTTATTTTCATGTCTTTAGTTTATATTATTGTCCTAACTATCATAATGGATTAGGATCAAACTTACGTGTAATCTTCTTTATTGTCTCGATAACCTTAGGAAACTCCGGAAAATCCTTCGGGCTAAAGAAAAAAAAGAAAACAATGGTACGATTCAGAATTATAATTATTCACGTGTTAATGATTCAAATTTTAATGTATACAAATTGCATAGTAATCAAATTCACCTCCCCAAACGAATTCAACTCCCTCGCACTGAAAAAAAAAATGTATTTGTTATACACTACTGAAATAATTGAAGTACCCGCTAGAACATGCAAACTTTACAAAAATATAAACAAAAATCCTCACTCGGTCGCCATGCTTCCTCGAAAGTAATATATCTTGCCCCACAAGACAACAAACAATTTCAAAGTAAACCTATCGTATTGTTTGTTCTCGAAAATGCAGTTTCAACCCTCCATAACCTGATTTCGTCTTTAATTGGACACTGTGCTCCCTTACATCCAAAATACGGCAAATGTTGCCGACACGCTGTCTTCCAGAGGCGATAATATTGAGGTTGTGTATTTCCCTCTAGTAAAAGGTCATTTAAACAATGTCTGCCCCCTTTGCGATACAATTGTTCTGCAATATAACGGATAACTCCTATCACTAGTAATTTGAAAATATAACACCTCAACATAAGATTATTTGACTTCTTGTTTATAGTTTGTTCAAATTACATGTACTTATAAACGACTTTGATCCCCCTAATGATTTTTATAATTCTAAATTCGACATTTTCTCGCACGACCACTAAGCTCATTCCCTAATCAATTGCTGCAGTAGTCCTTTTACGTTACATATACACTATCGAATAGACCCCAAAATAAGGGATAAGGGCTAATCTTTATTAAAAAAACATGGAGGATTCCTTTTCCTTCGTCTCGCTTGCAATTGTAAATGATGAAACTACACTCATTTCGTTCCTTCATCCAATTGGAAATTTTGTCACTTTGTCTCTACGGTCTGTTGCAAACAAACACTGCTATCAAAGATGCACGCTATACGGTAAGGAAAGTGCAGTAAGGGGGTGTTCCCGGCAAGCGAAACGATATTTTTGAACATGTAATTAAATAAATTTAAATGTTCATTATGTACATTTGGTGCACCCGGTTGCTACGCAACTTGCATTTTAATATATTGCAAATTTATTATTAGCGTTTCAATCCAAAAAAGGAGGGTAGGTGCGATTAATTTCACCACCCCTCTCACAGCAAAACACTAGCTTTATTTAGCTTAAAGCCCTATCTGCTGAGGTTAGCATATGCTCAATCTGGTTCTAGGACGCCTACTCCCTGGACATCCACCCCCGGATAACCACCCCCATTCAACTACCCTCTAGAACAACTACCCTCTAGGGCAGCCACCCTCTAGCACGACTTTACCCTCTGAGACAACTACCCCCGGACAACTTCCACCCGGACAACTACCCCAAAACAACAACCTCCTACAACAACCATCCTCTAGGACAACTACCCCCGGAAAACTATCCTAGGGGGTAGTTGTCCGGGGGTAGTTGTCCTAGGGGGTAGTTGTCTGAGGGTAGTTGTCCTAGAGGATAGTTGTCCCAGGAGTGGTTATCCGGGGGTGGATGTTTTGAAATTCGTTGTGATTTATATGTGCGTGTAAAGGTAACTTTGATTGAAATTTACTACTGCATGTATCATAGAAATAGAAGCGTGTTTTTTTTTTTCTCGCTCAGTCGCTAAGATCTAAGATCTCTAAACTGACCCTACTGCCCCCTTCCGACATGTTCTGTCTAAAGTAAATGGAGGAACTGAATAATCTGTCCTTTTTGTTGTTTAAAAATTGCTCAAGATTTGTTTTGCTTTGTTTAAAAACTACGATGTCAAGAAGCTGTCTGTACAGAATGAATATAAAGAGTATGGAAACTGTAGTCGTTATCCTTAACCCCCCCTCCCCCGCCCCCCCCCCCTCTCTCTCTTTTCTCTACCTCTGTCCCCATTTCCTCGTTATGTATTAATGTGACATAAGTTAATATTCATATTTTAGTTTCTTTAGCGTATCTTCTGTCCAATTTCCCATTCCTTTGTCAATCTACTTATATGTCTCTTTCTCTATGTTTGACCCCACCCCCAGTCACTGTGGCGGATCCAGGGTCCCCTGGCCCCAAAACAAGTGAAACACATTGATTTTTTACCTTTTTTTGGTGGGAAAACAAGAAGACGAGCCCCCTCCCCTGGCAATTTTTTTATAAGTTTGTTGTGCTCAAGGGTGGGGGTGGGGTTCGGGGGGGGGGGGGGGGGGGGGGGGTGAGTGAAACAAAAATGGCACTTTCCCTCCTCCCTCGTCATCAAATGAGTAACATTTAATGAAAAAGGAGGATCTAAGCTTTACCAATATGTTTCATTTGTTAATTATAATTGTGAATATGATAAAACATCGATAATTCCCGGTTTCGTTTTTTCTGGGACGCACTGTAATTAGTTTTGTTCATAATATTAATCGAACTCTTTTAAAAATAGGATTTCGGGAACCTGTAGTGACACAATTGTAAAGGGAATATGCGTTTATGGTAGTTAAAGTTGTCAGTAATTGATTCATTATTCAATCAATCATTTTCACTTGTTTCTTATTAAGCGTGTTTGCATAATACCGATCAAACGAGTACCCATTTTTTCTTCTTGGCGACTTACAATTTCAAAATTGCGATAAATCAGTCTAATATTTGATTTCAGTCAAAATATATATGTGAATATGGACAAAGAAAATATTAATACTGACTTCACCAACAGCACCTGGCATCCAACCTTCCCAGTAAGGTCTTGTACAGCTTCTTCGAAATCGAGCCAACTGTCTGTAAAAAGGAACGTGTTTGATACAGTTTGCATGATGGACGTCTGAGATACTATAAAAATGTTTTTTTAGAATTTTTCTAGAAAAATACAAGTTGTGTGGTACTATTAAATGGATGCAATATGCATAAATAACACGAATGAATTAACTGCTTGTGCAATAACATTTTAGGGAACCATGACAAACATTTTTTTGTGTTAACAAAAACATTGAGCATAAAGCGTTTAATGAAGAGAATCATACATTGGTTTGAGAGTTGTAGAATCATATTAGTAAGGGGAGCCCCTGGGAGTAATGATTAATTTATGAATATATATGCGTATATAAGTATACTTTCATGTAAGAATTTGTTTAAGAATTGCAGTGGGTAATAATAGAACAATTCCGAAACAAGAAGTAGAAACACCAGAATAGCAATAGCAACAGGATGTTTGAGCTTCATAATATTAACACGTCTTTGAGAAATGCTCGTTTTGAATTTAATTTAGTCACCACTTTCCTAAAAACATGCAAAGTCAAGTAATACATCTTACAAGCATGGATAAGATATAACAATTGAAAATACACTAGCGAAAATTACGAAGTGGTTGGATCATCCAAAACTTTCAGAAATTTATAGGTAGATGATCGAAATGCAGTATCTGAATTTCAAAGTTCATAGTGACTTCTCTGATGGTGATACAATATGAAAATCTGTATTTATTAACATTTCTCAAGATAAAAAAGTCCATAATTGTTGGATGCTTATACAGAGCTCCAAATACTGATATTACTCATTTTCATGCTAGATTTGACAAACACCTCAATGATGTAAAATTGTTAGTGTGAGAAGAAAGAACTTTATCTTCTCGGTGACTTTAATTTAAACTTGCTCAATTATGACTCTGATAACAAAACCAGTGACTTTTTTAACATTATATTTTCATATGACTTACTTCCATTAATAACAAAGCCTATTCGTATAGCGAATATCACAGTGACATTAATTGATAACATTCTCACAAATGCTATCCTAGTTAATGTGAAAAATGGCGTTATCTATCGAGACATATCTGATTATTTTCCATTTTGTGTATCAATACTGGTATACCTATATAATGTTAAAAAAGGGCGATATTCCTTTAAGGCCCGGTCACACAGAGGGGACGCATGGGGAACGCACGGCCAGCGCATTGGAAATTTGCAATTTTGGCCAGTGCGTTGTCGTGCGCCCAACTTTTGTCGAAGCTACAGCGAGCTGACACCAAATGCATAGCGTGTTGCTAGCGCGCTGAGCGTAAACAGGTATACAGTGCGCATACAGACCGTACACAGAGCGCACATGATAACAACTTCCATGAATGCACAGCGTGTTGCTAGCGCCCTGGACGTATGGTCCACGCAGGCACCGCGTTCTCAACAGAAGTGGTCACACATAGACGACGCACGGCCGGCGCATTGGAAATCGGTAAAGGCTGTGTGCCTAACTTTTGTCATGATTTTGGAAAAGCTAGCGAGCTGACCCAAAATGCACAGCCTGTAGCTAGCGCGCTGTGCGTATACAGGGCGTGTGCTCCGCGTATGCCTGGCGCTGGTCTAGCGCGCTCCGCGCATGTCTGGCGTGCCTTTGGCGTGTACATTCATGCGTCGAGCACCGCGAACACTTTTGAGCATGCTCCAAAAATCGCGACGCACACAGCGAATAACGACGAATGCATAGCGTGGGTCCAGCGCGCTCGACGAACGAGTAACGAATGATGACGCACGCCTAGCGAACGACAACGCACTGGCCAAAATTGCAAATTTCCAATGCGCTGGTCGTGCGTTCCCCATGCGTGTGACCGGGCCTTTAAGGTTGATTAATGACGAGAGTGTCAAAATAAAATGCACTGATTAATGTTTTTCCTAGCTGCGTGAATATTCACGCATAGCTTTCCATTTGCCCTCTTGAACTCTCTAATTCTTATTCAGATGCGAAGTCTGGATGCGCGCATTCCATTTCCTTTGTTCCGTCATAAGAATTTAGATATGTAAATATAATAAATAATAGCGCTCATGTGACTGGGTTTGGGAGAGTGTGAATGTGTTAGCGAAAGTGGGCATGCAGAAGCCATTTTGTTGCGAGTAGTGAAGGACCTGCTGTGTCGCCCTTGGGGAGGGAGTTCTCATGACAGTGAAGGGGAGATTTTGGGGCTTGCTGTTGAGAGCGAGTATGGTCCCCCTTTTTATTGCTGCTTTTTCATTCTGCTGTTGAGAGCGGAATAAGCAGACGACCGTCCTCCGGACACGATCCCTCCGGGAGGCAGGCAACGGGGTCTTTAATCTACATAATAACCGTAAGTCTTACCTTTAAGCTCACCTCTCATTTTATTAACATTTATGACCCTGTTTTATGCCCTATAGTGTAAACGGACGCCTGGAGAAATGTATCTAGATGTTGCATATGAATATTTGTCTTTAAGTAATTTAATTGGGATTTGTGTCATGTGAAACGACACAATACATGTATGAAATATTTATTGTTGTGTAAATGCCTTTTTTCGGCAGACACAGAAAGTCAGCCATGCTGGAAGTCAGCCATTTTGAAAGTCAGCCATTTTGAATATTATAAATGGCAGGTAGCCATCTTGAATTCTGATGCAAACAGAATGCATTAACTGTTGCTTTTATAAACATTATTTCTAAAGTCAGAAACAATTTGAAATGTTATTACCTAATTAGCATTGTTTACCAAGGCTGGTATGAGATACTGGAAATGAAGTTTCTGTCTTTAGATATGTTAAAGCTAACTGATTTCGTGTATTTCTATTATTGATGTTTAAGTCAACATTGTATGTTTATATTGTGAGAAAGTCCTTACATTTTAAGAACATTTGTTGATGTATTTTTGTATCAAACTAATTTGATAGGATACCATGTTTATTATTGTTTATTAATTGTATTACAGCCGTTTAGGTTGGTGTTCAACCACACTCCATCGATCCATACTCTACGAAGTACGAGAGACTGATTTAGACTGTTTTCTACTCTGCGATATGGTCCACTCATCACGAGCCATCGAGCCATTCGACCCCGTTCTCATTCTACATGATTCCACGGTCATCTAACGCCGTGGACATTTTCACGCACCGATCGTCTGACGCGGTGGACTTTGTCACGCACTCCAACGTTCGTAACGCGTTACCCTTTGAACGAACACTGGTCTAGTATAATGGCAGCCTTAATTTAATTGACCCTCTTAGGAAACTATAATCTGATATATTTTCGATTTGTCAACGTTCAATATTCATGAATTTATGTTGTATCTCGTTGCATTGTGTAATTAAAATCCACACTATCATATTACAACTCATTCTTTGATTGATTGTTTTTATATGTGTGTATCGCCACTTAGCCAACCACAATCCTTGTGACAGAGAGAATATCTCAATTTAAAGAAAACACCAAAGACATAGATTGAGGTGAAGGATATGATACAGAAGATGTTAACCTTTCCTAGAATTTAGGGTTTTTGGATTACTTGTATGATATATATATAAAACAATATGTGGCGGTCAATGGTGGTAGATATCAGTCTAGCTCAATGTTTTATGAAATTCCTCAAAGGAGTATATTGGACCCCCTCATTTTAAACTATATAAATTATATTGTTCATTCTACCAGGCTATTTGATTATTCTTTGTTTGCTGATGACACTAGTGTCATTGTGTCACATAGCAACATACATGAATTGATGTCATTAGCAAACAAGAAAATTGAGAAACTCTACTTACGGTTTTGTAGTAATAAATTATCTTTAAATCCATTAATAATTGGTGGAAGTATTATGAACAAAGTTGAAAATGTTAATATTTTGGATTAATGTTGAATGAGTTTTTATTCTGGAAACCTCAATTTAACAATATTTGATGTTGCATTATCTATGTTAAGATACTTTTTACCACAGAATATTCGTAATACTATATAGAACAGTATAATCTTGCCTCACCTAATTTATTGTAATATTAGATAGCTTACACAGATACCGAGATGTGATTGGTCCAGAACGCATTATTTAATATCGATTGCGAGGATCGTAATTGTCATATTACCCTGGCTGGTCACTTTAAATGGTTATATTGACCAACTGGTGAAATGAATATATTTTTAATCAATGCATGTCGCCCTCGTGATTATCCCAATGTGGTAATCTGACGTTTGGCCATGTTCGAAAACGCGTTTCTGCAATTTACATACACACTTGCATGATCATGTTAAATACCTTACTAGGTACTCTCCAAACTAATTGCAACAGGCAAGTCAAAAAAGCATGCAGATTATATGATTTCAGGATAAGGGAATAGTCTCATATTGGAGGCTAAGTTTCATTTGAAGTCCAACAAACACAAGTTAATCAACGTTGCATTTTATTTTGATATACGAACCAAAACGACTTCTTATGATGACAGATATAGAATCGGTGAGATATTCCTCCTGATCCTCTGTAGATGTTTCATACTTATCATCAATCTTGCTTGGCTCTACGTCTCCATGAAGAGCGCGTCTGATCAAGGCAGGGAGTGTATCGGGCGAACATCCGTACGGATATATCATACCAATGACAAGCTTATCAGGAAACACCACTCGTTCATCTTCACAAGGTACAGCCTTGTCTGGTTTGTACGACAAGATTTCATGTCGTAATTTATCATTCCTATTCCTAATCTCAAAGCTGGAAGTAGCCATTTGTGTTCACATGTCGTCCCGAATACTCGAACCAGAACGTTACACGCTTAATAGCATACCCATTCGCAGGCGCGGATCCAGGATTTCTTAGGGGGGGGGGGGGGGGGGGGCAAATTTGAAATTATGCGAGCCAAATATTGGTACGTAATGGTCACCAGGAGTGACGTAATGCGGGGGGTGGGTGAGTTTCCTCCTCCGCGAAACGCGGAAGCTTTGACGTTTCATTAAATTATTAGAGAAAGAAGCCGATTCGTTGTACCGTCCTCAAAATTATTCCTCGTCTGAATTTAGTTTCTCCTCCCCCCCCCCCCCCCCCCCTCCTGCGCAAAGCGCGGAAGCTTTTACGATTCATCAAATCATTAGAGAACGAAGACAGTTCGTTGTAGTTCTCGATTCTTAATCCTCGTCTGCATTTAGTTTCCCCTTCCCCCCCCCCCCTCCCGCGCGAAGCGCGGAAGCTTTTACGTTTCATTAAATCATTAGAAAAACAAGACGATTCGTTATACAGTTCACGACTCTTAATCCTCGTCTGAATTCAGGTTCCCCTCTACCGCGCGAAGCGCGGAAGCTTTTATGGTTCAATAAATCATTAGAGAAAGAAGACAGTTCGTTGTACAGTTCTCGACTCTTAATCCTTATCTGAATTCAGCTTTTCCCCTCCCGCGCGAAGCGCGGAAGCTTTTACGATTCATTTAATCATTAGCGAAAGAAGACAGTTCGTTGTAGTTCTCGATTCTTAATCCTCGTCTGCATTTAGTTCCCCCTCCCCCCCCCCCCCTCCCGCGCGAAGCGCGGAAGCTTTTACGTTTCATTAAATCATTAGAAAAAAAAGACGATTCGTTATACAGTTCACGAATCTTAATCCTCGTCTGAATTCAGGTTCCTCCCTACCGCGCAAAGCGCAGAAACTTTTACGATTCAATAAATCATTAGAGAAAGAAGACAGTTCGTTGTACAGTACTCGAATCTTAATCCTCTTATGAATTTAGTTCCCCCCCCTCCTTCCACGCGAAGCGTGGAAGCTTTTACGTTTCATTAAATCATTAGAGAAACAAGACGATTCGTTGTACCGTTCTCGACTCTTAATCCTCGTCTGAATTAAGTTTTCTCCCTCCCGCACGAAGCGCGGAAGCTTTGACGGTTCATAAGATTATGAGAGAAAGAAGACGATTCGCTGTACCGTTCTCGAAAATAATCCTTGTCCGCGCGAAGCGCGGAAGCTTTTACGTTTCATTAAAGAAACAAGACGATTCGTTGTACAGTTCTCGACTCTTCATCCTCGTCTGAATTCAGGTGCCCCCCTCACGCGCGGAAGCTTTTACGATTCATTTAATCATTAGCGAAAAAAGACAGTTCGTTGTAGTTCTCGATTCTTAAATCTCGTCTGCATTTAGTTTCCCCCCCCCCCCCCTCCCGCGCGAAGCGCGGAAGCTTTTACGTTTCATTAAATCATTAGAACAACAAGACGATTCGTTATACAATTCTCGACTTTTAATCCTCGTGTGATATCAGGATCCCCCCTCCCGCGCGAAGCGCGGAATCTTTTAAGTTTCATTAAATCATCAGTGAAAGAAGACAATTCGTTGTACCGTTTTCGAAAATAATCCTCGTCTGAATCTAGTTCCCCCCCCCCCCCTCCCGCGCGAAGCGCGGAAGCTTTTACGTTTCATTAAATCATTAGAAAAACAAGACGATTTGTTATACAGTTCTCGACTTTTAATCCTCGTCTGAATTCAGGATCCCCCCTCCCGCGCGAAGCGCGGAACCTTTTAAGTTTCATTAAATCTTCAGTGAAAGAAGACGATTCGTTGTACCGTTTTCGAAAATAATCCTCGTCTGAATCTAGTTTCCCCCCCCCCCTCCCGCGCGAAGCGCGGAAGCTTTTACGTTTTATTAAATCATTAGAAAAACAAGACGATTTGTTATACAGTTCTCGACTCTTAATCCTCGTCTGAATTCAGAATCCCCCCTCCTCCGCGAAGCGCGGCAGCTTTTAAGTTTCATTAAATCATCAGTGAAAGAAGACGATTCGTTTTTACCGTTTTCGAAAATAATCCTCGTCTGAATTTATTTTTCCTTCCCCCCCCCCCCCCCTCCCGCGCGTAGCGCGGAAGCTTTTACGTTTCATTAAATCATTAGAGAAACAAGACGATTCGTTGTACAGTTCTCGACTCCACATCCTCGTCTAAATTCAATTTTTCCCCTCCCGCGCGAAGCACGAAAGCTTTGACGGTTCATAAGATTATGAGAGAAAAAAGACGATTCGCTGTACCGTTCTCGACTCTTAATCCTTGTCTGAATTCAGGTGCCCCCCTCCCGCGCGGAAGCTTTTACGTTTCATTAAATCAATAGAGAAACAAGACGATTCGCTGTACCGTTCTCGACTCTTAAAACTTGTCTGAATTCATTCCCCCCCCCCCTTCCCTTCTGCGCGAAGCGCGGAAGTTTTCAAGGTTTCATTAAATTATTAGAGAAAGAAGACGATGCGTTGTACCGTTCTCTACACTTAATCCTTGTCTTAATTTCAAAGATTTTCTTCGTCTGTTTCTTTTTCTACCTACGTCCTCTTCCTTTTCTCTCCTCTCCTTTTTTTTTTACGGCCGGCGATTATGGGAGGACCGCCCTCATTGCCCCCCTTCCCTCCGGCTACGCACTAGCCTCTTGTCGATGCCCTCGCGCTGTTGGAGTCTCTAATTTCTGACTCGCTTCGCTCGTCAGAGAAACCGAGGCGCTTGCGCGGAGGGCCTCTTGACAAGTGATCTGAATTATATATTCATGAGACCCGATTTCCTACTGAATTATGCATGTCTAGACCGCAGCGATTGTGTGTGTGTACGTGTGTGTTCGGGATTGCCCAACTAGGCTAGTCTGCAAGCACAGACCCTAATTTGACACTTTATCAAAAAATCATTGTGCCTTGAGAGAAGCCTAGCCCAGCTATCTACTGGTACCTACTGGTTGTACCAATATAGGTCAGGAGCAGCTATAGTACGTGGCATATGGTAGTCTTATAGTGCACACTCTCTTTTACGACTGACCAGGGTTTGTGCTTGCAGACTACAACTAGGCGGCCAGTCTCGCTCTCACGGAGGGAATTCGCACAGAGCGGTAGATATTACGTCATAGTAGCTCTCTCTGATTGGATGACTTTCACCGAACTCTGCTGGGTCGGAATATTCGCCAAACAATGTAAAACATAAGAAATTCAGATCACTTGTCAAGAGGCCCTCCGCGCAAGCGCCTCGGTTTCTCTGACTCGCTTCGCTCGTCAGAATTTAGAGACTCCAACAGCGCGAGGGCATCGACAAGAGGCTAGCTACGCACCTGCCGTCAGATAAACACATTTTGATACCTTGTACGACCCCGGAAGCTCAGGGGTTTAAGGCAATAAATTACGGTCAAATAAGCATTCAGGGCACCTGGTGGGGTCGAGGCGGTTAAGCCCTTGGAAGCTCAGGGGCTTAAGGCGTTTAATTACGGTCAGATAAGCATTTTTTGTATACACTATTATTTTGTGACACTGGCAGGACACTATTTGGCGTGGGGTCCAGGGGGCAGCGCCCCCCAAAATCAGGGGTTTTAGGCATTAAATTACCGTCAGATGAGCATCTAAGGGCCCGCCATAGGGCCCTAGGTGGATTCCAGGGGGCAGAGCCCCCGGAAGCTTAGGGGTTTTAGGCATTCAATCACGGTCAGATCAGCATATTTTGATGCCTCATTATTTTTTGACACTGGCAGTTAACTATTCTTTCTTTCTTGCTCTCTTTCTTTTTTTATTTTTCTTTGATATAATTTTTCCAAAAAAAAAGGGGGGGGGGGCTCGAGGCTCTCGATTGCCGCCGTTACTCGGGCTCTGACATGTAGGAATCTCAAGAATCACATTTATTGCCTGGCTGTATATTTAGAAATTTGTCATTTTCCAACAAACACATAAAAAAGTACAATTTACTAGAAATTTACTTTCAGCATTATTTGTAATCCACCGTTATGGAATTAGAAATAAACCACGTTTGAATTTGATTTCCCCCAAGCCCCCCCCCCCCCCCCCCCTATCTGTACGCCAGTTTCTCCTCTTTTCCTTTTTTCTTCCCCTTTCCTTCCTTCTCTCTTATTTATATTTATTTATTTATTTTTTTAATCAATTGAATTTAATATTTTATATGGAATATCTAATTGTAGCCTTTAATTACTACATGTAGTAAAGACCAATAATATTATTTGATGTTAGCGCTCTGAGCCTTATGGGAATGGCGCCCTAAATGTTCACTGTATTGTATTGTATTGTATTTATTTATATATTTATTAATTTTTTTTTTTTTTTTTTTTTGGGGGGGGGGGGCAACAGCCTGGAAGGCAAGGCCTTTCACCCCCCCCCCCCCCCCGATCTCCTTCTTCCCCCTTTTCCTTTCTTCTTCCTCTTCTTTCTTTCCCTTTCTCTCCTCTTTCCCTTTCCCTTCTTTTCCTTTTTTCTCTCTCTTTTTTTTTTTTTTTTTTTTGGTCGGGGGGGGGGGCCAAGGCTCGCTCGGCCCCCCCTGGATCCGCGCCTGCCCATTCGTCCTATTATCTCTCTGTAAACATGTTGCATAGTAGGTATTGTTATTGTATGGTGGATGAAATTTGTTATTTATAGAGACGTATAATGCACAAAAGGAGAAACGGATGAGGAATTTCAATCAATTATCAACAGACTTTGGACTTAAGTTACGAAACACAATTCATTATTTGAATCTCACAATCTGTCCACCGCCCACATGCATAAGCATAAATATTACAATTATATTATCATTCTTTCCATGTTAATGGTGGAAGCACAATGTTCCACGATAGTGTCTGTCCATTCTGTTAATGTTTGAGTATACCATCATACTTAATCTTATAATATAGATGTGGCTAGTCCTTCGTATGCATCTGTAACCAGGTGACTGATTTTAAAGACTAGCCATATACTCCAACCTTTTGCCACATAAAATACTGTATTTCACATATACGCACGTTATATAAATAGCTTTAAAACTTGACCCCACACCATTATTTTGTTAAAGATAGTATGTCCCTTTTGCAGCCATTACCAAATTCTGTAGAACTTTGCAGGAATTATGAATATGTCATGTATGACCCATCTGTGAAATTTAAACGTTAGCAGTGTCCTAATATTCAAATTATGCAAGGAAACCCGTTTACTTGCTAGACTTCACTGTCAGACACTATTGAGTGACTGACTGGCCTTTTTTCATTTTTGGAAATAACATACATAAAATGAGCTGTAAAGGGTACATGAGCATTTGTCTACATCAATAACCCATTCTTGTAATGGCCAAAATTAAACTGATTGAATCGTTGCGCAGCATAAAACGTATGACCATTCGGTACAATGGTCTGAAAAATCAGACTATTACTTATTGGCTCTATAGCTCCTAAGTCGATTCGACAACTAATAGTCGTTATTTTCCCACTTAAAGACATTTTCAAGCCCTCTTTTTTTTAGGGAAGTTCTAAATTAGTATTGTCTTTCAAATGCCGTTGGAATTTAACCTTTTCATTTGTTTGGCCTGCAAATGGGACATGGTACCTTTAACACCATACATTAACTAAATCCTCTGGCTTCGTTCCTGTTAATAATTTCCCAAAACCATGAACTCGTGAACCCGATAGACTTCTCGCAGTCCGTGTCAACAGTTTCACCAATATACATCTCTAATGTGCCTATTACTTTACAGGTATATTATCATATTTGATATCAGACTTATTTTGAAGTAAATCATATTACCATGTTATATAACTTTATGCGGTGATGTATGCATGGATTTATTCGGTTTTGTAAATAACGTTATTTTCGGGGAAGAAATTCGAGCTGGGAAATTTGAACTTTCTCACAACTTGGTGGAGTGTTAAAGCGTACAGGTGAATGGTACCCGCGAATGTATATTCGTATCGGTCATTTACAACTTGAGGGAAGAAATAAGATCATATTTCACATTGTAGATAATTTCTCTTTTTAACTCAAATATATGAGCTAATCAATATTTCTTGTTCACGAACCACTAAGTTGATTCGCAACGACTCAGCGAGCCGCTCCAAAACACACACATAAAACAAGTTAAGGGGGGGGGGTTTAACCCCCAAGACACCACCCCCCCCCCCTCCCCCCCCCCCCCCCTCCCCCCCTGCGTACACGCCTGTTCGTGTTACATGACATTCGGAAAATCCAGACCAAAAGTAGGGGAAGAAATTTAAATCAGTTGAAGCTAGTTTTCACCAACTCACGCATGCAGAACGTAGCCTGTTTAAAGTTCACCAACCTGTTGCTTTGCCAATTTGATGAGTGTATATATCACATTGTACACAAACAACCACTGTACCAAGCACACGTTATGCACGCTTAAGTGTGTTGTGTATAATGATACTAATACGAACCACTTTTAGCGAAGTTCCTGTCCTAAGACATATCAGTGCGCTTTGCATAAATAACATAGTATAACATGACATAAAGAGATACTGCTTAACAAGAAATATAGATTTACCGCAACATTTATATCCCATACACAGTTTTACCTAACTACTTTGAATAACAATTACAATGATCTATAAGGGTAGCGGAGAACAGTGAATTGAAACGCGACACAATCTCTTTTTCTTTGTTTGTTTGCCTTCGCAAAGAATTATATGGGGCGGAAACAAATTGCTTGTCACAGGGTTATTTCACTTGTTATTCAGAAGTTCCATTTGAGGAAAACAAATATTAGTTACCTTCTACCCCCCCCCCCCCCCTCTCTCTCTCTCTCTCTCTCTCTTTCTTTCTCACTTCATATTCAGATATATCCCTCTCTGTTAGTTTCTTTATCGGATATTCGTATTCTCGGTTATCCTTCCCTCTTATACTTCCTCATTATCTTATCATTTGATTGAACTCTGAAATTTAACCAGCCTCCTTTGCATGAAGCATGCAGATATTTTGCCTTATATCCTTTCACCCAAATTTATTCCTCACCTGTAAATATATTTACTTGTTCAATTTGAATAACCCAGTTCAGAGGGTTTTATCTGCACATATGAAGATAACGGTCATGAAGGTTTTAAAGAAATGTAAAAAGTCATTCAGACAAATGCTGAATATATATTCATGAAATTAAAGTATTCATTATTTATTCATACAACTACGGAATATCATGTGAATAGCACGTGAATATATTTATTCCGGAGGGCAAACAGAAAGGCCTTCATAAAGCACCACCATGTCCATGCAGTGATTTTTCTAAAAAGAACAGAGTTGAATATTTCAGGTAATTTGTACTATGTGCTTGTTTCTTGAATCAGCAGTCTCTGTCAACACATTCGGGTTGTCTTAAACATTTTAATGAGAATTTGATTGGTAATATCTTAAAAGGTATTCAATCAAGTTCAATTAAGTTACGTACATCACATAACAATAATTTATTCGACATGTTATGTGAATTTCGTAAAGATTTGGGGTAGAAGTAGAAAGTTGAATGTTTTTGTAAAACGTAGCAAGTTTTAAAATGTGACAACAATAGTGCTCTCAATGGGATCGGTACAATAAGTTAATACCTGTATTCTGAACATTTTGTGGCAGTCTCTATTAAACATTAATTCCATTTTGTCCTCAAAAAGGAGTGTTGCAATTTATTTTATTCACACAACTGTTAATTTCTTTTTTAATTTCTTATCGTTTCATATAGAGGGAAAGTAGCAATTTCACATAAAATCCCCCCCCCCTAAAAAAAGAAAAAAAAAGAAGAGAAACCCAAGGGGAATTTTAAACAATGTTCATAGATCTTATGATATCGTAGTATCAATGTTAGCTGGTATTGTTTTTTGCCTTACGTTCATTGAATGGATATTTGAAGATTTACACACGTGATTCTAATTGAATGAATGACATATAATGAGTTGAAGAAGAAAAAAATCATCAGTAACATTAAATCATATCGGATTATATTTTATTGCTTGTCGTATACATACAATTTTTTGCCTCATACATTTCCCTAAGATTTTACAAATTAAACACCGATCTGAATCAAATCTTTGATTGTTGACTACAATATGGGATTATGAGTCAGATTAATTCTTTTGTAAACCAACAAATCATATACAATGCATAAGCAACAGCTATACGTTTTTCGTGCACCGATTACATTTAAGGAGCCATCTTTTTAACTTTAGGAGAAAAGAAAATTCTTCTTACAAAAACTAGCAAACATTTTAGTTTTGGCCCTCATCCTCATAAGCTTCTAACACAGTTACACGTCAATATTCCTCATACATCTCAATAAGGATGAATAACTATTTTATAAGATATCTAAATCTAGCTTCTTCCTTTTTCTTTTTTCTTATATGCACAATAAAGTGTGCAAATCGAATACGATTTTGAAGATTCCTTTCGAGTTAATGATGCATACGTGAGATTTCACGTTGAAAGCTAGACATACGCATCCAACGTAACACAGTATAAAGTGTAGCCAACACTAGTCATCACATATCCATTACTCGTCGTCCTGGAACACAAAGAAAAACTATTAGTCCAGTAGACGGTACCATATACAAGTTCAAGTTCAACTTCAAGTTTTATTTCCACATTTGATTTTTAAAAACACAAGTACAATTTATATGCATATATATACATTAACAAACGTTAAAATGAAACATCTTCAATTTAAATCATGTGGTGGGAAAAAACAAAGGCCAATGGCCAATCAGGGTTATTCCCAAAGATTATAAAATTTACATAAAAAGTTTCTTAGATTTATTAAAAACGAGATAAAAGTACAGAGATTAAAATAACACAAAGCATCAATAGACAAAACTAAACCGGACAAATCCATTACAAAAAGACAAAAAACAGAAAATCATTTATGTAAAAAATGATAGTAATTATACATATTCATTTACAATATTTTTCTTAAGTTTTCTTTTAAAATTGATACAGTTGGGTAAATTTGGAGTTCTTGAGGTAATTCGTTCCATAATTTTGGTCCGGCATAAATAATTGTTGTTCTTGAGAAATCATAGGTAAACATTGGCAGGTGGAAAAGATTTGATTGACGAGTTTCATAATTCGTCACATTTCTATTACAAATAAAACAGTCATCTAAAAACTTTGGAAGTATATTCTTAGAGTAAGAAAACATAAAGATACCAATCTGATGCTTATGTATATCATAAATTGTTAATATACTATGTTTTTTAAATATAGGAGCAGTGTGGGAGAAAGGATGTAAGTTAAAAATAATTCGTATCCCGTTTCTGAAGAATTAAAATTCGATTTAAATGAGTTTTAGCACAATCTCCCCACACAATATTACAGTAGATAAGATAGGGTAGAATCATGGTATTATACAGGTTAAGAAGAATATTAAAAGGTACAATTTTTTTAATTCTGTTCATTGCACCAATAGCTTTAGATATTTGACATGATACATAATGTACATGTTCTTTCCAAGTCAGTTTGTTGTCATTTCTTACTCCTAAAAAAATTGTAGAATTTACTATCGATATTTTTTGTTGGTTGATACTTATTTCCATACAGGATGTATTAATATTTTTGTTTTTGGGCTGAAATAACATACAGCATGTTTTTGTGCATTCAATTTTAATTTATTTGCTTTAAACCAAGTATCAATCATTTTAAGTTCCGTATTTACAGTAAAACACAATAAATCAATATTTTTACCAGACAAAAATAAACTCGTATCATCTGCAGAAATTATCGACTGTAGGATATCACTTACGAATTAAATATCATTAATATACAATAAAAACAATAACGGACCCAATACTGATCCCTGAGGGACACCAAATGGGTTATGTGCAATCTCAGAAGATAAATTATTTATACATACATATTGTACTCTATTATTTAAATAACTGGAAAACCACTTTAATACAGAACCCCGAATACCATAAAATTGTAATTTTTGTAATAATATTTGATGACTTATACAATCGAATGCTTTGGTAAGATCTAAAAATATTCCAATAACAACTTTTTTATCTTCAAATGATTTAGCAATAATATTTGTAAAATCCAAAAGAGCCATATATGTACTGTAATTTTGTCTGAACCCAAACTGTTTATGGTATAATATATCTTTTTTACATAAGAAGGAAAATAGACGACTATAAACTAGCTTTTCAAAGATTTTTGAGAAGGTAGATAAAATTGATATCGGTCTATAATTATTTAAAATATGTTTATCTCCTTTTTTGTACACAGGAATTACCTTAGCCTTCTTGAGAGCAGTAGGAAAGACACCAACTTGTAAAGACATATTAAATAAATTACAAAGCGGTATAACAAATGAAGCAATAGATTTCTTTAGAACAGCAATATTAACATCATCGTATCCTGGGGTTTTACATAATTCAATTTTTTTAACAATTTCAAATATTTCAGAAATCTCAACTGGTTTCATAAATATAGATTTCGAAAAGTCCCTTTTAGGTAAAAAATGCAAGAAATCAACAGAGGCATCGGGTATACTATTTACAGTGTCCCTACCAATAGTGCTAAAAAACTTATTAAAGGCTTGGACAATGGCCTGTTTATCATGTATCTGTATACCATTTTGTTCAATAAAATCACATTGCATTTTTTCCCGAGCTTTCATTAAAATATCATTTATGGTTTTCCAAGTTGCCTTAATATTACTTTTGACACGTGTAAATCTGGAAAAATAATATTCTCGTTTATGCTGTCGTATCTCACTGTTTACAACATTTCTATAACACGAGTATACATTTTTCCGATAACGAGATGGATTTTTGATATATTTCCGAAATAAAAGATTTTTCTTTTTGCACATTTGTTTAAGTTCAGCATCAAACCAAGGCTTTTCTTGTCTCTGTTTTATTTTAATTTTTTGAAATGGAAAGCATTTATTGTACGTTTCAAGAAAATATTTCATAAAAACATCAAAAACACTGTTAATCAAATTTTAAAATCTCACCCCAGTTTGTCATAAGTAGCCTTTCGCAGAACATAGAAATATTTGAGTCATTTATTGCACGCTTGTATATTGCACCAGGATCATCATCATGAAAGAGAAATTGCAATTGACAAAAAATAGAGAGATGATCACTCACATCAGTGAGGAGTATCCCAGCATTGATATTATTTTCAGGTCTGTTTGTAAATATATTGTCTATGAGGGTGACAGATTGTGTAGTTATTCTTGTAGGTTTAAGAATCAAGGGAGCAAAAGAATAAGACTTTAAAATATCAATAAAACTATTTACATTGTTGCACGAAGAAACCTTTAACAAGTCTAAATTAAAATCGCCAATTAAAATACATTCTTTCTCCTCTGTTGTTACTTGATGCAGTGGTAATTCTAATGCATTTAGAAAAAGAGGAACTGATTGAGCAGGTGGTCTATAGAAGATAGCAAGAATTTTATTTGAATATTTACAGTATATTTCAATAAAAAGAACTTCAATAAAGTCATTAAAAATATCAAGATCTGAACGTCTCTTAAATTTCAAGCCAGTCCCTATATAAAAACCTACTCCTCCACCACGTTTCTCGGCTCTTCCTTCTCCAACAAACTGGTAACCATTTATGTTTACACACTCATCATTTTTTAACCAAGTTTCAGATACTGCTATTATAGAAAATGGACATTTGATTTCTGATAAAACATATTCAAGACTGTCAATATTCTTCTTCAAACTTCTACAGTTAAAATGGGCAACGTTTAAAAATTTCTCTTCGGAATTTGAATCATGAATTTTCTTATTATAGTCTGATGTTGTATAGTAATATGTATTTAAACCAAAATCATCTTCCAGAGCCCGTAAGGAAACTAAGTTATCTTCACAAACATGGCATGTAAGATTATTTATATCAGATTTTTGCCTTTCACATATTACACATGCAAATCGTGACATTACACTTAAACACAGAATATATCAAAAATAAATAATAGAATTAAGAAAGAAAAAAATATACAAATGGGGAACAAAAGTGGACAAAGGGAATTGCATCCAGAGACATATATGTGTATATATATTGTTTTTTCTTCATAGTCATAACATAGCAGCGGGATCAAATCCCCTCATGATGAGAACTGGTTTGTTCATAGCGATCGGAGATCAAGTTCACTTCCGATTAGTTACCTTTTTTCCACCGCTAGCTTTCACCAAGGCGATGATTTTTCCATCATGTGTCCAGGCAGACTCCACATTAGATGACTGATAGGTTTTCTTGTACAAACTTGCATTTTGTGGGGTCAAGTCCTCTTGTATTGTTATTCCAGTATTTTTCAACTTCTTGCGTGCCTTGATGATTTCGTTGCGTTTCCGATAGGTACAGAGTTTAACAATGATGGACCGCGGCCGTTGTCCAGTGCGCTTCCCAGTGCGATGAGAACGGTCAATATCATCACGCATTAGGGGGACGTGAAGTTTCGTGTTGGTGATGTCGCAGATCAGTTGATCGGTGTCTTCATTAGCATTTTCCTGAACACCAAAATTGCGCAATGATGAACGCCTCGAGTATTGCTGTAGATTGTTTGTTGCCATCTCTAACTCCTGAAGTTTGTTTCCCTTCTTCTGTAATTCTTCCTCTACCTTCTTCAATCTGTGTTCCCTGTTATCTATTGTGACTTCAAGGTCATGAATCCTACTCTCATTGTGCTCAATCATTTGTTGTAGTTTCCCAGATGTTTGATCAGCGATCTCTTTTGCAATAGATTTAGCAATATCTTTAATCTGTTGCAAGAATTTGTCTGTCTGAAATAATTCAATGATGACCTCACTAAAGCGTTGGTCACATCCTACCGTGCGTGTTTTTAGTCCGTACGGTTTTTGGGGAGGCCACGGCCGCCACGTTTTTCTGAAAACGTAGGGAGGGAGTGGCAAAGGCAGGGAGGGAGTACCGGCAACGCGCGTCACACGCACTTTGTAAGTACGTTGCCCGCACGCCACGCCTGGCCGTGAACGGTTGCGTGCATCGTACGTTGCGCACGTGGAAGTGCGTTGTACGTGCTTACAACGTGCTTACAACGTGCTTAACAACATACGGTATTCGTGCGGTTGCCACGTTATCGTGCGGAGGCCGTACTTACAAGTGCTGCTCACGTACGGTGTCCTTACTCACTCGCATGTTGTAAGTGCGTGCACGTGCGATGAACTCGGTGTTTATATAGGACGACATTCCGATGTTCTCCAGAAGTCCCAGCTGTTGCTTCCTCAAGATGCCGCCCATTCCACCGAAAAGACTATATACTGCATACATCAGTGCGAACAACGTGCGTTGTAAGTGCTTACTCAGTACAGTCCACGTGAGTTCTGCGTGCTCATTGGATAGCTGAACTGGGGAAGTGGCGAGTAAGCACGGACCACGCACTTATCACGTGCGCCTTTAAAAGACGCACGGAGTCAGTGCGTTGTGCGCTCGTTGGCAGTACCGGGCACGCACGTCACACGCACTGGGGCGAATCGGTAGCCCGAACGCAGCCCGAACGCAGCGAAAGTTCCTCGTGCACTAAAAGTGCTACGGTGTGTCTGCGTGCTCCCAAATCCGTACGGAGTCGGTACTTATCACGTACGGATACCCAAATTTTGCCCACGTTTTTGCACGTAGACAGCACGCACTTGCAAGTACGGCGGGATGTGACCACCGCATTACAGCACTCATTGAATTGGAACGAGTTGAAGGCCTGGACATTTCAATGAAGAACAGACCAGCAGGTGGCACGAAATATGTGATGTCTATTGACTATTGTGAAGAAGATAAGATATGTACAGTCAAGGTTTTTTTGTGATGTAAATTGTCCGAAGTAGCGTGAAGAAGAGTCTAGAAATAGTACAGCAAGTTAGCTGACAAGGTACCATACACAGAGGTTCTGCCGTGGGACTGTATCTCAGAAGTATGGCAAAGCAAAACAAAATCAGCGGTTCATCAATAACAAATGTTGTCTCTGGAAGGCATAAATAACATACTCACAGATTTACATCTCTTTACCAAGCGATTCTAATAACAGTAATGTCCATTTGGCATCAAAAGAGTAGATATATTTCCGAAATTAGAGTAAAAAACAGAATAAAAACAGGCGAGGTGGAACACACATTGTACTGTATGCATACTGATGTACCATGTACATGACCTGGAAAAGTCGATAAGTACAATTTTTTTTTATATTTGTGTTCCAGATGGGGTATTGAAGTAAATTCAGCTTGGTTGCCAGCTTGGCAACCTAGGGCAACTTTTTAAATAGCCATATTAGCATAATCATCTAATTAGCATATGTGCAATATGTAATAGTGTTGCTAATCTCAATCCAGGAACACATGGATAATACTACTTTTCACGGATTTTCTATGATGAGGAATACTTATCAACTTTTCCAGGTCTGAAAAACTTCTACAGGACTATAGGTATGTATACTATATAACAAATAATATGCGTTTGCTTTGCCAGTGTTATATAGGTATAAAATCAGTATACGCCTTATCGTATGGGAATTATTTGTACCTGTAGTTACATGACTATATTGCAAATTCAATCACTTTATTATATAAGGTTTTTGGCTGTGATGGTATGTCTAATGTTAAAGATACAGTACTAGCTAGCTCAGATTGTCATTAAAAAAAGAAAACGTACAGCATACGAATAACATGAGAAGCAATGACATATATAATCATGAAAACATTATGCATAGACTAATTTATGATTCTACATTTCATTGGAAAGTTAATTGTTTTCAACCTGTTTCTGCCCAAACATATCATTGCAGTTGCTATATGCATGCACTACAATCTCTCCCCGGAGACAAAATCAAATTTGACATCTAAAGACTTGTTACGGTAAGAAATATATATATTAAACCTTTTCATATCACAAAGTAATATAACAACAATATATTCAATGGGAAAAAATAAAACCAATATAAATTGAGAAACGTGCATGTATTGTAAGTTCCTTGCAGGCAAACTTAGCGTTACACAGAGTATTTGATATCCAATACGTTCATTCATAACATGCTCATGTCACAATGTGATATAACAACAATATAATCAATGGGAAACACTAAGACCAGTATAAATAGAGAAACATGTATAAATTATGATTTCCTTTCAAGCAAACTCTAGTGTACAGCGAGTATTTGATATTCAATGCATTTACTAATAGCATGTTCATGTCATAATGTGATATAAAAGAAATATATGCAATGGAAAACAGCAAGACTATTATACATTGAGAAACATGCATGTATTATGAGTTCGTTTCAAGCATACTCTTTTAGCGTAGAGAGAGAGAGAGTATTCGATACCCAATGCGTTCATTCATAACATGCTCATGTCACAATGTGATATAAAATAAATATAATAAATGGGAAACAATAAGACCAATATAAATCGAGAAACTTCTACGATGTATGAGTCGCTTTCAAGCAAACTTTTGTTTAGCGTACAGAGAGTATATATAAAGTAGACTTGCGGGTGCACCATGTGTGAGAGAGACAGGGAGGATTGAGGAGTCCTGAAAAGGACTCTCGGTAATCTTTCTTGAGGGTTTGTAGTCCTGAAAAGGACTGTTGGTGTAGTCTTGAAAAAGACTGTCGTTTCTCTTTCTTAGCTTATAGTTCTAAGGAGAACTATAGCGCTTGGAGAGGATGAGTGGCGGGAGTGGCGACGTTTCGAACAGGTTGACTATCCGTCTTCAGAGAGTATATGAAATTCAATGCATTTAGAACTATGTTCTATGGCAGACAGTAAGACCAATATGAATTGTATGTATTATGAGTTCCTTTCTATTGAACTTTTTTTTAGCATACACAGAGTTTTCAATGTATTACAACTTATTTTCTACATAGAGTAAGTTTAATTTATACATTATGTACACATAGTGCTTGGCATATATTTTAAAATAAGGTTTCTGATTTTCCTGATTTTTATCCACGTCTATCGTGTTACTCCAATTCCTCGATATTAATATTATATATCAAATTCCATCTCTTTATGTCTCTTTATTGCATATAAATTATGTGAGGTATTGAGATTTGCAGGTCCAACGCTAACTTAACATGAACCTAATCAAGCCAAAAAACATTCATTAAAAAAAAGGAAATAAAAGTCTTCGTAAGATCTTTTTTTATTAACGTTCCTTTGATGAAGTTATTTGCATAGCTTTAATTCTAATTGCGAGGACTCAGACGTACGGACGTACTGCTTTCACTTTATATTCTACGAATTTGATTTTCAGTATGTCAAATATAGTTTGTTTCTATGGTAAAGACATAGCGAGTGTTGTGTTTTTTTGTTATGACACCACGTTTTTGATTAGTAAAACAAATCGAATAGTCTATCAAACCACTTACACTTTTCTTGAGACGTATGAACTTGTAAAACTATGTATATATTCACACCAAGAGTTGTCTGTACGTTTTTATCCACCAAATAACTTAGGAGGAATATCAATGATTACTTTCATTAACAAAATTATCAATAGTTTCTCCGAAGATGTCTCGGTCGAGGCGATATTAGAAAGCAAGTCGCTATAGTGGATAGTGGTACATTCTACACCTCTTTCATCCGATGTGTCAGTTCCCTCACCAAACAGCTCGTTAGAAGACACAACTACGGATGTTTCTCGTACATCATCTGCGATATTGTTGATTGATGATTCTTCAGAATGTTGGTCCATGCCTTCACTCGCCTCCTCCATTTGGTTCGTGGGTGAAGTGCCGTCAAGAGCTTGGTGAGTTGGTGTTGTAGGCTTATTGGTCTTGTCCTGTCCTCCTGAGGACCCTGGTGCTTCTCCTATTTTCTGAGCATGTTCAAGTCCTGTCAATCCTCCTACTTATCATAAATGAAAATTAATAAGATTAACGTCGGTGTTATTTCATACAAATATTAGAATACTTTTAATTTCAACAAGTATGTCCACACTATGTTTTCGAACGTTATGCATTATGATGAACTTCTTTAATGGGTACTCATAAATCTCACCATAATAACGCGTTTTGAGGATATCATGAAATGTGTTCGTATTTGTTTTAGAGTTCCCTGTCGAAAATGTTCATTTAAAAAAAGAAACGCATATCATCTTTAGATTATTCGATAATCCTAAAATCCCCTATTTATTGATGGTAACATGTAATGCCTAGTGTACCGTTGCTAAGTTTCTCACCATAGGGCTTGTCGTCGGATGTGCCATGCACACCAGCAGTGCTCTGGTTTGATAGTTCTTCAGAAAGTTGGTCTATGCATTCACTCGGCTCGTCCCCCTGGTTCTCGGATGACTGGTCGTGTAGACGAGATTGGCCAGTGACTGCAGTAGTCTCCCGTGTCTTGGCTTGTCCTCCTGAGGATCCTTGTGCTGATGGAGTGCTATCTATCCCTGGTAGCTGGTGAGAACCTTTCATTTTCTGAGGCTGTTCTGGTCCTGTTCCTCCCCCTGCTTCTTGGAGATGGTAAATATCAAAACTAACATTAACGCTCTTTAACACGAGATGGTACATATTTTTTTTTAGCTATTATCCTCCCGGTGTCCCAAGTGACTTGGTAACATTGTTCATATGAGAGAAAGTGGTGCTTAGGTACTGACTTCAATAATAAATGTACAATTAAAGATAATCTGAAAATCTGAGTAAAAACGGACAATTATAAATGATACAAATTGGGGAAAAAAACTGATCTCGTCGATTTCTTAATTCTCCCAACTATATTGTTACAATTCAATTACATTTTAGGTTAATGTAAATCGTCACAAGGCAATACATCGGCTCTACATACCATTCCAGACATTCAACTGTTGACAGATTTTTAAGAGTCAGTTTTCTGTCTGTTTTTCATGGGAAAATGGTTGGAAAAATTCAAAAAAGGTTAGGAGAATTTACTGTTATTCACTGTTAGAGGGTGTTGCACAGTGACACCTTTAAAGAAAACCATAGATATTTTTGTAGTTTGAGAATTGTTCAGGATGTTGTGCATGTCAGAGGGCTAGTACAGTAGAAGGAATATAATGAGTAACATTTTATTCAATTACGTATTTTTTTACCAACCTTCAATAATGTTACCAGATCATTTTAAGCTGAATTATTAAATAAAATGAATAGAAAGAAAATAATTTACAAACGACATAAAGACAAACAAACAAAACAATAAGAGGAAGAACAAAACAGAAACATATACATATCCTATTTATTGTGATATTTTAACCTTTTAAGTGGCGTTATCAGATGGATGACAACAACGTATTGTCATGATTATGACGGTTTAACGATATGCCGTCCTTAGGTTTTGGTTATCAGTCTATCGGATGACTACTGAAATCCTCAGTTTTCATGGTCCCCGATTTCGCCCCACCCAACATTAAAAAGTTGTAAATAATACATCAATGATATATGTTATAATTACATATATAATGATTATTTGGAAGCACAAATTTGACTTCCCCAAAAGTAAATTCAGCACAGCATGCTCAGCATGTGCTTTATACAAATACTGTGTGTTTGTTTGTGTGTGTTTTGTAGATGGACATGATCTATGATGCTTTATACCAGCCTCGTTCACTGTTTATTTTTGGCCAGCACAGGTGGCATTACGAAAATTACGATTCTATTGATTATTTGATTATTTAGCATTAAAATTTTGGTTTATTCTGAAATAAAGAGAAGAAGGAGCAGATGGAGAATGGTTTAAACCTTTGTATGAGGTAATAGTTGAAAAATGCCTGTTTCTAGCTATTTTAGGCGGCCGAATAACAAATAGTCAATGTAGATAATGTAGTCTGCTAACCATAATTGCGATTAAACACTCTTACTGCCTTGGTAGGCAGTATTGTGGAGTACGAAGTAGTTTCCAGTGTGTATTATTGTATTGTTTAGTAAAGGATCGATTTTCAAGAACTCGTGTGAGTTACTAGTAACGGGCTACATTACGAAAACATTGATATGTGGTATTTTATCCATACAAGGTTTTTAAGCAAAGACAAACAAGGATACATCACGGCTCAATACTCAAACCTATTTAGAAGTGACAGATATTTATGCAGGCCCATGAGATATGGGGGAAAATAGAATATACAATGAAACATTTACTGTATTTAGATGTTTATCAAGATAAATAATGAGTACAATTGGTGAATGTGGCATAGGACATCAGTTCGCAGAGAAAAGGTTAATGACATTCTCTTGATTTTCTTTAAAAATTAGTATTTTTACAAGCAATTATCATAAACATAGCTTATGCCTACAATTAAAAGTTCAAATTCGAAAGTCGTGTTCTGCACTCCCATGAAAAAATAAATTAGGTAACGATAACGACATGTAATAATTGATAATGATAGTGAAAATACGTTGCAAGATGTAGGGACACATTTGTATACACAATGGTGAAAACAAGCCCTTACATGGATTGTAGTGTATAAGTGGATTCAGCACTCTGCATAAAACAGCATTTATAAACAATTTATCAAGTAAATTTAGGGAGTCGCTGTCACATGAGGGTTATTAATCAGAAATACTCCTCGACAGGCCTATCGAATTTCAAATGAGGAAACGAATTGCGCATAAAAGAGAGAAAGAGAGAAAATAAATAAGAATAGTCATTCATGTTATTCAAGGTTATTTTTTTAATAAGCCATTTCCTTTCAGAGGCAGATGGTAAATATATGGAATATACAAATTGTCGCCCTTGATTGGGTCAAATATTATTAAAATGAAGAACAAGTGCGCGGTGTCGTTCGGAAATTGTAGTCTTAATGAAATCAAGATGGCGGCTGTTGTCCTTTTTCCGGCATTCGTTTATAGCCCATTATTATAAAAAGATATTACTTTTGAATCTATGATTCTCCCGTATTAAAAAGAACAGGCTTTGTTATTGAATAGGAACAATATTTTTCCAGCCAATGCTTGGTGGCTGATACATTTAAAAGTTCGCCTGGTACTTCACATGACCCCTTCCCCTAAAAACAACAACAACAACAAACAAACAAACAAAGGGATACGCCTATGAATATCGTCATGTATACAGACTAGAAATACATCTCATTTTTCACTGCCCCTAAACTTATTTTTTGGAGTAAGCTTGTCTCTAATTGTTGATCGATGGTGCCTTATATGCTGTATGTCTTTAGCCGTAGTCTAAGCCGTAGACGAGAGTCTTCATTCATGGCTGATTGTCAACGAAACGGAGTTAAGTCTTTTGTCAAATCTGCTTTTTGCTACGGCAGGCACCCAGTAAAAACGAATTCGTTTGTTAAAATTATGAGAATGTAAGGGCTACTTTAAACGAACGGAACTTTGTTATTCCTCGCTCATTTTTCCTGATTGAGGTGTCATATGAAAGGGCAGAAACTCAACTTTCTGGAAATGTGAATTTTTCTTCGAAATTCACATACCGCCCGCCAAATGTCTTTTTGGTTTCCTTTCTTCAAATTGCTTTTAATCACTCATGCGTAAAATATGCATCATCTGAGTAGCATCAACTGAAAGAGGAGACTCTAAGCTTTCCAAATATGTATCATTCATTAATTATGGTTGTGATTAAGTTATGATAAAACATCGATACTTCTCGGTTTCGTTTTTTTCTGGGACGCACTGTATTACACTAGACTGTAGTTTCTAAACTAAACTAAAATGTACATGCCCTGAAATATAGAAGATCAAAGTTATCTAAACTAAACTGAACTAAATGAATTGTGTTATCTAAATACACATAGTTTGAAGGTCATTTTGCTTTTTTGTCAGCATAGGAGAGCAATAGGGTTCGATTGACTTGATCTTACATGCCTTTTTTGGGAGGGGGGGTGGTGGTGGGGGGGGTGGGGCTGAGAGAGATGGAGTTTCGGTGGAAGTTTTATTTTCAGCAATAATTATCTTGTATTCTGAAAACAATTCTCGATTTATAAATGAAACGCATTTCTAAAAAACATCAACTTCAGACAAAAATGCAAATATTTGGTTACCGGGATTGCAAGTAGTTAAATATTGATCTGCCAAGTTTACAAATCCAGCCTTTGATAGTGCTGACCTCAGTGCTGCCTTTTCCATCGACACTGGTATTCCTTTTTGCCACGTCCTGAGCATCTCGAGTGTTCCCATGCAATTACTTCCTTGATGAGAGTTCGCGTCAATGAAGCGACCAACAGCTGCGGGACAAAAGCACAACGCTCTCCCCAGGTCATCGATTTCTGAATGTTTATATAGGGCATTGGCTATTTTCTTCAAGATGTCGTCAAATTCCTCGGAGCTCATTCTGAAATTCGTTATTTAAAAGGCAGGATTAACAATTACAATAAATAAAGATTCTCCGTAAAAGATCAAAATAAACGTATTTCTCAATGACACCGTATTTATGACATGATAACAAATTATTAAAGGCAGCACCAGTAGCAACATGAACAACAACAAAACAAGTTTTGTGAATATGAGAAAACGTCAAAAATTTGAGAGGCAATGAACACATTTTTATATATTTAGATTCAGTAATCTGGGGTTTTGACAATTATCACAGATGTTTTACAACTTGATAAATAAAAGCCAAGTACCAGTGATTTTTTTTTTATTTTAAAACATTTACCCTACTAAAGAAGTTGAAATGTATTTGTCATGCACTCACAATAAAATCACTTTCGATGTGCTTTCTGGATTAAGTTAGTATAGTACATTTGTTTGTGTAAAGTTTGGAACAAATTGTATCCTAATGACAGCGACCCTACAATATTCAGTGATCGTTGTCGCGGTTGAAATCGAGTCTAAAGTTATGATATTGTAAATAATAAACTCTTTATGTTGTATAGCTCCCTCTCAAGGTCAAGATAACAATTAAGCTATAAGACAATGTTTCTTGACTAAAATCGACAGATTAGCTTTTCCCGTTTTGAAATATTATATCACACCTACATATTGTGAGAATTTCATGGTCGCAGCTACCATTAAACGGACGTAGGCGCTATTTGAAATATATCAAAATTTAGCGGGAGCACCGGTAAATGTTTATATTCAAATTTTCTCAAAAACAGAATTGTTTTAGGGGCTGAATTTTCTCGTGCTTAAAATACATCCACAGGGGCATCCAAATATATCTAAATTGTAAAGAATCACTATCCACCCAATTTTCAAAATTTCACAAAACTTTGTATTACCTTTAAGTAAATTGGTTGACATATCTTTCACAATAATGTAATTTATCTATAAAACTAGATAGTATATATTATTTTGGCTGACGATGTTTAACATTTTCCACTAGCTAGCAGAGTAGCAGTACTAATGAAACTATACTTTCATTTTTAAGTTCTAAGGATATTTCAATCATTTTACACCACCCGAATCACCTACTCCACACGGCAGTATACTGTATCGTATTATGAAAAAGTCACAGTCTTAAAAGTAAATAGATTACAATGCAAAAGCAAGCTTATGAATTGAATAGCTCACATAAATAAACCGTGTACTCTCATATCCTCACATGCATAAAACATGTATGCTCTCTTAAAGGACTAGATCTAATCCTACGTTTTGAAATAATAAACTATTTACAGTCAACAAGAACGTTCCTAAAAATATAATAAAATTTAAAGAGTAGACAACGATTTAAAATGGTTTATTGACAGGCTGACAAAATGTAGGTCAAGAGGTTGTTTACATTTTTGAGGGAAATTCACGCGCTAGGAAGTGTAATACTTTGTATTACATTGGAAGGAAATGTACAAGCGTATGTACGCTTATCAAGCAACCGCGGAAAATACCGCCAGCAAATTAAAAATAGCACGAAGGGGCTTTCATTCTAGTTATGGCTTTCATTTTGAATGGACAAGAAGAAAAATTTACGGAGTCTAAAACATTCCCACCACCTCCCCATTGTCTCCACCGTGAATAAAAGTATTTTTAGTATATTAGTGGCATAAATTAAGTATTGCTTGGTGGTTCGAAGTAGCCAAGGTATACGTATTAGTACGGAAAGGATTTAGGGTTTCAGGTATGAAAGGTACGGATAGGGTTTATGTAATAAATTGGTCAGTGATTTATGAAGTTAATGCAGAGCCGGGGGCATTTGGCCTGGTCGCACATCAACTTGCGTCGTGCACAAAGAAAGTGGGCCGTAGGGGAATTTTTCCCATTGGGTTTCGCCCCTACCCGGTTTTGTATGGGTAAATCACTAATCACATGGTACTGATAAGTTTATTGATCAATAATTGTTATCCGATAATTTTCGACCCCACTCAATTTTTACATGCGAGGGGGTTGCCAATGTATATTCAGTCGAATTTGTTCGCATGTCAATTCTTAGTTTTCCGGCCCCCATTCGATTTGAATGCGGGGGGACCTAGTTGTACCTACACATTTTCAAACGCAGGGTGTCACGCTTTAATCTTAGGCATCATCCGATCTTACAGGCGGAAAGGCTGGTATATATATACATCTATATTCTATAACTTTAGGCATCACTCGATTTTATAGGCGGGGGGCTGATATAATGACTTAATGTATATAAGTTTAGCCTAGGCATCACTCGATTTCATAGGCGGGGGGCCTAGCATAACTTTAGGCATCACTCGATTTTATAGGCGGGGGGCTGATATAATGACTTAATGTATATAAGTTTAGCCTAGGCATCACTCGATTTCATAGGCGGGGGGCCTAGCATTGCATTTGTAAGCATTTTTTATGATTCAATATATCTGTGTTATTTTGTTATGACACCCAGAAAATCAAAATGTGCAAAATAAGCGTCCATCTCAAAATGTTAATAAAGCCACGACATAAACGCAAATTTGGTTGTTTGCTATTTTTGTTAGCCGTGAATAAACAAATATCCCCTTGACAATTGGGTTCTATCACTTTGAGATGTCCGGTTGTCTTCAAGTGCGCCGAGTGTATTTTTTAGCTGGCCGGCCGATCACCAGTACGTGCAATTCCGTCTCCGATAAAGAAGGTTTACATTGTCAAACCGTGTCATATTCATTAGCTGGCTAAAGCTACAGTCCCATATACGTCCCGGACCGTTCCGGACCATCCCGGACCCCATCCGGGGTGATCCGGGATTCGGTCCGTGTTGACACCGTGTTGGCACCGGGGTGGTCCTGGATGGTCCTGGATGGTCCTGGATGGTCCTGGGCGGTCCGGGAGTCGACCCCGGATGTTTTTGACGGTCAAAAACTGCCGGGGTGGTCCGGGACGGTCCGGGATAATAGTTTGATCCGGGGTGATCCGTGTAGCCACCGTGCTGGGTCCGGGGTCATCCGTAGTGGCGCCGGGGCGGTCCGTGTTGATCCGTGGCAGTCCGGGAGTGAGTTATTGACCCCGGATCACCCCGACGCCCCTACGGATGATCCCGGACCCAGCACGGACCAGCACGGACCAGCACAATGCCAGCAATGTTGGCACCGGGGCGTTCCAGGATGATCCGTGTTGGCACCGGGATGGTCCGGTGTCATCCGTGTTGGCACCGTGTTGGCACCGGGGTGGTCCGGGACGGTCCGTGGCGCGGCTCCGTGCTGGGTCTGGAATGATCTGTACTGCTGCCGGGGCTATGCCCGGACGGTCCGGGGCGGTCCGTAGTGGTACCGTGTTGGGTCCGGGGAGACGGTCGGCGGTTGCGATTTTTTGAACAAAACATCCCGGACCGTACCGGATCACCCCAGACCATGGTCCGGGATGGTCCGGAGTGGTCCGTGCTCGTCCGTGCTGGTCCGGCTTTATATGGGACTGGGGCTTTAAGCCCCCATCACAATAAACTTGTTCTCACTACGTTTCGGAACCGTCCTAGAAAATCGTAAAACGGGTTGTGGTCGGAGTAGAATTTGTATATAATCTCGTTCTTAGTGCGTTCGAACGCGCTCTTAAAGCGTGTGGAAGCAAGTCTTGGCTCAAGGGTCATAAAACTCCAGCGCGTTCTTGCCACTCCTTATTCCGTTCAACTTCAACTATTCAAGCTGTGCAAATCAAGACATTCAGGTGAAGCCCCTATCACACCAAACTAGTTCTTACTACGTTCTGTAAAATGTTACCAAACGTGCTCAAACTATGCGCGAACGGAGTGGACGTAAAAAACTGAGAACGTACTTAAAACGAGATGGACTTTATTACTACAAACGAAATTGCCGTACTTCGGTCCTACTAGGAACGTGTTACGAACTAGTTAGAATGGTTTGGACGTTTTGGGAAAGAGGTAGAACGAGTTAAGAACTGATTTAAATTGATTACGGATGGGCTTGGACTGCTTGGGAATGGCAATTTACCCAATCTGAACATATTAATTTATTCAGTCTTCTTTAAAATACAGGGTAGTCCTTTCAGAGCCACAAGGCCTGCTTTTCAAAGGAGCCATGTAGGCGAGTGACAAAGTACATGGTAAAAATTACAACAACAACAAATAAAAACATAAACACAATACATAATACACAACTTGATGTGAACTGACTGTGAACGGGGTACATACGAGATGGACGTATTGAGGACTGTAAATGAACGATATAGGATCGTAATATAGACATTATTTACACATTCTATCCCGACCATTACCCGCTTTTTAACGATCTTCTAGGACAGTTCCGGAATGTAGTGAGAACACGTTTTATGTGATGGGGCTTAGCTGTTGCTAATTAATGCTCGACCACATCACGTTGTAACACGTTCTAAGTAGGATCGAAGTACGGCAATCAATCTGTTTGCAATACGTCCTTCTCTTTTAAAGTACGTTGCCAATTCATCTTATTGCAGGACCTTTTTTTATTAATCGCGTAAAAAAAAAACGATAGACAAACAATTTTCTGTGATAATGAGACCATACTCATCATGCTCAATATAGAAATGGAAATTCGTTAAAAGGAAATTACGTTTAACTTAAATTAAATAGACAGGAATAAGATTTCTTTTCTTTTAGTGGGGTTTGGATTTATGAGCGTTATTAACTTCTACTTCTACATAAATCACTAAATAAATAATTAAATACAAATTTAAAAAGCAAAAACAAATTATTCAAAACATGATTTTAAATTCATGGAACAAAATTACCGTATATCTAGAACCATTATTTCCAGTCTAGCGCCACTCTTTTTACATCCCCCAAAAGGTGAAAGCAGCAGTATATTTTATAGTAATGTTAAGAGTAAGTTTATTTCACGTCACCCTGCTTCCAATGTATCACTCCTTTCCATTCCTCTGGTTGAAATATCCTCAGATGATGATGTGCCTGCTATGAAAGAATGAAGTCAGTTTAATTAATAGAAAACAAATATAGCAAATGAAAAATATTAAGAATGATCTTTATTGCTCACTGTATCTCTAGGTTTTTTTGTTTTATAAACAACTTATCAAGTATGAAGAATGCACAAATAATACATTGCTCGGGTTACCCTGGATAGATTTTAGTTAAAACAATCTTCTTAGTCAAAACAACGAGAAATTATAACATATCGACTAAGTTTTGAGGCCATTTTATGCTGTAATACGCTTTATATTCTAGGTATTTCGAATGTAGGAAAATATGGGGTAATGAGCTACAAAGACCGTATTCGAATTGAAAAGCCACATATTATAAGTATTTAAAAAGATATCCAAAACGGGATGGGAATTATGTAGTATAATGTAAGAACAAAAAGGAGTTAAAAAAAGAATATTGGAAAATATAGTCTCACCACCACGAGCGTGTTTCCCATAAGTAACGCAACTACTGACACTCGGTTGATGTTTCTCGGCTGTCCTCTTCTGTTCCACTGATCTTGCCTCACATTCTAGTTGAATTTTGTTTCTCAGCTTCCAGGTCTCATGTTCAGGTTGCTCCACAAGCTGATCCTTGTACTCAAGCTCTTTCGTAAACCTTAATTCCATTGTCTCTGTTGCCTTCTCAAATCGCGCTCTGTCCCCCTCACTACCTTTCTTTAACTCTTCAACTTGCTGTCTCAGAATCATCTCATTTCGATCTTTCTCCCATGCGATGTGTGTCATAGTGTCTATGCGTTCTTGCTTGGACTCTAGTTTCTTCGTCATATCTGCTAACAATGAGCGCTTCTCTTTCTCATCTGTTGCTCTGTCTTCCTCTCTTTTTTTGTTTAATTCCTCAACCTGCTGCCTTAGAGTCTCATCGTTTCGCATTTCCTCTAGCATCTCATCTAGCATTTCTATCAAAGTGTCTACACTTTGTTTTATAGACTCCGATGTCGTCCTCATTTCTTCATTTTTGGTCTCTAGTCGGTCAACCTTAAGGATTGCCGTCTTTTCTGCCCTCAGCAAGTTTTCCGCCATTGTTTTGATACGCAAATCCTTTGGTCGTAGTTCCTCCTCAAACTCTATCTCCCTCTGCTTGTTTATTTCCTTAACCCGTTTCGCTCTTTTCCCATTTTCCATCATAGCGAATTCCCTTTGTTCAAGCCTGTCTTGTTCAACCTTCACGATATCCTTTATGCGTGCATATTCACTGACTATGCCTCCGCGACTTGAACGGGGCTCAATGAGTTCCTGCTCTGAGATTGTAATTCTTCCTTGAAGTATTAACTCTTCTTCTTCTTCTCGCTCTCTGATTTCTTCTTCGTGCCTCTTCCCTGCTTCTTTTCCTTCTTTTCTCTCTTGCTTACAACTCTCCTGAAATTGTCGATTGCTGTATAGTGTCACTGCATCAGCTTCACATGGGCATCCATGTAGAAGATCAAGCCGCTGCAACTGTCCCTCATCCGAGCAAATGTTATCATAATCAGGTAGCTCATAGATGTCGATAATGCTGTTTTTTTTTAGTTCATGTGTTGCCTCCTCAAAAGCTTTACTTCCAACGCTAGTAAACACGCCACACAGAGGGGCGCGACCTATCCAATCCCAAAATACTCAGTTATAATCGAGAGTACATTGAAAGTTATGATCATTAAATGGGTTATATAGTACATTTTTTTTGCGGGGGGGGGGGGGGGGTGGGGGTTAGGTAGTACTTTTACAGCAGAAATTTGAGAGAATTTGCACTGCTCCATTAATCCCTGTTCGTGTAATATATATCACCACATACCACCATGTTAAGGGTTGTAAAAAGAACTGGGGAATCGACTGAACGAAGTAGGGAGAGAGGGAGAGACAGGCGGTAACAAGAGAGAAAACTGCAGAGAAGCCGGAATGAGGAGTAAACATGGAAATTCAGGAGATAGAAATACATTTACAACTATGACAAAGCAAAAGAAATTGAATATTTATGGAAGGGAGATTAGTTATGGCAGTTGCGATAAAATAGCCTATTAATTATATTGTTTATGTATTTTACCTTTCACCAACTGCGGTCGGAATAAATGAAACATGGTTGAGAAATCTAAAGATCGTTCGTCATTGTAAAGACCAGTGATAGCGTGTAAACAAATGATTTTGAAATAAACAAACAGTTGAAATAAAAGTCACTTTTTGCGCTTCATTGATATAATACCGGGTATTTAGTGTGAGCATTAAGTAACCCTAAATTAGCCATTATATTGAGCCAATCTGTTTCAACTGATTTTGGTGGGTATGGGTATGGACAACTACCAAAAAAAAGGGAGGAGGGATGAGGGTTGGGGATTTTTTTTAAATGTAAGGTCAAAGGTCATTGGACCCTGTCTAAATCACTAAAAAATGATATTTCAACAACAAAATATGGTATATACATGATCTTTGAGTCAAAAAAGTACAGAATTACAAAAGAAGATAACATCAAATAATTATTGACCCTCAGACCCAATTCCTGACCTGCGAAAATGAGGTTAAAGGTCAACAACTATTTTATAACTTAAAGATACTATGTCCCTTTTGCAGCCAACATCAAATTCTGTAGAATTTTGCAGGAACTATGAATATGTCATGTTTGTCCTATCTGTGAAATTTAAACGTTAGCAGTGTCCTAATATTCAATTTATGCAAGAAAACCCGTTAAAGGGATAGTTGAGTTCTGTTGCAGAGGGCGCTACATAAAGTATTTTTTTTGTAAGATAACGGAAAAATTAGTGTCAAATTTGAAAGAACATAATATTTAAATGACAACATCATCTTTGTTTGATCAAAATCGGTTCAGAGACGGCTGAAATATAACGATTTCTAATACTTGTGTACCACCACAAATATTACTATTAGATATTTTGAAAAATTTGAAAAAAACGTTAACAAAAACACGAAATAACGCCTTTTACGTCGTATTTCAGCCAATGCCGATTTTGGCTTTTTGGGGGCATTTTCGTGTTGCTTATATTACCCACAATTAGCCGGCTCATGTATTGTTATTTTTGATTAAATAATTAATTAACGGTCACCATGTTTTTTTTTAAGTGGAGCTGAATTGGTATGGTCGTATTGGCTAAATTTCACACATTTTGGGGTCTTAAATTACCTTCATAGCAATTTTAGGTTCTAAAAGGGCATTATAAATGTCATAGATAAGAATAAGAGCAATAACCATGCACTTTGAAGGCATTTGCGGTCTGAAAACAGAACTCAACTATCCCTTTAACCTGCTAGACTTCACTGTCAGAGACTATTGACTGACTGACTGTCCTTTTTTTCTTCGGTAATAACCTACATGAAAATGAGCTGTAAAGGGTACATGAGCATTTGTCTATATCAATAACCCACTATTTGTAAAGGTCAAAATTCAACTCATTGAATCTTTGCGCAGCACAGAATGTACGACCAAATGATTCGGTACAGTGGTCTAAAAATCAGACTATTAATTAATGTACTGGTATCACTTAAGTCGATTCGACAACTATTATTCGTTATTTTCCCACTTAAACATTTTCAAGCCCCCCTTTTTTAGGGAAGTTCTATAATGCTATTGTTGTCAATAAAAATGTACATTACCTTCGCTGAGATACAGGTCTACAAGGTTGACCAAATTGGCAGCTTGCAGTGCACTCCTTAGTGCAATATTATTCGTTATTTTCTGTTCATCCCTCCTGGACACACCTCTTCTCCATTGTTCCAGCATATGACGAGTTCCATCACTGGTTACACGGTTGACCTTCAGATTGGTCATGAGCGCTTTCTGTATATTACCATGTAGGATACCCAGTTGACCAGCAAGGCTGTCGATCTTGGCTTCGTCGTAAAGTTCGCCAGCTTTATCCTTTAAGATGTCTGCAAACTCATCATCTGGGGGCTCCTCTCTAGGATGAAACATGGTAATAACGAATTAAAAAAACGGG